>CM069454.1:56971567-57165689 GCA_035610835.1 Ophiura sarsii
TGAATACTGTTGATGTACTGATCTTTTGAAAACTAACATTTGGAGAAATCGGGAAATCGGTTAGATTTTCTGCAACCTTGAAAATACGCAACTCACATCGTCGTCTACGTATGTAGAAAATGACAATTTGACTGTGTACTTGTCGCTCCCTGCAGGAAAGCCAGAGGTCAGGTAATACTCTCGACGGCTAAGGCTCTCTAAGCATAGGAATTGACCACCTCCACACTCCCTTGTCTGAAATTACAAAAACAGAATAAGCACAACTAATAAGTAATACTGTAGGCCTGATATACATATTTATACCTTATGAAAAGTGAAAGATCTCTAAACCTCAAGGCCCTGTCACACCATGGCGTGTGGCCTGAACGTATGCCGACGTATTCAAAAAATAGTTCGAAAATTGTCAGAGTCCAATAACGTCCAACTTCTCAACGAATTGCGTAGGAAAAGTCGACATCGGTGATGGAATGGACGTATCCATAGCGTATCCATAGCGTATTAAACGTATACATAGCGTATGACTAACGTATTGATAGCGTATCACTAACTTATAACAAACTTATGACAGCGTATTACAGCGTATGCGATCGGCGAGCGTATACCAACGTATGCTTAACGTATTCGAAGCGTATGTCTGCCGTGTTCGACGTATCCTCAGCGTATCCTCGGCGTACAACGAACACGTGACTTATGCCGCTGCAGAAATTGAGTTTCGTACACGGCGGGACAAGTGTTGCCAGTTCAAGTAAACGCAGCCTAGATGATAACTAATAAATATCTAGAAGGGTAAATTTATAGGTCCAACCTATAACTTACGACGAGTAACGTACCTCTAACGTATGTCAGCGTATGTCAACGTATGTCTAACGTATGTCAGCGTTTGTAAACGTATGTCTAACGTACCACGAACCTATCGGGAACTTATGCAGAACGTATGTTAAGCACACGTTGAGAAGGCCTACGTCGAGAAATTTTGAACATGCTCAATAATTGACGTGTTCCAAATGTTCACAACGTATCACAGCGTGCTCTTAACTTAAAATCCCCAACTTATCCCTAACTTGTATCAGCGTACACCAACGTACGCCAACGTATTTTTTGATATTTCGCATACGTTGTCATACGTTCAGGCGATACGCCATGGTGTGACAGGGCTACCGTACAGCTCGCGTATGTACCGTACAGCTAGCGAGCATTCGGCGTTTTGTGAACTTATGGAGGGTTTGAGTATATAAATGGGTCCCTTGAGTATCTCATCCTCACTTCTTCATGGTCTGTCGTGCTGAACACATCAACCCATCATCATACGCTACGAATACGCTACGCTACGTTAAGTAAACTGCTCACAAAAAGTATCGAAACACTTAGAAATGATCCAATATATAACGGCTCAAAAGGGTATGCATTAATCGAAGCACATAACCAAGTGCATAATTTTGTTCTGCGTATTTTGACACCTCGATCGTTGAGATACGATGTTGCGAAGCGGAGTTATTGTCATTTCAATGGTCGTGGGTCTAGTTTCAAAAGTGACAATAATCCTATAGAAAGAGTTTTGCATTACTGTTTAGAATGATCAGATTCGTGCTTTTCAATAGGGATGAGTGTCACTTTTGAAACTGGACCCACGATCATTGAAATGACAATAACTCCGCTCCACAACATCGTATCTCAACGATCGAGGTGTCAAAATACGCAGAACAAAAGTATGCACTTGGTTATTTGCTTCGATTAATGCATACCCTTTCGAGCCGTTATATATTGGATCATTTCTAAGTGTTTCGATACTTTTTGTGAGCAGTTTATACGTTAAGCATACGTTAGTCATACGCTGTGATACGCTGTCATAAGGATGTTATAAGTTAGTGATACACTATCAATACGTTAGTCATACGCTATGTATACGTTCAATACGCTATGGATACGCTATGGATACGTGACAGGGCCTTACACGATCGCCCGCGGCATAAGGTGAATACGTGAGAATACGTCGAAACTCGTTGGAAATACGTCAGGCATACGTTTGACATACGGCACATATACGTTATCAACTCGTTATCACTACGTTGGCTGTACGTTTCCCCGTCAGCCTACGTTCATCAACGTATACCTTCTTACGAGTAACGTACGAGTAACGTACCAACTAACGTACATCAGCGTATGTCAACGTATATTTAACGTACCACAAACTTACCGGGAACTTATGCAGAACGTATTAAGCACACGTTGAGTACGTCGAGAAATTTTGAGCATGCTCAATATTTTTTCGCGGGCTCGACGTGTTCCAAATTGTCACAGCGTATCACAGCGTGCTCTTAACGTGAACGACGTATCCCCAACGTACCCCTAACTTATATCAGCGTACACCAACGTACACCAACGTATTTTTCGATATGTCGCATACGTTGGCATACGTTGAGGCGATACGTTATGGTGTGACAGGGCCTTCAGTTAAAAAACTCCCCTTAAATCGTGTGTTACATTGTTCGACAGCTGTTAAATGTTAAAGGATTTTTCGAAATATGAGAACACGGCTATGTTACACTCTAACTTCATTCTATTCTTCTTATTTTTTCGAATCCCTCCTTATCATTTTTTTTTATTCATTAACTAATCAAATTGAATAGATATCCCCTCATTGATAACGCAGTATTTGGCTATTATACATGTTTACATAATCTTAAAGATGATTTAAGTTGGCTTTCGAACGCCGCTAGTTTGATTGTAATTGCTCTCCCAATCCAACGATCGATCAATCACGGACACTTAGAAACGGGTTATGCCACATTTAGAATTTTGAAGCAGCCTCTAGGCATGCGCCTACCTCAAATTGAACCCTTGGTTCGTAGTAAGTATTTCTCTCTGACAGTTCATTAACAAAAAGGTATCGCGAGCCATCTGCATCCTTGTTGTCATTTGCCCATAACCATCGCCCTCGTTTCATCAGAGACTCCACATGAATGACTCTGTTTTTGAGTCGATCCTTCACATCAACCCATGCTTGCACTGAGACCAATAGAGCACAGTACACCAACGCCAGTAGCAAAATGTTTCTCAACATCTCTGCGGTTATTGCCCGAGAAATTATGTAGATACGTACAGTTATCTTCTGTCCTGCAAAAAATTTAAAAAATAATGTAATTCAAACTGTGTTAATACATACGTTAGGGCGAAGAATATAATGCGATTTATTCCGTCTTTTGTTCGTATGGGCGAAATCTATTGTTTAAAATGACGTTAAGGCGAAATTATTTGATTTTGTTTTCTTCGCACTATTCCACTATTAAAATCATAATAATTATGCATAATTTATGTGAAACTAACGTGGGTAGTACTTTGGGAGGGTGTTTCCCTCTGGGAGTGGCTATTACATATTTAATTGTGCAGCGCTCGATGTGCAACTTTTACTTTTACTTGGAATTGCTGTGAGAAATTGTGATTGCAGGACCGGACCTTAACCATAAATAAGAAATAATAACGATAGATTCATAATACATTTGAGTGAATGTGATAGTTTATTTGATCTGAACGTAAATTAAAAGGGTAATCCATGATAGATTTGAAAGTGCGCCCTCAAGTTTATCCCTCACTCTGACATTTAAGTGTTCCTTGCAATGCTTCTATTCAAATACACGGGGGTCAGGGCACTTTTCCTCGTGTACAATTCAATGGTGGCATTCAAATGAACGACATAATGAGTGCTACCGAGAAACCAATTGTGATAAAATGCTCAAATTTCTTGAGCAAGTCAAATTTGTGATCATATTCGTAGCTATAAACTTAAAAACAGCGAATGGAAGAAAAATTGATCAATTTTGGCCCAAAATGTCCATTTTTAAGAATACACAGACACGTAACGTGCACAATTAGGAGGTTTGAGCTCAATTACATATATTTAGACAGCAGAATCATAGCAACATGTCAGAAAAGACGTAATATGAAGGATTCTGTACTAAAATCCACTACCGCCCCCAAACATAAGTTATGGTTACACAAGAGGGCGCTGTACTTTCATTTCATTATTCAATAACAAAATGGCTTTAGGGACGTTTTCTGGACCATTTTCGTTTAAAAAAGTGGAAATTTGTGCGCGCTACGCACGTAGTAGTTTCAATATTAATTATTCAAGCATAACAAGATGGTTTCAGAAACGTTTTCATGACCATTTTTGTTAAAACACTGGTAATTTTTGCGCGCTTCGCGCGTAATTATGTTCAATATTTCATTATTCAAGCATAACAAAATGGCTTCAGGAACTTTTTCAGGACCATTTTAGTTAGAAAAATTTGCATTTTTGGCGCGCTTCGCTCATAATTATGTTCAATATTTCATTATTCAAGCATACCAAGATGGCTTTAGGAACATTTTCTGGACCATTTTCGTTTAAAAAAGTGGACATTTTTGCGTTCATTATTCAATCATAACAATATGGCTTTAGGAACGTTTTCTGGACCATTTTAGTATAAAAAAGGTGGAAATTTGTGCGTGCTTCGCACGTATTAGTTTCAATGTTATAATTCAAGCATAACAAGATGCTTTCAGGAACGTTTTCATGACCATTTTAGTTAAAACACTGGTAATTTTGCGCGCTTCGCGCGTAATTATGTTTAATATATTCAAGCATAAACAAGATGGCTTCAGGAACGTTTTCTGGACCATTTTATGTAAGAAAATGATTTTTTTTGCGCGCGCTTCGCGCGTTGTAGTTTTGTTCATCTTTCATTAGTGTCTCTCGTATTTTAGAGTGTTTATGAACCAATCCAAAGTGTATTAAAAATATATTCATAGCAAGGAGAGCTTTCCTAGGACATTCAAACTTTCTAAAACCCAGCAGCTTTACGGGGCTTCGCCCCCTGAACCCATACTGTCTCTGAACCAAGTCAAAGTGTATTACAAATAAATGTAAATATTCATAGCAAGGAGAGCTTTTCTAGGCCATTCAAATTCAAACATGCTAAAACCCAACAGCTTCAGGGGCTCCTACCCTGAACCCCCGCCAAGGGAGGGGCCCTAAAGAGGGACCCTTGACCCCGCGTCGTAGTGGTGCAGACTTACAAATTTACCCCCCCCCCCCCCCCCCCCCCCCCATACAAAATATACTTCCAAGTATACTCTAGTCTCTTTTAAGAAATATAATTTATCATTTAACGCACCATTAAACCAGGGACAATCGATTGTCCCTGATTAAACATCGTAATCGACCATTAATACTTTAGGCGCAGGTATGAGGATTGCCAAGCTAAATTATGTTAAAAACAATGAGCAGTGTTATTCAACTCAGGCAAGAGTCAAGCAAGAGTGCTCATTGAGCACTGGGTGGAAAATGATTTTCATTAGTAATCGCTCAGTTGAAAGAATGAGCGACCTTCATTCAAGACAAAAGTCTTCAAGACAGTGTAATTTTGTAATCTGGTTATTAAGGGGGATGTGGACCCTCAGCATAGCCTCCGTAAAACTGATGTAACTCCTTCATTATTCATTTAATCTATATAAAAGTGTACATTTTCTTGCAGAAAAGGGTTCAATGAATCCAACCATGATCATGAAATTGACCATTTTGGAGAAAAAGAAAAAAACCCGTTTTACCAAAAATGTGTTTTTAATGACTTTGGAGGTAAAAAATCACATTTGTTGGTCTATTATTCAAAATATAAATAAAATATTAAAACAAAACTTTTCTAGGGAAATTTATTAGGATTATAATAAAACTAGTATGACACATTTTGACAAAATATATTTTTAGTTATCATTTCCAAACCTAAAATGGGTCAAAAAACGTGTTTTTTATAATTTTCTCCGTCGACAATATATTAAACCATCAGACCCAAAAACGGTTAATAAAGTGCTGTATTTGTGACAGTTTTATGAGACAAATAAGCTTACAAGCTACCACAATTTGTCAGAATGACTTAAGCGCACGAATATGAGAAGGCAAATGTCGGCACAGGGTACACTTACCAAAGCTACATCAATAAAGTTAATATTCGAGCATGGATTATACGTTTAAAATGTTTAGAATTAATTATTGCAACGTACGTGATCGTTACATACGTTACCAAAATTACATAACTAGTTTCACAACCATAAATAAATTGAATACAACTCGACCAAAGTCTTAAAACTAAAAAGATCTATATCGCCATTAGTAATCATTGTGGAAAGTCTAGCATCATTTGATAACACAGTAATCGTGTGCCTCTGTAGCTATAGCTCTGCGTAACGTAAATACTAACGATGTTAAAGCATTGCTAACTAAAAAAAATATTTTTCCCGATTATATTGTCATATTTTCTTAAAATTCAAAATTTATAATTGTTGCTTTTGATTGTCTAAAAATTACAACACGTTTGGTTACATTTTATTTTCCTCAAATTCTAAAATCTAAGTTGCCCGTTGTTTAGTCGTTGTTATGCCTGTGACTTATTTCATTTTACAATGTTCAGTTGTTGTTTTTTCGTGTGTTTTTTGCAACATACAAATCATTTCATATCAAAATACACTCTTTTAAGAGCTTAAAAGCTAACATGTTAACACAAAATTAACACAAAATTATATCAAAAAGACAATAAAACAATGCAATTACGACTCGCGTGATAACAAAAGATAATAAAACAATAGACAAGACAGGACAAGACATGTAAGAGAGAGAGAGATATACACAAAATATAATAATATGTTCACTTACCTGATTCACTGTCAAGTGGAAACTTCAGTCTACTGGAGATGAGAGCTTCAGGCTGGCAAGTTGGTCACTAGTCGATTGACCAATCTTACGGATACTTTATATAGTCTTCTTGAAGCCCCAGGTGTGACATCTGCGCATAATTTGCGCATCACAACCTGACATAACTTCATCTAGAATGTTCATCTAGGCGCAATTAGGCAATCACTGAAGCAAGAACTGTCAATCATTCTTTCGAATATCAGGAAATCGCGTCAACACCACATTGTAATCAACTCGTTTCATTATTCATGTAAACCACCGCATGGCCCCACCCCGTTCCGTTGCTCTCAGACGGAGGACCATCATCACCAGATCCACATACCATATTATGATGATAGAACAAATTTGATTCTTTTGGAGAATGAATAATAATGTTGATTTATATTGCGCACTAATCCACCAAAATGGTGCTCGAGGCGCGGTACAAAAAATAGCTTACATTACAACATACATTTCCATGCACAACTTAATCTACAATAATTTAACTTATACAACTTAGTAGTATGATAATGATGTCAATAATAGTATCATAATTTAAACTTACTCAAAAATTAAACTACAAATATATATACCATTTGAAATTTAAAGATATATATATATATATATATATAAAATGTCATGAACATCGAATCGATTTCATGAACATCGAATCGATTTCATGGGCAGACTATCTTTCGAATCAAAGTGCTCAATTCCAATAAAGGAAGAGCTATATAAAAATTCAAAGTTTAGACCTTCCGAGAAAGGGAGTCGTTACTCTGAGTTTCATGCTTAACGCAATCGTCAGACGACAAGGATACTGATTGTGTGACTGGTTAACCCTGGTGTATGCATCCTAATCTAGTCTAGGGTTAACCAGTCACACAATCAGTATCCTTGTCGTCTGACGATTGCGTTAAGGGCAGTGTCAACCCGGCACTTGTTTCAAAAATTGAATTTCACATTTCTCTATTATTTTATACTTTTATATGTATTCTATCATTACACCATCATAAGTTACTAATCGGAAGCGATTATTTCCCGTTCTTTTGGATAATTTAAAATTGTTGTTTTGGTAAGTTTGAGTCAGGAAAAGGTACATGGTTATTTGGCGGGAATTTAAGCGGAGTTCCGCGCTTTTCAAATGCTGCGACAGCTGTTCGATCATTGCGTCGCGCGCTGAATCTTCCCGTGCGTAATACTAGACTCGCCGCTTAATATCCGCGACGTAGACGCGAAAAACAAAAGAGCGCAAAACAATGTCTAAAAATGTAAACAAAGGCCAATCTTACGATCATTTAAATTTCAGTTTTCTTCCAATTTCTTCACATTGTGACAATATAAATTGAATCTGATAGTTTATTTTGATTGTTCATAATAGTATACTCGCCTTTTAGGTCACACGCCCTTGTATTCCATGAACATTATTTTAGCTTTTAAATGGTGGAAAATGTCAATATTTCTACTAAATAGATGTTTTCTAGAAGTTCAAATTTGAAGGAATTTTACGATTTTTCAGACAACATAAGTAAAAAATATCAAACTATCAGGTAAGCTTTTACTACCATTGTGTAAAGGACTTTCAGCGCTAGGAGGCAAATTTTTATTTTTTCGATTATGGATTTTAAACTCGAGATATGCATCCATTTCTAGCAAAATGTATGCAAAAAAACACGACTTTTACACTTTTACACAGTTAATGCAACTTCTTTTAAAGCGGGAGTGATGATCATGATCAATGGGATTCGAACTCGACGGTGGCAACTCCATTTAATTGCAGCACAAAGACACGCATTAGTGAGTTCGCCATAAATTAAATCGTGTTGCTAAAATGGTCACGCGTTATGAGCTCGCCTCCCAATAGGGTGGTGCTGTTACACTTTTAAGATTCATGCTGTCATATTCCTTAAATATATGTAAAACCACAAAAGCTATCTCAACAAATTTGGTATTATTTTAAAGCCCTCATTACAAGCTATCCGCCTGCAAAATGGCATTGGTATAGCTAATACAGAAGGGGAGATACATCTGTTTGAAGTTGACTAGAGGTGGTGCCGGAAGGAGTGCCGCCGGAAGGGGTACCGCCTGTACAAACTCAATGGGGATAATCCCATGCTTTGTTCTTTTTACAATAACTAGTCATCCCCTGATGTTACAAACACCATTTTGGTCACATTTTAAAGGATATTTTTTACAGACCACATCTGTAGGCTCAAGTTTTTAAAAGTACCGCGTGAAGACAAAATAGGCCTTAGAAAAAAACACAATCACATGTATGGACGTCGCCATATTGATCAAAGCTATGACGAAAGACTTACGACCGCGTCTCTAGTTCATGTATTCAGTAGCATATCTCCCGCGGGTCAGGGGGCAGAGTGCCCCCCCCCCCCCCCCCCCGACGGCTTTGACCGGGAAGGCCAGCTCAAACTACCGGGCTAAAAAGAAATCGAAGAAAAGGGAAGAAGAGAGGGAAGAGAGGAAGCGAAAAGGGGAAAGGAAAGGAAAAAGGGGAAGGAAAGGAAAAGCAAGGAAAAAGAGAGGAGGTAGAGAGAAGGAAAATGGAAAGGAAAAAAAAGGAAAGGGAGAAGAGGAAGATAAAAGGGAAAAGGAAAGAGAAAATATAAGGGATTTACTTAATTCCCGTCTAAATGACAACTTTGACCCTTGCCCGGTTTGATGATGGGCAATTTAGTATACAAATGGCAAATTTTCTCGCGCTACGCGCGCATTTGTTCAGGAATATCATTATAGAAGCCCGTTGGAAAAAAACGTAGCTTTATAATAATGGTCAGATTCATGTAGATAAGTTGTTAAAATTTCGCGACATAGGATGCAGCGTCATTCGCTGGAATAAACAACCCAGCTGCGCACTTTTTGTACTTAAAAGAGTCCCCCCCCCCCCCCCAGCGATGAAGTTGTCAACATAAACGGCCAAAAAAAATCGCATGGTCAAAATCTCAAATCTACCGACGGAGGGTCGTTTTTACCGACGGTGTTATTTCAGGGGGGCCCTGGACCCCCTGGACCCCCCCCCCCCCCCCCCCCCCCCCCCCCTGGGTACGCCACTGCCAGCAAACTGTTACTGATGAGGCGATTTCAGTTTCGATGACATCACAATATTGGGTATGGCTATCCCATCAGCACTTTCGACACTGACAACCGGGCGCGAATTTAGAATAATCACAGGTTGGGGATGTGCAGTTTAAATTCGTTAAATTGAATATTATAGTTCTGTATTCAATTAAAATGGTCAATATACATTATAGAATTATTTTCCTACCAAATAGGGCCTAATGCATGGTTAAATGAATAGCGCGGTATTCATTAAGCATTCCCGTGCATGCTTGGATGGGAGATGTTGTAGGCGCTAGGCTATCCAATACTAGGTCTAATCCATGACCTTCGGTATAGGCCTACATTTCTATTTTGAGCAATATTTAGTAATCGAGATTGCTGCAAGACTTCCATTATCTTATATCAATACCTATTATTTATCCTATCATTAGAATACACTATATTTTGTGACGATTTATATGCCATTTACACCTTGGCCACAATGTTCCCATGTTTGGTGGTTCATTTACTTTATAGAATTCACATGTATAGCGTCCAAAAAGAGTTAATTAAGGCATGTCGTTATCAATCAAATAATCGGTATACGTTGTGGGAAGGTTTGGGAAACACCTTATATATTTGCTATTTTTTGCTATTTAATGTATTTATACAGTACAGATCGCATTAGAGTAACCGATATCAACGGAGGTCAACATACTTTCATCGGAATATCAACCCAATTACATCCCGTTGTCAGTGCATTGACAGTGCGAAATCAGCGCGCTGATTTCGCAAGATCAACGGAGTCCCTACACGACATTGGATAATGTCAACGAACTATCATCGCGCTGTCAGTGCATTGTCAATGCGATGTCATTGCGTTGTCAATGGACTATCAACTCAAAGTCAATGGGCTATCATCGCAGTTGCGTGGTGCACTCTATTGTGAGCTGTACTGTACGTTGATCTTTGCAAATTAGTAGAAATATCCAAGCCTGTTTGAACTACCTCCCATGTTCTTTTATATAAAAGGAACTTTTATATAAAAGAAAAAGAACTCCTAAAATATGTGAGTTGCTTTCTATAGCATTTTCTATTATTAGATACCTTTTTTAAAGTTTTATTCCTCTTATTTTTAACCCGAACCCGGCACAGAACTTGGTCATTAGTATTGTTCTGTGTTTTCTTGCATATTTGAATATGTTGAAAAGGATAAGGATACAGTCGAAATAAAATGATTTAAACCAATGACAAAATAAGAACAAGAGGGCCTATAGCAGCCCAACCATGTCAACGCTTAAACCAACCCTCACAGTTTGCTTATTTTTCAGTCGATTACTTTCATTTTTAGAGAGGATAAACTAGATTAGCAACGCTTTATACAGACAACAATAATTCCATGGTTCAATGCACGAATCAAGTTCAAATGGTCGTTTCAAATCGTGCACAATTACAATTCTTTTTGATTCACCCTGTATAGGAACCCTTATATTGGACATGTCATTTGAACAATTGTGTTTTATCTCTATTTCAAACACCAGAGAAGACGAGGGAGACCTGTGAAGATAAAATCTCTTTTATTGCCATTGAATATGTGTTAAGAGTTAAGAGCGAGCTCATGTCGAGTGAGTACAAAACACTACAATAATGGAAAGAAGCCATCTTCTTTTTAAAATGAAGTTGAAGTTTGAAACTCTTTTAAAGGTCACAAGAATGACATAATATTATACAAATATGGACTGCTCATGAGGGAAATGGGGTGAAATATTGCCCCGAGGTGAGCTGGAGTCCGTAAGCCTAAAATAGTAGGCTTACGGTCTCCAGATCACCGAGGGACAATATTTCACCCCATTTCACAAATAAAGAGCAGTCCATATTTGTTTTATGTAACGCATGAACATATTCAAATGTGCAATTTTGTTAAAATTATACATGAAGCCAGATCTAAGTGAATTTGCTTGTCGATTCTCGACAAAAATAAGCTTACTTTTTTACATGTTTACATGTTTAGTTTACCTTGAGTCCTACACTCCATCAAGTCGCCGAGGATAAATTGCTCTCATGCTAAACTGACCTCATCGAAAGAGGTCTAGTCCTCGTTGCAGAATGCCCTCAGGTGAATTCGATAACAAATATTGGCATATTCATAATTCATGACTAAAATTAACTGAAATGTTCTGGCGATAAAAGATCTGTGTGGTAAACCAAAATAATGCAATGCAGACGAATTGTTTACGTTTTTGAAGCGATTCCTCTTTTGCTGTTGTGCACTGAGCGGACTTCGTACACAGACGGTGGTGGAATCGATTTAGATTTGTACAAATTAGAGAAAGCTTTAAGTAGAATGACGATCACATTCAGGTTTTAAACAGGATGTCTCAAGACGATCCATGTCGGTACGGCGGGATCGTACGAGCCTACGTGGGATGGTATTTTTGGTCTATTCTGCCAGGTCCAAAAGCTCCCATCAAAATATTGACCGCCAGGTCCAAAACCTCCCATCAAAATGTACTATTGACCGCTTGACCCGTTATTTGGGTGAAAAGGTGAAACTATTTTATGTCACGTGATGCAGTTTCCACCAATAAAATGACAGGAATATTTTCATGCGGTATATAAATGTTGCTAAAACTTTGTAGGGAAAAAATGAAGTCAATTGCACTCTCAGTTTGTCGTTGGTGAACCTTTTTACTGCACATATATCCTATTTTACATGTTTGTCCACGAATCATAGTGATTTTCAATTGACACAGCACACATTCGATTTTAACATTTGAATATCCCGCCTATTCAAATTTAGAACATTATAACCAACTCACAGAATGTGTATTGTAAATTTATTATGTTACTCCCGTTTAACTCAAGTTTTTCAAATTTGAATGAAAACCACATTTTGCGTAATTCTGTTTTGGGTGTCTCGTGGAAAAACATCTAAAATAAACGGAAAATACCAATAACTTCATTTTTGTACGTAAAGTTAGCAACATAAAATATGACATCCTTGTAACGTTTAAAAGGTTTAAAACTTCAAATTGGTTTGAAATCAAAATAGATTCTTCCCACTATTACAGTGCCTTTTACTCACTCTATAATATATCATCGCACATTTTCTTATTGGCCTCCATATCAGGAGACAGGTGTGTCTTCTTTCTGTAAATTTTAAATACAGTTATTATACCCGACAAGGTTGCAGCTAATCCGTAATATAGAAATTGAATCATTTTCAATCCCACCAGTGATTTTGTAAAATACGATTATAAAAGCGGAGACACGCTTCATATGCTTGATTAAAGTATTATCTAGGAAAAGCGGAGGCACGCTTCGTTGCTTGATTAAAGTATTATCTAGGATAATAGTCCAGATGAGATTGGGCGATACTGTTTTAAACCCGGACATATACCAGACTAATTGGCTTGCATAATTATCATGAGACAGGGTGTCTTATTTCTGAAAATCTTAAATACGGCCATGTGTATGGCAAGCATATTGCACAATAGAACAGAAAAACCTGGTTTTTCGTCGATAAACCTGGTTTTTCGAATTCGATTGTCATACCTTTTGAAAAACCTGGTTTATCGACCGAAAAACTTGGTTTTTCAATTCGATAGTCATAGTTTTTTTTTGATAAACCTGGTTTTTTGAATTCGATTGTCATAGTTTTTGAAAAACCAGGTTTATCGACCGAGAAACCAGGTTTTTCACCGATAAACTTGTTTTTTCAATTCGATAGTCATAGGTTTTTTTTTGATAAACCTGGTTTTTCGAATTCGATTGTCATAGTTTTTGAAAAACCAGGTTTAACGACCAAGAAACCTGTTTTTTCAAAAAAAACTATGATAATCGAATTCGAAAAACCTTGTCTTTCGATCGAAAAACCAGGTTTATCAAAACAAACTATGACAATCGAATTGAAAACCAAGTTTATCGGCGAAAAACCAGGTTTATCGGTCGATAAACCTGGTTTTTCGTCGATAAGCCTGGTTTTTCGTCGATAAACCACGAAAAAACAGGTTTTTCTGTTCTATTGTGCAATATACTTGCCATACATGTGTGTTGATTGCATTAGATGCTCGATCATTCGAGATCGAAATTTGTAGGTGTGTTGACGTGAATGAATTATGATCGAAATTATAGAACCCAGAACGCTTGACCTAAAAGTTGTCTACCTCTAGTCCATCTTACTGTATATAGGGCAAGAGTTCCTACAGTTCTGACAAGTTTAGACAATATACATTTGATTGTTAGCTTTCAGTGTGTGTGTTATGTATATTTCAAATAAAATATACGCCCCCAAATTTCCTAAAATTACTGCTTTTTGGTCGAATAACTCGATAGATTACCACTAGTTCATTATTCATTGAACACGACGGTTGCTTCAATGAGTAGTATGGCCGAGCGGTTTAGGCTATAGACTATAAATCTATTGGATTCTCCCCGCGTCGGTTCGAATCCTGCTGAATACCTTTTGTTACAAAAAGCGATTTAGTCTCTGTGTATTGGAAAATGACGTATACTTTACTCCGCACATTTTCATTCATGAATGTAATTGCCTACCTCCAGACACACACCAGAGTATCTTAACTGCATTATTACCAAGATGTTTCACATCTTAATGTCGGGAACCTTATAACCTTTAACAATTTTACATTTCAATAAATGTGTTAATGCATGATTGTTACAAACATTTTTTCTATTTTAATATTAGACCTACTCCTTTATTTTCATATCAGTTTGAAATATTAAGGGGCTACACTTAAACACTTTCCACGCGGCAGGCGTCTGCAGACGACATTCCAAAATTTCACTGAATATTTCAAAAATTGAAATAAGTATACATGCCTAGTATTTTTTCATTAATCCTTTGGATAGACCTTGCAAGCTGTTTATGGTCACGCGTTATGAACTCGCCTCCCAATAGGGTGGTGCCGTTACATTTTTTAGTTTTATGCTGTCATTTTCCTCTAATAACAAGCTATCTGCATTTCCTCTAATAACAAGCTATCTGCATTGGTATAGCTAATACAGAAGAGGAGATACAGCTGTTTGATGTTTGGAGACCAGGGGTGGTGCTGGAAGGGGTGCCGCTGGAAGGGGTGCCGCCCAAACTCAATGGGGATAATCCAATAATGGCGATAATCGTTGTTCTTTTTACAATAACTAGTCATCCCCTAATGTTACAGACACCATTCTGGTCCCATTTTAAAGGATATTTAGTAGTCTTTAAGTATGTGGTTCAACAGAATTGTCAACTATTTGTAACAACTAATTAATTATGGATAAGACCATGATCATCAGCTTTCTTCCTATTCGCTACACAGTCAACATGAATAATCAGCCTCAATTTACAGGATTTATAAAAATGACTATAACAGAAAATGTTTTCGATGTTTTAGAAAGCTTGTAACTAGAGGAATTCAGAAATGCAGTTTATATCAGGAAAGGGTTCATCCTTAAACAAATATTTCTGAAAATTCTAAAAATATATAAAATAAAAATTGGAGATATTAACTAGCCGGTATAATTACCATACCGACGTAGTAACTTTGACAATTAGATATCATCTAATGGGTAATTTCATGAGGAATTTAAATATGTAAAGTAAAAAGTAAATAATGATAGGGGTAGGTATAAAAAATATATGGATCTCAAATTGAAAATAAAAAACTCTGATATTTTTCCAAACATTTCCGATCATACCATTTTAGTTCTTGGTCGTACTATAATTTTAATGGCATATTTGGTTTCCTCATGCAATTTTCCTTCAATTTGTTCCTATTTTACACGGGGTGTTTATTTTTGTTGTGACACAATCAGTTGCAAATAAGCATGGCAGGTATTACCTGCCATGAAATAAGCTATCGTTTCGTTATCATTATTAATCGTCTTCTAAAATGACATTAAAGATCGATAATTGCTACATCAACCGGATATTGTATAGCAGCAAAATGATCGAATGACAATCTCAACGTTCTTCAATGGGTATTTAAGCGATGTGCAACCAAGCATGAATCGGTATTCAGCGTGCCATGTAATAACTAATATTGTATTCATTGGTGTCCACTGGAATGAATAAAAGTCAGGAAACTATAATAACTCCTTGGTTTTGGTCAGCACTCAGGTATCGCTTTCAATGAGTGACCTTGCCGATTTCTAACCCACGCAAAGATCGATTTCAGGATGTCAACCTTGCGCTAAAACCTTACGAGAAGTTTGTTTTCCCTGAATTAATTGAGGTAGGGTTAGCTGGCAGACATTATGGCGAAGTAGGTGGATTGTTCGTAATTTTCTCTATAATACACTGTAAAAAGTGGTGTTAATATCTAAACGCTAAATTAGCTTATTTTTAACGTGTTTGGATAACACTTAATTAACATGTTAAAGTGTTAATAATTCTAGTTTTTAACACGTTGTGGTGTTAATTTGTCAACGCTATTTTTAACGTGTATGGATAACACTTAATTAACATGTTGTAGGCATAGTATTAATAAATCTAGTTTTAACACGTTGTGGTGTTAATTTGTCAATATCATTTTTAACGTGTTTGGATAACACTTAATTAACACGTTTAAATGTTAAAAAATAACACGTTAAAGTGTTAAAAAATAATAAGACATGTGTGTAAGCTTATAGGCTAATATTTGTATAAGCCTATAAATTAAATTTATAATAAATCAACCGATCATACACAAAAAATAAGAAAACAAAACAAAAACAAAGGTACCTTGCATTACATGATTCCGTGATAGCCTTTTTATGCAGTGACGACTAGTAAATAGTAAAATCCGCCGTGTTGCTTTTTGTACGGTTTAGCAAGGGGACAACCGACATTGCGTGGCAAACAGTATAGTGAAATACACCACTCATTGTCGATTATTCCATGGCTAACCGTGTCACTATATCAGCAATTTCTGGTTCTAAACCCCGGTCTAAACCACTGCCAAAGTCATATTTATCTTGATTGCGAAAGCACTCAAAATCAGCTTTATTTTCATCACCAGAATAGTCTTACGAAGTACGCCACAATAATTATGGCGTGTATGATTTTTGACGTAACAACACATCGGGTTTCCCGTATCACATTTCAAGGGTTTATTAACGCGTTTGCGTATAAAAGTTATCGAATTACTAGTTTTTATTAACGCCGTGTTAATACTAGCGTTAACATTTGCAAACCTTGCGACTTCTTTCTAAAATGTTAACACATTCACGCTATATTGACATTAGGCGTTGACGAAGACCATGTTAATAATAATTACGAAGGTCAGTATATACACTAATTTTAACACCATCGTATTAAAAACTTGAGTGAATTAACACTACAACGCGTTGGAATATAGCGTTGATATTTACAGTGTATGATGCCAAATCTGACATATGTGGTCCACAAACAGTGATTTTATCGCTAATTTTAGAATTTAACAACTTTCGTGACTTTGCTTCTTGTAACCATTCACTTGACTGGACTAAAATTCGTACGATATTTTAAGAGCAATTTCCGTACTAACGGAATGTTAAGCTTTAATTTTATATCAAAAACATTGATGCCCGACTTTTCAGTCAGAAAACGAAACTTACGATCCCCCGTTAGGCCTTGCCAACTTGATTTTTAGTTTCCAGGAACCCGCCCGCGCTTCATTTTCATGCCCGCATTTGAATTCATTATTGAAATTTTGGAAAAAATACCTTTTTTGCAATGAAAACGTCCGAATTCATGCATTTTGTGTGATGAAATTGTGAAACATGATTTTGACGATAACAAAATATCATATGAAATTGTGCAGAGCAGATAGATCGATTTCGAACACCGGACCTCTCGTTCTCCGAGCGAATGCTTTACCATCTGAGCTATCAAGCGAAACTAGTTATATCCGTGAGATTTAAACACTTCATCAACAACCCAACGACGGTACGAAATGAATTTAGCTCGAGACAAGATTCGAGGAGCTATATTATAATCATTCACTTGACCAGACTAAATAATTTTAAAAGCATGTTTCTAGTTACAAAAGACTATGAATATTATGATACCATGGATAAAATTGGCGCCTGATTCTTCAGAAGTGACTTTTTTTACCGTGGATTTGGCTTTATTTTCGTCAAGTTTTTCTTGAATTCGGTCTGTGTGATTGCAATAATTTGCACCGAAAATACAACATGTCATGAAGTTCACAGATAATATTAGATATATTATATGCATCACATGCCTTTTTATTTTACAATTTCATGGCAAATGTTTTTGAAATGTGTGATTATAATCATGAAAAGAGCTCATTTACATCGTGCTATCATGAGGTCAACTGCAACTACGAAGCGGTATCGCTACGGGTGAGTACTTCCGGTCGCTGTGAGTGGGTTAGAAAAACAACGGCTTTGAGCGGGGCTGCATACTGACTGGTTTGGGGAAATAAAAAATAACATGAAGACTACCATGAAATATACACGGTCTCGAACCCGGGTCCTCTCGCTTCTGTGGCCGGAGTTTACCCACTAGACTACACGGAGACTCTGTTCAAGTGAGCACCACAAGACGAGCCCTAATGTATTAGCAGTCGAGTCGTGTCAGTTGCCAAAGTTGAGTGAATCTTTGGTCTATAATTGTAGACGACACGATTTTGTTTTCACGTGGAAAGAGGATGCCATCTCGTGCAATTCATATGACAAAATATCAGCCTTAGGCGTAAACAAATTGTTTCCGGTAGTCCGCGCGCATTAAGTTTTGGCGACGTAAATTTATACCGCATTTCATTTTGTTATTCCCATTTTTTAAAACATATAATCTCAAAAGCGATTTAAATACAAATGACTGTAAAAAAGATTAACAATTGAATCTGACTGCATTGGGAAGCCCAGTAACTATGACATGGGGCACAATAGGATACTGGCTGTGATTATTTGTGTCTTCAGGGTTGCGGCGCGGCGTATGCTAAATTGCAAAAATTGCCTTTAGAAAGTCATCCCACCGCACTCCCCCCCCCCCTCCCCCCCCCCCCCCCCCCCCCCCCCCCCCCCCCCCCCCGTTTTCAGACCACCTACCGGAAACATTTTTTTTTTTTTTGCCTTATAGGCCTAACAGTGCCAACAATAAGGCATCTCAATTAGATTCAACGCAATGTGCCTAGGGTGATTTTTACTTAGGGGTGCTATAACAAGTTGGCTAAAGTCGTGTTTGCCGGGACGCTGCTCGAAAATGCTATTTTCTGATTTTTTTTCTTCTTTTCTTTACAGAAAAAATGACGGTTTATTTGCCGTGGCCTTGACACTCGTCGGCGCGTTGATACCCAATTTAACCTGCTGAGACGCCGATTTCACATTTAAAATACCATTTAGAAAGTGGGTTCGATTTGGCTAAAATTGGGTCGAATAACTCAACAGTTCCCCACTAGTTCATTATTTAGTGCACATGATCAATGATAGACCTTTCAATGAGTAGGCATGGCCGAGTGCTTTTATCTTACTGCATTCTGTCCACGATGCTTCACATTCCTTGTTGGGAGCATATTAATCATGTTAAAGACGATAATAATGTAAATTGCACTGGTTAACTGATACAAGGGCGTCGTTTTGTGTGTGTCCTATACAAATAAACATATTTTTGATCGAGTTTATTAGCTTATGAACATTGGTAAAATTCGATGTTACGATCGCATTGAAAATGCATCTTTGTCGACTCAAAACAATCATGTTTATTTTATTAAAACATAAATTACATCCTGGATAAATATGACTTTCCCTTCAAATGAACCTATGTTGATCAAAACTGATGCAGGCAATCATGGCGCAGGCCAACCAAAAGACGTAATTTTCCCCTGTCAATTTTCACGTTTGGCGTCTGACTGCCAAACATCATTGATAGAAAACGCATGCAACAAATTAATGTGAAACATTGTTCATCATTTTCTAACCTTATACATTAAAATATTCATAGTGTTCTTTATTAATTAATTTATTTATTTGTTTATTTATTTATTTATAAGATTTTTCTAACATAATTGTCATTTTTTATATCATCTGATTCGCAGTGCACAATGAGAATTAACCAATATTTGTAACTTTTCTAAAATAAGAATTAATAGGTCTCTTGGCATGATTCGCATTCAAACCATAAAATTATAGGTACATGTACATTCGATTTATTCCCAACTGCTAGTCTAATCTGATGACCGTGTTAACTATCACTGTACACGCTTTGGATTCAACGATTGAAATGAATAACATCTCAGAGGAACTATTTACTGTTCCAAAAGATGTGTTACGTAATAACTTCACTGGTTATTGAATAGAGAGTATTGGAGATTAGAATAGAGACAGATACCAGGGGTAGGTAACATGGTATCTGTGCCTGTAATCAAATTGGTTCATGTACACAGCGCCCCCTTTAACAGTTGCGACATGCCGCATAAAGCGAGCAGTGAAGCGATAACTGTCAATCATCAGTTAGAAATGAATATTTAGTGCATATTACTATTCATTAGTATCGTCATAACAAGTAATGTAGACGTGTTCCAGTCCATCGTAAAGAAAACTTCTTATTTGAGAAAAATAATCAACTATAATGTAAGCGCACTAATATTTGACAATAATGACTTGATTGTAGTGGTCATAAGTGTGAAAATATTGTACTTGTACGAGCATTTGCACC
The DNA here is from genome assembly GCA_035610835.1 of Ophiura sarsii. NCBI lineage: Eukaryota > Metazoa > Echinodermata > Ophiuroidea > Amphilepidida > Ophiuridae > Ophiura > Ophiura sarsii. The sequence goes on from CM069454.1 coordinate 56,991,964, forward strand.
GCCAATGCTTTCAAAACCGTGATTTTTACACCATTCCACTCCTCTCTGAATAAGTCTATAACCAGGTTCAGTGTAGTCATTGCGCAACGGACGTACAAAGGGGAATCGCACCCGACCTATTCTATGTTCAATTGAATTGGTGCATGACGTTCGATTCATGGCATAAACCGTGTAACCAAATTGGCTTACGATTATCATGACACAGATCATGACAGATGTGTGTTTTCTTTCTGAAAATCTTAAACATAGTTTTAATCATTCCTGCCTGACAAGACGGCAGCTGATGGATAACCTCTATCGGTATTGCCAATTATACTAGTCGCCCGATTCGGAGAAATTTGAGGGATCGTCCAATTTTTAAACGCATTATGTGACCGTCCACAATGCAGCCTCCACTTAGGTCTAGAAAGACCTAAATGTGTAATATTTTGCAATCACACGCTAATACTAAATAGGATGGCTTCGCCCCCCCCCCCCCCTCCCCCCCCCCCCCCCCCCCCCCGCCCCCCAACAAACGAATTACACATCACATATCCACCAAGACATCTGGCCAATTCCATGCCAAATGTGAAAAACAGCAAAAATTTCAAATTGGTTTTACAAGTTTTTCTCCTCTTATTGTTGATAAGGGGTATATCTCTATTTATCAAGTCTGATATGATCTCACCTCAATTTGTTCGTTTTGGTCATTACATCATCGTTTGAAAATAGGTGCGCAAAAAGGATAATGCTTTTTTGATTTGGCTTGAAAAAAGCTGGTTAAGAAAGTGTATTATTTTTGTAATATAAAGTATTGCTTTTTAAATGCTATTTGTGATTTAGTTATTCTAAATAAAGCTTCCAATGAAAGTAAAAAGCAAAAAAGTGATATCACTTGCGAAAGGCGCAATGCGAGTTATCATTTTTAAAGTTCATTTTTCCATTGGATTGCGTAACGTCCGTAACATTTTTTATCTTTTTTTTCCTCTGGGAGAAAACTAATTGGCTGATTTTAATAACATCACACATTCACTGTTAGTTTGTGATGGGTTCAATCGTTGAGCAAAAAAATAAATAAATCTATAATTAGAAATACCTTAACGAGCGTTACGGACATTACATAAATCGTTACGGACGTTACATAAATCGTTACGGACGTTACAGCTTTTACTCAAGAGCTTCTAAATGACACACCTTTGTGAGCTGTAACACTGAAAATATTAATTTGTCAAAAATGTGGTCTAATTTGACAAATTAGACCACATTTTCTTCAACAATGGTTTAGACTTGTGCACTGCTACATAGTCAGTGTGCCCAATTGAGGAAAAATGTTGACATTTGCAAAGTTGACAAGTCAGGAGTGTAACACTATGTAATTCTTTGATACTGTGTTGTCTTGCCACATATTATGCTATGAACTTGAAACTTCCAGAGTAGTTTCTGATAAGCATTGTTTAAAATATGTTAAACAGTTCTGTGACAGTTACATCTTTTGTGTATGAAAACTTTTGCCCTCTAAAGTGACGAAAAACAAGTGTTTTTCATAAGAAAAATTATATTTTTCCCATTTTCAGTGGTAGAGATATACTTGATAGTGTTAGAGTGGGTAGTGTTAATAACCTTTAATATAGATACCTAAAACACAAACAAGCTTTGTGTGAATGAAAACAATTAGCATACTCTGTAGTAAATATGCCATAAAACATAAATAGATGTTTTCAGACTACCCCTTCCATTATTTTACAACTTTAACAAACTAAGGGACCGTTTATTTATTATTGTTGGGGGGGGGGGGGGACAAATTCGAGACTCGTATGTTAAAATTACCTACCCCCCCCCCCCCCCCTACAGCTGAAACTGAAAATTACATGACCCCCCTGCTAACCAGTAGCTTTATACACAACCCCTCCCCCCCCCCCCCTTCCTCGAAAAAAATCAACTTGTCACATACTTAAGGGGCTGTCTTTAACTTTGGAATTTTGTTCATGCATAACCTACGTTGTCAAATTTTGTTTGTGCCCTATCTGAACAGCCAATAATTTTATGATGCCCCTTCTTTTTATTGTGTGAAATTAGTAATGGCGAGCGTAGCGAGTTGGAATTTTTTTTCTCATATTTATACATTTTGGATGGTTTTGTGAGTCTTTATAACCCGAACAAGTTAGAACATTCTGAGCAGAAACGTATAATCCAGTGAAACGTTCTACTTTGTGAGCATTGGTGCAAAGCAGAAATGAGGTGAAAAGCATGCAACAAATCACATTTTTAAATCATGAAGGGGTCACACCACTAATTATAGCTCCATAGGGATATGTACAAAAACACCGATATAAAACTCTGTTTTAGACCACTAAATTACGAAATTACCAAAAAGTGAAAAAAATAGGTAGGTTGACCTGCTCTATTTTCAAAAATATGCCCATGGAGTTGACTACCTCTCTGATGAGATTGGAAATGTCGCCGTAATCGCCAATGTTTCCAGTAAAAAGCACAAATTTGAAAGATCTCTCAACATTTACCTAGATGATATTCACAGTTTATAGTCAAGGTGCATGTAGGTGATGTCCCATTAATCACAATTAATCAAAAATCATAGGCATTTACGCAATTGTATTACTGTCAAGTCTTTTTAAATTGAGGATTTTGTGACGCATACTTTCCGATTCTAGCTTTAAACACCGTCCTTAAGGGTAGGGGATACCCCCATTTAGTGTAGTGCACCCTGAAATTGGATTTTGTAACATTATACACCCTGTGGCTTTAATGTCTCGACCGTTGATGATTATATAGATGTTTTTTCCACCATATCGTCGATTTGCTGTCCAGAAGTCGTCTGATAGTAAAGTTTTTGAAGTCGATAGGTTTTAAGAAAATATGCGCGAAGCCCCCCCCCCCCCTGTTCAAGAATAAAAAGTTACAATACCCCCCCCCCCCTATTTTAACATATGAAAGTTACATGACCCCCCTATAGTTTACCCCCCCCCCCCCTCCACCATAAATAATGAACGGTCCCTAACATCAAAGTAACACAAGAAAAACACATGGATTTTATGACAAATTAGGGACAAAATGTCCCATTTTGATATTATAAATCTTGTTTTATTATTGATTTTAATACCTGTAACGTCCGTAACGCTTCAAAATGTAACGTCCGTAACACTAAAATCAACAGCGTTGGACGATACGGGAGTACTAATTTCAAACTTGCTTTTCATGTTAACATAGAATGGAGTCAGGGCTTGCTCAATATAGTTGACAGAAAAAAATAAAACAGGGAACTGAACAGAGATTTAAGGATATGTACCATAGTCAAAAAGGCACTTCCTTTCAAGGTAACGTCCGTAACGCTCGTTTCTAATATTTCTTGCTAATTAACTAAGAAAGCTAAAACAAAATTGCTTCATTATATTGAACATTAGAGTGTTTACTACTAGCATACTAAGAAATAAAGTGTTATCTTATCAGCAAACAGATGTGCTATTCAATTAAAAGTTGCAAGTTGCATGTATCTGTAACGTCCGTAACGATGGAATTGGCCATCTCCAACGAACGACAAAACCCATCCGAGTTGCAGGAACCAATTGCTTGGCCCATCACAGCTATGTAGAGAGTAGAAAAGCTTGATTTATGATCACTATTTAGTGCTGTTAGTGCTAGATATTGTATTCTTCCATGTAGATATCAAGAGTGGGGCAACAACTAAAATAATGAATTAAACCAATATCATCTTCAATCAGTGGTTTATTATCTGTGATCGTAATTTCCAGGTGCCCTTCAAAGGTGTAACCATGGTATCGTAAACAATCTGCGAATGGCACTTCATTTATAATTGCATTACTAGAATGATGATCGAGTCGGTCAGGTGGTGTTTTTATTGGTTTATTTTATCTCAGAAGAAAAAAGATGATTTTGGACGATCCCTAAACCAACGGTGCAATAGATTTTCCGTGAATTTTAATCGACAAAACGTAATGGCGAAATGTATGTACGAACAGGATCGTTTCAAAAAGTAGCGCAATGCATTATAATGAAATCATAATTACAATCTCCTTCAGCATATAATCAATTTTTGGGCGATAACCCTATGTTAAAAACGCACAACAATCGAAATATAAAGCATATTAGCCTCCGATTTAAGTGATATTTGTATTTTGAACTCTATGTAATTTTATTTTCAAATTAGTTCATGTACAGTCTTCATTAGCTCAATCGGCAGAGCGCCGGCTTCACAATCATGAGGCTAGTGGTTCGAATCCTGTAAATGTTATATGTTTTTCTGTTTGTTATTACACTTTATTTTTAGAAATTGACATAGGATTGCTTATCGTTCGCTACATTTATTGAATTTTGAATGATACTTTTTTCTTTCGCAATTTCAATGTGATAAAGAATGTCCTGTAAATATAATTGTGTTAACTATTTCTATTGAACTATGGAGTCCCTAGCTAGTCTATTCATGAACATGGACTGCAAAGAACAATTGTTATGTAAATAAGAAGCAAGTCGGCTTGTCCTTGAATCGATTTTCTTATTTCCTACAGGCCATCGCGATAGAAATGTATACGGCCATGTGTTTTGAACTCACCACCCAAAAAGGGTGGTGGCGTTGCATTTTTGGTGACGAATCATCCATCTCTCTCTATTAACTCAACAACTAAATGTGGTAGAGCTATGGTTGAGGTGTCACGTGAAAGCCTATTTATCTAGCTACATTGTGTTAATGAATCAGGTATTTCTATAAATGTTTGGCTGAGATATGATTGATTATGTTGTGAAAGTCAGGGGTGGTGGCGGTGGCGGCGGCGGCGGTGGCGGTGGCGCTGTGTGCAATCTCTATGGGGAATATAGAAAAGGTTCCCAATTCTACGTTCAATTTACTATAGCTCCTCATCCCTGTATGGTACAAACATGATTTTGCTCTCATTTTATAGATTATTTTATATTCTATAAGATTCTGTTTCAACAAATGTGACAACTATTGTCCAACAATTGTAATCATGAATCGATTGCGTTGTTCTTGGCTTTTTCCCTATTCGCTACACAGTGAACTTGCCCTAATTCATCGGTTTTACATACATGACTATAACAAAAGAAATATTTAACCGATGATAGCAAAATTATACATTTTTGGAAAGCTCTCAAATGGGGGAATTCAAAAATGCCGTTTAAATCAGGATAGGGTGCATACCAACAAAAATATACTTGTAAACTCTAATAAATATGAAATTTAAACATTTGTGCTCATTTACTTCTCGATATAGTATATTTCAACATGTTTACCATTAACAACTATTATGTTCTGATGGGTAATTGCATGAGGAACTTAAATATGCACAGTAAAATTATGATTGGGATAGGTATAAAATTATTATTGAGCTTAAATCAGAATATGAAAAAAATCGATAATTGTTTAACATTCTTAATCACAACATGTTACCATCAGGTCTTATCTAAATTCCAATAGCATATTTGGATTCCTTGTGAGATTACCGTTCAGAAAATATATACTTTTTATGGGGTAGAACAAATAGTTATTGCGATATGTGTCGCATATAAAAGGTTTAACATGTGTAGTGTCCTATATTTATCTATTTTAAGGACTTCAAGGGTGATCCCATAATCAACCATGCACGCCAAACAGTCAACATTATTGTGATGTGTTAATTCTACCAATTTGTTTTTATGTAACTTTAGTTCATCCAATCACAGCATATTTTGATTTGAGTTCAGCCAATCGCAATATGGCTATGATATCATTTTGTTATACCAATGACATGATATTTGGTGCAGTCATCTTCTGACCATCAAGGGGTTAAGACCTATAAGGTTTTGGTAGTTCCTCACTCTGTGACTACACTGCTGGAAATTAATAATGCAGATTAATTCATAGTGATACAATGTTACAGATGAGAGAATGCAACTAAATAAATCTATGGTGATTTAGTCTGGAGTTTTTGTTTATATGCCACTGCCAGAGAGAATAATGTAAAGTTTATTTACAAAGGATTCATGTGTAAGCGTGTAGCTATTGACTTGGTTGGTCCTATCCATCCCTGCACAGAGAGTGGGAAGAGGTATATACTTACCATTGTAGACTATGCCACACGCTATCCAGAGGCTGTTCCTCTACGCAACATTGATACCAAATCCGTAGCAGAAGCTCTTTTAGATGTTTATTCCAGAGTAGGATTCCAACGGGAAGTCTTATCGGACAACGGTTCGCAGTTCACATCAGACGTCATGAGGGAAGTAAGCAGACTTCTTTCCATCAAGCAACTAACTACAACCCCATATCATCCTGCATGTAATGGTCTAGTAGAACGTTTCAATGGAACCATGAAATTAATGCTGAAGAAACTGTGTGAAGAGCGTCCTCAAGATTGGGATAGATATATTAATGCGCTGCTCTTTGCGTATCGAGAAACACCACAAGCTAGCACTGGCTTTTCTCCATTTGAGCTACTTTATGGAAGATCAGTACGGGGTCCACTTGCTATATTAAAGGAGCTTTGGACAGATGAAGCGGATGAGACTGAGACGAAGACAACTTATCAGTATGTGTTGGATCTTCAAGAAAGACTTCAAAAGACGTGTGAGTTGGCGAGAGCAGAACTACAGAAAGCACAGAAGAGATACAAAACTCATTACAACAAAGGTGCAAAGTCAAGAAAGTTTAAAGTTGGTGATGAGGTGCTTTTGTTACTGCCAACCGACAAGAACAAATTATTGATGCATTGGAAGGGTCCATTTACAGTGATAGAGAAGAAGAGCGACTTGGATTACAAGATAAATCTTGGAAACAAAGCAAAAACCTTCCATGCAAATATGCTAAAGAAATACTACAGAAGAGGTCAAGACGAACCATCAGCAGATGTAACGGCTGGTCTCTTCGAGTTAGCATGTGCATCGATTATTGAGAATGATGAAGACTTAGATGACGTGACTACTGGATGTGAAAGGTCTATGACTAATGACAACTTGCTGCAACTTCCAGTTTTTAAGCAGACCGAGACAGCGTCAGATGTCCATGTGTGTGGTGATTTGTCAAACGACCAACAACGCCAGGTGAAACAACTGTTAACTGAATATGACAGTCAACTAAGTGATGTTCCAGGAAGATCAAAATTGGGTTTTCATGACATCAAGTTAACAGACAACAAACCTGTCCGTAGTCGACCTTATCCAGTACCACATGCTTTACGCGAAACAATCAAAAAGGAAGTGAAGACGATGTTAGAGATGGGAGTTATTGAAGAATCTGATAGTCCGTATGCATCGCCATTGTGCATTGTCGTTAAACCTGACGGAACAAACCGGGTGTGTGCCGACATGAGGAAACTTAATCAAATTACAGTTTTCGATGCAGAACCAACACCAGTTCAGGATGAGATATTTTCAAAACTAGCCAATGACAAGTTCTTTACAAAAATCGACTTGAGTAAAGGCTATTGGCAGGTGCCATTAAGCGAAGAGGCAAAACCACTGACTGCTTTTATCACGCACGACGGTCTATACCAGTTTAAAGTGATGGCCTTTGGTTTGGTAAACTCTTCAGCTTCATTCAGTCGAATTATGAGAAAATTATTGAGAGGAATCCAGTGTGTGGACAACTATATAGACGATATTCTTATCCATACACCAACTTGGGAAGAGCATGTTGAGAAACTGGCAGAAGTGTTTGAGAGATTGAGAAACGCTAACATGACAGCAAGACCATCAAAGTGTTATGTAGGATACGACAGAGTGGAGTTCTTCGGGCACGTCGTAGGTCATGGTCAGCTGCAGCCTAATCCAAGCAAGCTTGAAGCAATCAAAGATGCTCCTAGGCCACAGACTAAGACACAAGTACGTTCTCTACTTGGGTTACTCAACTACTACAGGTCCTTCATACCAAACTTTGCTGCCATAGCATCTCCTCTTACTGACAGAACCAAGAAAGGAGAACCAAACAGGATTAATTGGGATGACAGTCAAGAATTAGCATTCAAGACACTGAAAGCAAAATTGACTCAGTCACCCATCCTCCATCTACCTGATATCAACCGACAATTCATCCTCAGAACAGATGCATCTGAAGTTGGAATTGGTGCAGTTTTACTTCAGGAATTTGACGGAAAGAAATTTCCTATTGCTTACGCCAGCAAGAAGCTCAACAAAGCACAACGAAACTACTCGGTGATGGAGAAAGAAAGTCTAGCAGTAGTTTGGGGTACACAGAAGTTTGAACCTTATCTTTACGGGCGTGAATTCATTTTGGAGACCGATCATCAGCCGTTATTGTGCATGCAACGTTCCAAGGTAGCCAATGGCCGTATCATGAGATGGGCGCTGGCATTACAGCCTTATAGATACAGGATGGTAGCCATAAAAGGCAAAGACAACGTTGGGGCAGATTATCTAAGTAGGTCAACTGAGTAGAATTATAGTTAGTGTAAGTATACATATCTTTCTACTACTTTTAAGTGCACATAGTCTCAGGATGAGAGGTGAAAAGGTAAGATTGTGTATAGGAAAACTAGATAGTACATAACCATGAGTCAAACTTTAAGTTAAGTGAAAAATGTTTGCAACATTTTCCTTAAAGGGGGGAGTTAAATGTCGCATATAAAAGGTTTAACATGTGTAGTGTCCTATACTTATCTATTTTAAGGACTTCAAGGGTGATCCCATAATCAACCATGCACGCCAAACAGTCAACATTATTGTGATGTGTTAATTCTACCAATTTGTTTTTATGTAACTTTAGTTCATCCAATCACAGCATATTTTGATTTGAGTTCAGCCAATCGCAATATGGCTATGATATCATTTTGTTATACCAATGACATGATATTTGGTGCAGTCATCTTCTGACCATCAAGGGGTTAAGACCTATAAGGTTTTGGTAGTTCCTCACTCTGTGACTACACTGCTGGAAATTAATAATGCAGATTAATTCATAGTGATACAATGTTACAGATGAGAGAATGCAACTAAATAAATCTATGGTGATTTAGTCTGGAGTTTTTGTTTATATGCCACTGCCAGAGAGAATAATGTAAAGTTTATTTACAAAGGATTCATGTGTAAGTAAATTATTATTGTATAATATTTTGTACTCAATGAAGCAGAGATTTTGTATTCAATGTGATAACAATTTTGATATGAAACAAAACTTGATTTGTGTTTTCAATTATGTACGTTGTTTTTAATTGTGTAATGCATTTTAATGATACACAACCAGAATTGCATGAACCAGTGTTTATTTGTAACTACTGTATGAAATGCATAATGATACTCATAATTCATTAACCAATGTTGGTTTATAACTGTGTAATGCATTTTGATGATACACAACATGTAAGGTTCCTCAACATTGTTTATTTATAATCATTGTGTAATGCATTTTATATGATACACAATTCAACCAGTGATAGTTAATTTACTAGGATCATAAGTTATCTAGTCTTGTGTGTTTCATAACTTATTATCATTAATTGTGTTCGTTCAATATAATTGAGTAATGTTTTGAAATGGGTTATTTGATATTTGCTACATAACTCTCACATATAATTAGGACTGGTATTCATAAAATTCACTGTATGTTTTCTATACAGCCGTAAATAAAAGATAATGGTTTATCTAACATCTAGAACTGTAACAACTAGAACTGTAACAACTAGAACTGTAACAACTAGAACTGTAACAACTAGAACTGTAACAACTAACTGTTGGAGCAACTGTCGGCGATAACCGTCCCACAGTAATAACACTAGGAGGTCCAACAACAAGGAGGAACAACATTACAAATAGATCGAACTTTCGCGAACTTGATGACGACGGTACCGTGAGTGTTTACATGTATGCAGCACAACGAAGTATACGAACGCGTGCGCAAGAGCTCTGGGTGTACAATTCATTGGGATAATATTATTGTATAACTGTATGTATGATTAATCTGGTCATATGAAACATTGTGTATTGTTATTGTATATACTGTTATTGTCATTATTAGTTCAAGAAATAATCATGATAAATAAATTGTGAAATCTATTTACTGTCTTTTTTTTATCTTCTTGAATACGAATTCAGCACAACAGCTTAGTTAACATGCCACACTGTGCCTATTCCATCTTGCACGTGACAATATGCTAATTCGAATCTCAGATGGTGTAAAATGTAAAAATCTGGACATGCAACGGTAAGGGTGGCGAGTTCAAAACACACGGCCATACAGCAACATGTGTATGCACAACTTTCGAATTGGCTATAGTCGGCAATATGATTCAACACATAGGGTACGTAGTAATGTTCAATCCTTTGTAAAGTTGAGTAGGTAATCGGATTAGGTTATCTCGTTGTTATTCCTTCTCCCTCTACTAATTCCATGATCTCATCAACCCGCGTCATTATCAACTATCTAATTTAAATATTCATGAAATGCAAATATTGCAACGCCCGTCGTACGTCGCTGCCAGACGAAGCCATCCATGATTTGATATTCCGATCTTGTTATACATTAAAATTGATTTCAAATTAAGAATTATTGATATTTGATGCCATACAATAGGTGATTCTGCCTGTCTTAAACCAAATCCGCGCCAGTGTATTAGAAATTAGATTTTTTCAACCATTTAAATGTGAATAATTTCTGTGCCATAAACGTATTTCAAAGAGATTGGGATCATCATGTCTAATATCCCCTGGTTGGCTTAGATCATGTTATAGCGCCATCTAGACCAGTTGCGACAAACTATTAAGGTCAAGAGAATCGGGGTTTTATCTCTGGAGTTTCTTATCCCATAATTATTAATATCCCTGCAGATACTTATGCGTCCCCCCGTAACAAAGGGTTCTTGTACCCGCTGTCGCTGATCAGATCAATTCAATGCACGACCTTCAATCAACGAATGACCTATTATACATTTGGCGGGTTATTTTATTTTGAATCGAGTATCTGTCAACATGTGTAATTGGCACTGTGAGAAAATTCAAGCTCGATTTATCGCGCTGGTGGGGGGTGCTCGTCACAACACCCCTCCCGCATCCCTCTCAAGTTAGTTGTTGTGACTCTTTGAATTCTCAAAAGTTGCCAGCCAGGTAAAGTCACTTTTATTTTGCCAAATCCCCCACCCCACCCCATCTCATTATGAAAAATCTAGCTACGCCACTCGAATAAAAATCAATCATACATGTAAAACGATTTTTTGTTGTTGATTTTTTTAAGGATAGGCTGGTTCCAAAAAAATATTAACTGGTGACAAAATAAAAAAAGATTGATAATATAGGGATATTTTCTCTATAGTCAGTGTTTTAAAATAATTTTAAATTTAGCTGCTTAATATATCCTTAAAAATAACGAATAGCAACAAATACTATTTATGAAAAAGAAGAGAAATACTGGTTAAGTCGAATATGACCTGCCAGAGTCTAGACCTCGCCCCTTGATTCTCCGTATTGTACGTCTGCTGTTTTACGCCGTTAGCAGACACTTACACTCGTATATAGTCAGTCATGTCAGTGGATACTCGTCCCGGGATAGATTCTTGATCCGAAAATGGTATTAAACGGACTATATACTACGTCATTTTCAGCGCCGCCGAAATTATTTTGTTAGAATGATCTTTTTAAAAGCCGGCTTTAATCGCGAGAGGGCGCCATCTCTTTCATAGTTTCAAAGTTGGCTTGATATAGAATATCTACGGTATCGCAATAACTACTTGTTCTACCCCATAAAAAGTATATTTTTTCTGAACGGTTGTCTCACAAGAAATCCAAATATGCTATAGGAATTGTAATAGATCTAATGGTAACATGTTGTGATTACGAATGTTCAAAAAATATCGATATTTTTTCATATTTTGATTAAAGCTCAATAATATATTTATACCTTTCCCAATCATAATCTTACCATGCATATAAGTTCCTCATGCAATTACCCATCAGAACATAATGGTTGTCAATGGTAACTTGTTGAAATATACTATATCGGGAAGTTAATGAGCACAAACGTGTACATTTCATATTGATTAGAGTTTACAAGTATATATTTTGGGGTATGTATACCCTACCCTGATTTAAATGGCATTTTTAAATTCCCCTATTTGAGAGCTTCCCAAATATGTATAATTTTGCTATCATCGGTTGAATACTTTTGTTGTTGTTATAGTCATGTATGTAAAACCGAATGAATTAGGGCAAGTTCACTGTGTAGCGAATAGGGAAAAAACCCAAGGATAATGTAATCGATTCATGATTACAGTTCTTACATAATAGTTGTCACGTTTGTTGAAACAGAATCTTATAGAATATAAAAAACAATCTATAAAATGTGATGCGATCTGTGAAAACCCGCCACATGGTGGCATTTTTCATATTGGAGATATTTATATCATAAGAAAGCTAAAACTGTGCTGATTACAGAACTGTTTCGATCATTTTTCTACGATCACTACAAAAAAAGTTATGAGTGAATGATGATTGTGATGTCACCAAAAGCTACAAAACAAGAAATCATGAAAACAGGCCAAAAAAGATACATAATTCAATATAATAACATTATAAGGTTAATGATAAAAGTGACTTAAGTAAGTTTGTCAAGGTGAAATTTCATGAAAGATGATGACACAAAGTACTGGAAACTAATTTTCTTTAAAAAAATCTAAAAAAAAGAATTTTTTTTCTTCTTTTTTCTTTCTTTTCTATTTTACCCATAATCCCTAGTTCACATTTTGCGACATCCGACGGGTTTTCTCAGATCGCATCACAAATGAGGGTAAAATCATGTTTGTACTATACAGGGATGAGGAGTTATTGTAAATTGAACGTAGGATTGGGAACATTTTCTATATTCCCCATAGAGATTGTACACAGCGCCACCACCACCGCCGCCACCGCCACCACCCCTGACTTTCACAATATAATCAATCATATCTCAGCTAAACAATTATAGAGATACCCGATTTATTCACTCAATGTAGCTAGATAAATAGGCTTTCAAATGACACCTCAACCATTGCTCTACCACATTTAGTTGTTGAGTTAAAAGAGAGAGATGGATGATTCGTCACCAAATTCGTCCACCACCCTTTTTTGGGCGGTAGGTTCAAAACACATGGCCATACAGTTATTATTCCTGACAAGATTGCAGCTAATTCGTTACATAGAAATTGGTTAATATTGATCAAAGGCATATTATGCGATCTTTTCCATGGGACGCTCTTTATCCTTGATAGGTTTTTGCAGATTTACATTTCTGATCATAAATCATAAATATAGTCTGAGTTACAGAGCGATACGATTCCTAATTACTTCAAAATCATGGTTTAAAGAGTGAAAATATACTGTCCTGCGCATTTTCATTCTAAATTCACTCTAAAACCATGATTTTGAAGTAATAAGGAATCATATCACCCTGTAACTCAAAATATACGTATGTATGATTTATGATCAAAAATAAAAATCAAGGAAAGGAGCTTCCCTTGGAAAACATCCCATAATAGGCCTTTAATTTAAGTAGCACAAAGATTTGAATCATTTGATACCTCCACTGATTTTGTAAAATACGATTAAAATAGCGGAGATGAATCATTTAACTTGTTTCAGCAAGGTCAGAAAACTTATGGATGCAAAAGTGCATTACAGGGTCACACCTTGTGGCATCAGGATTACCCAGGGCGGCTGTACCCAGAATGCTCAGGGACGTAACCAGCTGTCACTGGCCAAGGAGAGCATGGCTACACAAATGTCCCCATAAAACATTGGCGTATTTTGTTGAAGGGGCCCGAAAATTGCCAATTAGCCGGCAACAGGTACGCTATTTTCGCATCATTTTTATCAATAATGTTTTTATAATAATATCTAAAATGTTTTTGATTAGCTTGCTCTATTTTTGAAAATTTTGTCGATAACGACTCACAAATTCATAAAGATAAAACACTCCTCTAGACTTTCTAACCGTACCAAGTGTAAAATGTGAATAGTGTTTGAATAATCAGCATGCTATTACTGAGCTAATGAATGCATGGGCAGATAGCTATAGGCGCCTGTCGTTATCTATTTTCTCTGGCAAATGCGGACTGACCTTGAATTTTTTTAGGGTAGATATTGTAAACACAACAACTTTGAATCAAAAATGATTATATGGAGTCATTGATTTTGCGCAGTGTTGCATGAATAGTTGCATAAGGCCAAGTAAAAAAAAAAAAATGTTTCTCGTCCAGGTTTTTCAAAAAAAGGAGGATGAGGGGCTTATTATTTATTATTTATTATTTTTCAAAATGGCCGCCGTTTGAGATTTCTGGCAATCTATAGTGTTTTCCCTATTAAATGAAATGACAATTGAGAAAGAGACAATTGTTAGACAAACAAGAACTTAACACATTTACATTGTTTTAATAGTGTTAGCACCATGTTAATACATATTTACATTGTTTTAATAGTGTTTAGCACCATGTTTTACACTTCTGAGCAGTGTTCGAATTAAGGGGGAAAATCAGGTTTCCGGCGGATAACCATGATATAAAATCAGGTTATCTGCCAAAATTTTTGGTTTTATATCCGCCAAAGTCAAGATTTCTCGGGAATTTCAGAGGTATACGAAACGAAAAGGCACATTTAATCTTATACCACACGACACATTCTAAAAATATATAAATTCAGTAAAATAACATTTAATATGGGAAGAGAAGTGTTGCTTGTATTACTTCTTGGGAAGAGAAGTGTTGCTTGTAATGGTATTTTTTACACTGAAAACGGTTCTCAAAAGTCATACTTTTAATCAGAATATTATGAAATACCAATGTACTTATAAGGTAGGATCTTAAGTTATAAATGACCATAGCTATGGTGTGGGTCATGGGGTATTAAGTGAATTATTTCGGGTCAAATTTAGGTCATCTAAGGTCATGTTTTATATACTTTTAGACTTCAAAAAAAAAAAAATTGTAAAAAAAAAAATTATTATTATTTTTTTTTTTTTTTTTTTTTTTGAATAATAAATAATAAATAAAAGGAGGCGGGCGGGGACGAGAAACATATGTTTTTTTTTATTTGGCCTAAGTAAACATCGTGACAATCATGTGAACATGATTTATAACATGTGATTCCAGTGTCCACTGGCAACAATCAGTCTAGCATTAGCCGTTCGTAACATTTCAAAATCTTACGACTATAACAATCCAAAACTTTAATATAAAAGAATAATAAATGATAATCACTGACTTCTGGTTGGACTAGCCATTGAACAAAGTGGTCAATACCGTAAACGGCAGAGCTTATAAAATGTCAGAGATATAGACCTTCCGGAATATATCGCTAAGATCGCATGTTATTGGCCATATTAAATTTAGTATGTATATCCAGGCAACATTTCTAATTGTAACATGATCATTTCATGTGCGTTTTATTTCATTTCATTATCATTGCTTTCATCAAGATACAAGCAAAAAGTGAAGAAAAGCGTGGATTGAGGACTCAATATATATATACATGAATATACATGTGCATTTCGTTTGTCACACCCTGTATAACATGGTGATTATTGGTCACACGAAGAAGCACGCCCTCTCCTAGTGTGCCTGTCGTACGTCAAAGTGTTTGTACCCTTGTGGGCACGAAGAATCACCCACTCTCCTACAGGTAGTATGACTGCCATACGTCAAAGGGATTACCCTTGTAGGCACGAAGAAGTACACCCTCTCCTAGTATTCCTGTCATACGTCATACGTCAAGGGTTGAAACCCTTGTGGTCCCACACCACCAAATCAGTGTCCTATTGCTTTGTGTGGTAAAGAGGTCAAGTTTGTGTTAATGTTTTTCACCTTTAGAGCAAACTGGTTCATTCAAATCATTGGTTTTTTTTATTGAAGATCTAGATGTCTTCTGCTTAAAAACAATCACTTTTGTGGGGGGTAACCAGCATTTTACTACGGGCCAATGATATCTATCTTAAGTACGACAGGCTGCCTATATTCTTAGATCAGGGGTTTTAGCTCTAAATTGCTGGAAACAGTGAAATCGTGTAAAATGATACCATTGAAGAAAAAGCTAGAGATTTTGGGCCTAATGTGGAGGAAATAACCTACAAATGCCAAATAATGAAACATTTTGGTACATTTACAGCACTTTTTACCTTTCTAGGATGTTAAATTTAGACTTATGGTGGGGTCCCTCTTAATTTCAAACACTGCCGTGTGTGGCCAAAATGCAAAATATTATTTGGTGATGTGGACTCTTGTAGACACGAAGAAGCACGCCCTTTCCTAGTGTGCCTGTCATACTTGGCATTCAAAAAATACCCGCAACCATTGTTGTTCTCCACACCTGAGTGATTCTGTGAAATCTAAGTGGGTACATTATAAAGTATGAACCTTAATCTATCATTTAACACAATCTGGATTTACTGAATATTCATAATTACGTAATAGCATCAGCATAAAATAACCCATATTTGGACAGTGAAAAACATGCCACTTTGGCAGGAATTTTGAATTAGCTTGATAGCACGTGTATTGAAATGAGCAGAACTTTGTTCCGGATAAGTGTGCAAGTCTAACATTTTGCATCGGGAAACCAAAGACCATGTTCAACGAGGTCCTAAATGGAGAGGCTCTGTCAAAGACAATTTTTGGAAATACACTGCATCTTATCTTGGTCAACATTAGGCTTTGACAGTGAGCCCAAAAATGCCGAAAATCCAAAGAAATGAAAATGATAGTTATCGCAAACAATTGGGATTTCCTGAAATACCACAGCAATTGCAGGATTCGTTATTGTATAGATGACAGAGTATCAATAAATACATCGAGAATTGTTGAACTTGGAATAAAAATCTGCGCATGCGTAGAACGCACGGTGGTCAGAAAGCGCTCATAATGAGCAGAAATGTTAAACAATCACTGCAACCAACGTAAAAGTTACAGATATGGAATTGAATTTAAGAGAACTGTGGTGAACTTCAATACATATACAAAGTTAAAAAATGTAAATATTTATTTGAAAATACAATTCAATTTAATGTTATGGTCAGTATAGTGAATTTACTCAAATTGGGTAAAAAGAGCTTTATTGTATAAAATTTTCTCTGCAGAAAACGGGTTCAGATATTGTCTTTATAATCTCCCGTTTAAATCTATAACATGTAACAATGAAGAACAAGAGATTTAAGCCAAATCTTGCGGTTGGATACCTTGACCTTGACTGTTTATTCATTAAAGAATTTCTTTTAAGCTATGACAAGAAGATGATGTTTTAATGTTACATGATAAGTGTTTTTTCTCCATAATTTGCATCTAAAAATAAGTAATGTTGAGCACATAGTACTGGTCTATCACTGTTTCAAACGGCAACTTATTCCATGCATCGGTTCTTGAGATATTTTGAAAAAAGTAACTGTGCATCAAATTGCTTGCAAATATTCTCCGCCCTGATCAGCTATTTTTCATACAGTGTCCATAGAGCATTGATTTTACGCATGTGCCATTACGTAATCCCACAAACGATATTGTTCATTCATGCATAGCGAGGAAGGATAAAGACCCATATTTCAAATTACCCTAATTCTAGTTGGCATACGTCGCTCATGAGTGGAGAAAAACAATGGTTGCGGGTATTATTTGAACGCCCTCGTACGTCAAAGGCTTTATATACCCTTGTAGGTACATGTACGAAGAAGCACGCCCTCTCCCAGCGTGCCTGTCATACGTCAAAGAGTTTATACCCTTGTAGACACGAAGAAGCATATGCCCTCTTCTAGCGTGCCTGTCATAAGTCAAAGTGTTTGTACCCTTGTAGACACGAAGAAGCACGCCCTCTCCTAATGTGCCTGTCATAAGTCAAAGTGTTTGTACCCTTGTAGACACGAAAAAACACGCCCTCTCCTAGTGTGCCTGTCATAAGTCAAATTGTTTGTACCCTTGCAGACACGAAGAAGCACGCCCTCTCCTAGTGTGCCTGTCATAAGTCAAAGTGTTTGTACCCTTGTAGACACGAAGAAGCACGCCCTCTCCTAGTGTGCCTGTCATAAGTCAAAGTGTTTGTACCCTTGTAGACACGAAGAAGCACGCCCTCTCCTAGTGTGCCTGTCATAAGTCAAATTGTTTGTACCCTTGCAGACACAAAGAAGCACGCCCTCTCCTAGTGTGCCTGTCATAAGTCAAAGGGTTTGTACCCTTGTAGACACGAAGAAGCACGCCCTCTCCTAGTGTGCCTGTCATAAGTCAAAGTGTTTGTACCCTTGTAGACACGAAGAAGCACGCCCTCTCCTAGTGTGCCTGTCATAAGTCAAAGTGTTTGTACCCTTGTAGACACGAAGAAGCACGCCCTCTCCTAGTGTGCCTGTCATAAGTCAAAGTGTTTGTACCCTTGTAGACACGAAGAAGCACGCCCTCTCCTAGTGTGCCTGTCATAAGTCAAAGTGTTTGTACCCTTGTAGACACGAAGAAGCACGCCCTCTCCTAGTGTGCCTGTCATAAGTCAAAGTGTTTGTACCCTTGTAGACACGAAGAGGCACGCCCTCTCCTAGTGTGCCTGTCATAAGTCAAAGTGTTTGTACCCTTGTAGACACGAAGAAGCACGCCCTCTCCTAGTGTGCCTGTCATAAGTCAAAGTGTTTGTACACTTGTAGACACGAAGAAGCACGCCCTCTCCTAGTGTGCCTGTCGTACGTCAAAGTGTTTGTACCCTTGTAGACACGAAGAAGCACGCCCTCTCCTAGTGTGCCTGTCATAAGTCAAAGTGTTTGTACCCTTGTAGACACGAAGAGGCACGCCCTCTCCTAGTGTGCCTGTCATAAGTCAAAGTGTTTGTACCCTTGTAGACACGAAGAAGCACGCCCTCTCCTAGTGTGCCTGTCATAAGTCAAAGTGTTTGTACCCTTTTAGACACGAAGAAGCACGCCCTCTCCTAGTGTGCCTGTCATAAGTCAAAGTGTTTGTACCCTTGTAGACACGAAGAAGCACGCCCTCTCCTAGTGTGCCTGTCGTACGTCAAAGTGTTTGTACCCTTGTAGACACGAAGAAGCACGCCCTCTCCTAGTGTGCCTGTCATAAGTCAAAGTGTTTGTACCCTTGTAGACACGAAGAAGCACGCCCTCTCCTAGTGTGCCTGTCGTACGTAAAAGTGTTTGTACCCTTGTGGGCACGAAGAATCACGCCCTCTCCTACAGGTAGTATGACTGCCATACGTCTCCTAGTGTGCCTGTCATAAGTCAAAGTGTTTGTACCCTTGTAGACACGAAGAAGCACGCCCTCTCCTAGTGTGCCTGTCATAAGTCAAAGTGTTTGTACCCTTGTAGACACGAAGAAGCACGCCCTCTCCTAGTGTGCCTGTCGTACGTAAAAGTGTTTGTACCCTTGTGGGCACGAAGAATCACGCCCTCTCCTACAGGTAGTATGACTGCCATACGTCTCCTAGTGTGCCTGTCATAAGTCAAAGGGTTTGTACCCTTGTAGACACGAAGAAGCACGCCCTCTCCTAGTGTGCCTGTCATAAGTCAAAGTGTTTGTACCCTTGTAGACACGAAGATGCACGCCCTCTCCTAGTGTGCCTGTCATAAGTCAAAGGGTTTGTACCCTTGTAGACACGAAGAAGCACGCCCTCTCCTAGTGTGCCTGTCGTACGTCAAAGTGTTTGTAGCCTTGTAGACACGAAGAAGCACGCCCTCTCCTAGTGTGCCTGTCGTACGTCAAAGTGTTTGTACCCTTGTAGGCACGAAGAAGCACACCCTCTCCTATAGTATTCCTGTCATACGTCATACTTCAAGGGTTTATACCCTTGTAGGCACGAAGAAGCACGCCCTCTCCTAGTGTGCCTGTCATACGTCAAAGGGTTTATATACCCTTGTAGGTACATGTACGAAGCACGCCCTCTATTAGTGTGCCTGTCAAACGTCAACGGGTTTATATACCCTTGTAAGCACGAAGAAGCACGCCCTCTCCTAGTGTGCCTGTCATACGTCGAAGGGCACGAATAATCAAGCCCTCTCCTACATGTAGTATGCCTGCCATACGTCAAAGGGTTTATATACCCTTGTAGGCCCGAAGAAGCACGCCCTATTCTAGTGTGTCTGTTATACGTCAAAGGGTTTATACCCTTGTAGGCACGAAGAAGCACGCCCTATTCTAGTGTGTCTGTTATACGTCAAAGGGTTTATACCCTTGTAGACACGAAGAAGCACGTCCTCTGCGTAGTGCTCTGCCTTTACAGCATCGGTGTTGTTTATAAAATATGTTACTGTTGCTATTATAATATTTAATAATTGTTATCTATTATTATCTACGTCAAAACAATATATTTATAAATAAGGCACTATGGAGGTAAATGCAACGTATTCTTTATTGTATGCATAGAATATATCATAATAATTATTACAAATATCCGTCGGTTTTTGTCAATATTATTAATATTGACCGAATTTCACGAATTACATTGTACAGATAAAAATGATGTTGAGTATTTTAAGAGCAAACTGACCCTTTTCTCTAATTGCATTAAAAGGTCATTCCACGGTCTTACAATAATAAATTATTCACTGAATTCTTGTGCATCATATTATTTGATTTGTTTGGAATAACTGTAGTTACCGATAGCTGCGTACCAGTGCGTTCCAATAAAAGTAATCGTTTACTGAAAACGAGCACTCGAAGCAGCATGTTACTAATAATTGCCCGAAAGTATACTGCGTCAAAGTGTTTGATTGTTTTGCTCATTGACCGACCAATCAAATTAAAGCCTCACGCCCCATGACTGAATATTCAATGAGGTATGAGGAAACACGATTAAAGTTTATTTCTGATTGATTGAATGTTAAAATGTTAATGGGGGAATGACCAGACTTGGACTGATTCATTAAGAAGGGTGGACAAAACAATAAACAGAAAACTAATCAATTATTAGCGCGATTATATCAGTACAAATCAACGATTTGGATAAAGATGCATTTTTTTAGTAAGGGAACAGTTCCATTTGTACGCGATAAAAATTGCGAGAATGTTCCGCGACCCGATGAGTTTTTTATCAGGCCCCGATGAGATTTTTATCGCGAACAGTTGCGAGTAGCAAAGGATTATTTATCGCGAAGCGTATTACCGCTTGTTTAAATATAACGAAAGATAAGTGGTCGGTATGTAAATAGAGCTTCGGGTTATTTATTCTAGTTGTAAGGTACAAATTCAGCATTTCATGTTTTTAGAGATAATGTTATTGATTATGGATGTTTAACGTAAATTGTATTATCCTCGTGTATTTGCTAAACAATGTCCCGCTCTATTTGCTAAACATACCCCAGGGATTAGCAGAGGCCTCGTATCGGGCCCCGATGGCTATTTTATCGGGGCCTGATGACTATTTTATCGCGAATCAACTTGAAAAACATCGCGTCCAAAACATATCAGGCCCCGATACAGTCGCGATAAATTTATCGCGTACAAATGGAACTGTTCCCTAATGAATGAGAATAATGACTGCTTAACAACTGTTATCGTGAATTTTAACTCCTCGGTTGTTGTTATGGTCGTTCGGAATTGTCCCTCAGGGGCTACGCCTCTTCGGGAAAATGCCTCAGACGATAACAACATCCTCTGATTTCAAAACAAATTCACGAAAAACAGCTGTCACGCAGTAATTATTCTCTAAACATTATAATCACTCTCGTTTTTATTCGCGAAAACTTATCGGTAAGTTGTACCGGTAATCTAAAGTTTACCTGCCTGTCAGACCAGGTCTTGTTCATCTTAAAACGAAAACGCGGAATAAGGGTGTCTTTTTCAACCCGAATCCAAGCTAAGTGTTGCTTTGGCTGATAGTCGTGTGTCATCATTGTAAAATAGCCGAACATGTTTAGGCCTATCGGACAAATTTACTAACAAACTGAATCACACAATTGTTTCTCGCGTTTTGTTTCGGTCTAAACTCTGTCTTGAGGACCCATACCCTTTGCTATGAGTATTATTCGTCGAGCTATAATCCTTGTTAAAGTTAAAAGGGTCGATTGTTTCTTTGAGAATCCGCGTTAAGGGTAGTTTTGGAGAGTTGATTACCACTGATGGTTACAACTTGTTATACATGAGTGGCCCCCGGGTTTAAACGGCCCTATGCATCCGGGTACGCAGTGGCGTAGCTAGGATTTTTTTCAGGGGGGGCAAGATTTCTAAGATTTTCGTAAAAGGTTGCCCCAAAAAAAATTCTAGTCACTTACCTCGTGAATTTCACGTGTGTGGGGGGGGGGGGGGGGGGGGGGGGGGGGGGGGGGCTCAAAAAATTTCGCACAGTCCAAAAAAAAATCGCACAGTCCAAAAATATCGCACACTAAATGTACTACATTTACAATTTTGCCTTCTATTTGGCTAATAACCTCGGTCTTTTTTCTCAATTTTTTCCTATTTCCTTTTTTTCTCACCCTTTTTTTTTTGAGGGGTGGGGGGCGGGGGCACAAATTGGATTTTTTCGTCAGCCCCTGCCCCCCCCCCCCCCCCCCCCCTGAGCTACGCCACTGCGGGTACGGAAAATCACGTAGACGACACAAAATCAATCCATGAAGATTAGCGATACACATTATATTATATATATTATATTTATTACATTTACTTACACAGGCTATTTTTGTGGATAAGCAGTTTGCATTCAGCTTTTACATCACATTATATTAAATTACATTTCTACTTCAGGATATTATTCCTATTTATCGTGAGTGCATATTTTATTCCGGGTCTTAGTTTCTTTTCCCAGCGATTTGTACCTGCTTTGAGATATTCTTAATTGCCTTACGGTTCTTCATGCCTGCCGTAGCCTTCGATGAGGGTGCCCTACCACAACTGAATGTAAGACGAAGGAACTGCGCATAACCATCCCTGAAATTTTGATTGGTCACTGCGTATACGATACTATTAGTGCTGGAGGTCATATGAGCGGTCAAAACAGAGAATTTGAAGATCCAACGCGGCAAGTTGAATCCGAAGTCGAAGCCAAATAACGCCACCATCGACGGAAAGATCCAGAGGATGCTGAAAACTACCCAAATAGTGAGAATGGACTTGAGTAGACGGAGATCTGTGAGTTTAATACCCGTGCCAGCTGGCATGTTGGCTTTATTCTGGACGTTTTTGAGCGCCTTTTTGGTGGCTCGTGAAAACATAAGTATACGAATGTACGCGTATGTCAGGGCAGAAAATGGCACAAAACAAAGACCAAACGTGAAGAAAATAATGTAGGAGATAACCGCGTCAAAATTAAACGTGCATAAGAGGGCTTTGTCATCGAAAACATGTCCTCCCCAGCCAAAGAAGCTTGGCAAATCAATCAGGGCGCAGAGTACCCACAGCCCAAGGATCATGAACGGGAGAGTACGTTTGTTATAGATGCTATGATAGATGAAGTGATGGCATATGCAGACGTAACGATTCATCGCGATGGATGCGATGCTCCACACGGAACATAAGCATGAGATTATACAAATGCTAGCCAACATTTCACATAAAATTGGTTTGTCGTAAAAGAAAACACCTATAAATAGAAATGTGTATAAAGAAAATAATTGTATTCGATTATTCGATGTCAAATCAATTGTGATATTAATCATGGTAATTTGTCTGGTAAAGTCATTTGCGAGATTTGCGTTTGGATACTAAATGAAAGTTTCCTTTGTTACTCCAAATAGTCTCCAAATAGTCTCGTTACTCACCTTTAGTCACGACACCAATGACGGTGAACATATTGGCAAATAATGCCACACATAAGTCCGCCACTGCAAGGTTGACGATAAAAGCGTTGCTGAGGACCCTTAGTTTCTTGTGAACCAAGACGGCACCTATCACCATCACGTTACCGAAAATGCCTGCAACTGAAATCACAAAACAGGGAGACCTTAACACTAACGAGTACGAAAGCCTTGTTCCTTTAAAAACTTTGTGTTCTTCATATTTTATAATGAAACCAAAGACGAAAGAGGTAAGGCAAGATGCCCATACCGTATGACAATATGCTGCGAGAGGTGCAAATACAGTATTATAATACCATATACAGCAATGTTTGTTTTCTCATAAACATGAATACAAATTCATACACTCTTAGTAGTGTCGAACCAATCAGAAAGCAAGAAACTAAAATACGCGGAGTACCTTGAAAGTGTTTAACGCACTCCGCGTGTGCGCCGTTCAATTCGCGCGCCACGCGCTTTGTTTTGATTCGTTGGTCAGGAATCGCGGGTGTACTGTTAGCGAACTTGTTAACATGTTTGTATTCTTTTTTACATAGATCAAATTTATGCTGAAATTGTGAATTTTGCTTTGAGATTTGTCGTGTATGAACTAGGTCAATGCATGATTATTTCATTGTTTCTCGAAAAATCAGAAAATCTATGCACTTGCGCAAATGTTGATATGCTCACAATAGCACTCCACCTGCGAGGTCGTGCCATTATTCACCCATCAACATCAACGCGTGTGCAAGGTTTTGTCTCTGTAAAAAAAATAGTGTTTAAAAATCACGGACAAATAATTGATTAGAGGGTTATAAGTGTTTAGAATTAAAACACTTCGATGTTTATATCATAAACACATTTCGATTATGTGTTTAGATGTTTAGGAGTTTTAAATACTTAAAGGTGTATGTTCCGATCACTTTTTTGGCTATGATTTGTTTTCACATCAAGATATTTTGATATCAGAAAAATCCTCATATTTTTCTCATTATGTCTGTAAAATCTAAGGGGCCAGAAATGGTTCATTTTGAAATTATAGGCTAAAATGTGGTTAATTACTGCCAAAGGTGGTTAACCACTAGCCAGTTTGTGTACTACTGAATAGGCAATTTTCTTATGACCTTGGGCTTATAAAATAAGAACCATTGGAATTATGCAACTCAAACTTTGGAATGCAACAATTTAAAGGATGACCTTTCATGTAAAATAGAAAAATTCAAGTTGACAATCGGGATAGCAATCAGAACATCTAGCTTTAATATTTAACTCTCTAAACACGTAGTTGAAGAGCCAGTCGACACCAAAGGTAATGGTGATGCGGAAGTGAAATATCACTGTTTACGAAGACGAAATTGTAAGCATTGAATACTGAAATTAACTTAATCGCGCTACCAAGCGATAGATGAGATTTCCACTATATTCTAGATTACAGTTTGGTTCGTACAACGGAAGAAAATTATAATGGTCAGATATTCCTAGCCACAACACGTGGCTTCGTGATCATATTTACTGTTTACAAATTACAACTGAAGTATACATTTGTGAAATAATGGAATTGTGAGCTCGAATTAGCAGTAGTATTTTATATAAACATTTTTGGTGTCAACAAAATTATGGTTATCCGCCGGATATTCGCAAGGAAAAACTGGTTATCCGTCGCTAAATTTGATGACCGTTATTTCGAACGCTGACTCCCACAAAATAGAACGCCGGCGCGCCAGGAGAAAATATTGCCTACAGATATTTTGAATAAAAATATAGGAATAAAAGAAAACCTTGAAGAAATACAGGGTGTCCCAAAAGTTGTTAAACCATTTCTGTGTGTTGGAAATGAGACTTTTGAAAATAGGAATTTTTCTTTAAATGGTGCTAATCATGGTTTACCTTTGTTGTTAGGGGGCAAATTTTGTATCAAATTATGCCTAAAAGATTTATCTAAATGCCTATCTCGCCTGTTTGGTCAAAAAAATTGAGTGTTACTCAAAATAACATAAACAAAGTGGTATGCTTTCTTATGTTGAACCCTTTATTATAGTTATGAAAGTGCAGTTATACAGTTCGGAAAACCTTCTTCTGTACTATGGTTATACATATAGCTGTGTTTGTAAATTTGGGATCAAACCCATTCTACAAGAGTGTTCTCTATCCAAAGATATTTTCATATTGATCGTGCGAACTATTTTACCGGAGATGAAAATGGTAACAATTGAATACCGCTAACCTGCTATGATACATACGAGTATCAAATATATTGTGTTCTCGGTATTCTCGTAAGCATAAGGTGATATTGTCCACATGGTAGTCTCAACGTTGTCCATATCTCCTGTCATACTGACTACAGTTGTCCACATTGGTTGACTGGTAGTAGCAACATCGTCTACCACTGTGCTCATATTTCCGTTACTAGCCATGTTGGAGGAGTGAATCGCCTGGTATCTGGGTATGGAGTCTGGTCTCGTGTATATGAGTAAGATTTCTAATAACCCTTTCTTAGATACGGTTAGTATTAAATTCCATTGCATTATTGTTACAATAACATTTATACAAGACAATAATATTTATAGAAGACGATTGGCTAAGATTTTTTTCATGGACTCGTCCATTTACGCGTGATACAGAATTATTATGGGGTTCCGCTGAGACCTTTCACACAGTTCATCAACAACGTAAAATACCCTATGTCAACATTTACCGACTGAAAAACAACTTTTCCTCCAGATATGACATGTCTAAAACACATGTGACTGGTATACAGTCATCAAAAAAGTAACTATACAGGTAATAAATGGGCTTCTAACTCTAAAAGTATATATCCTACCTAAAAATATAAAGTTGTTGAGAAATTCATCTTCTTTAATATGAGATATTACACGCTAGGATTGGGTGAATATTGAGGAAGTGACACTCCAAAATGTAAGGTGAAGTCCGATTGTCATTTTCACATTTTTATTTTCTACACGCGGACCCATCTACAGGTACCTTATCGATTACCGGTTGGGGGATGCATGCGCAGGTTGGACAGTCGGCCGTACTGTTCCGATGGATCAACATGATCAATACACCACACACACGCTACCTGTCATACTTTCTCCCGTGTTGAAATGTAAAATGTGAAAATGAAATTGTGACTTTACCTTACATTTTGGATTGTCACTTCTTCAATATTCAACCAATCCTAGCGTGCAATATCTCAAATTAAAGATAAATTTCTCAACAACCTTATGATTTAATATTTCTATGTAGGATATATATTTTTAGAGTTAAAAGTCCATTTATTACCAATATAGTTACTATTTTTGATGATTGTATACACATTACAAGTCCAGCAATCTATTAGTATTAGCATGCTCATAAACATCTCAGTTTACACTGTACGATTTTCTTTTTGTTTTGTTCCCATCCGCCCATGTTGCCAATTTCATAATTATTCCCATTAGTTAATTCATTCTTAGTTTTATTATTTTTATTATTTTTTTAAAGCATTCAATTTAAAAAGACATTATTTACCTTAATTTCTACATTATCACAATACTTACCAATCGACATGGTGATCACTCGTCTAGTTAATTATTAGCTAATATAAAGAGCAGTGATTTACCAATTTATTAAGGTCAATACAGCAATTATTGTACAAGTTATCACTCCCCAAAGTGCACAAAGCAAATATAACAATGAATATAACGATGTAACATTTACAAACAAGTTTGATATAAAAAGATCACTGTGCAGGAGATTAGTAGTTAGGGCCACGGAATTAGTCGTTTTTCTGAGGAAAATGTGAACCATACGGACGCGTGGAACATAAGGATTCTGCCCCAGCGAGCTATTGTCCTATTGGTTAGATCGGCCCGGGAAGACCAAGGTCTCAGAAATAGGTTATGATATAAGACCAAGGTCTCAGAAATAGGTTATAATATAGAAACGATGTCTTGTTGGCGCTGAAATGACGGTCCGGTTTACATCCGCTCGTGACCGCGTAGCGATAAGGCATAAAAATGGCTCGCGCCAGAGTTTGGACGGACCATGAACGGACGTCATCCTTGAGATTTAAAAAAGTGATAAGATCCGTGAAATTTCTAATTCAAATTTTGTTTTGTTTCCAAAGAAAAGAAATTTAAGTGGGGTATCTAAAGTATTAATTCTAATATATATACTATATAACGGTGAATATTAATTGCGCTGAATGTGAAAAGTACAGAAGATTAATAGCAATATTGTGTAATCACACAAACACAATTAATTGAATTATAAAAATACTATTATTCTTTACAGGAAGCTACTTACAGTTGATTCAAACATGAAACCAGGATACAGGTATGTAGATAGACAGGTAGGTAGATAGGCATGAGCAGTAGCGTAGCCAGTGGGGTGGGGCAGACTTCCCCCCCCCCCCCCCCCCCCCCCCCGGACACCTAAAATGGGGACGGAGAAGCTGAAAATGTGGACGAGAAATTGTTCATGTAATACATTTACTGTGAGATTTTCTTTGACTGTGCGATTTTTTTTTGGACTGTGCGAACAATTTTGCTAAAATGGGGACGGAGAAGCGGAAAAATTCGGACGAGAAATTGTTCATGTAGTACATTTACTGTGCGACTTTTTTTGACTGGGCGATTTTTTCTGAACCTGAAATCTGAACCCCAATCAGACCTGCGTATCACGCCCTCTGGTGATTCTGTGGGCAATACGCGGCCGATCCATGATCTTGGTTTTTTAGCTTTCCATTTACAATACACACAAAAAGAAACATTGCTCATCTCTAAATATTTTGTTCTAGCGTCTTTTGAACTTCAAACTTCATCAGGATTCAATTCATTTTGAGATAGGAAAGTCCTATACTGATGTACGTAGGTACACATGTCCCATTTGCATACATTAAACAAGGCAACAGGGCCATTTTATGATGCTCACCGGAGTTAAAGGTATTTATAGACTTGAAGTCCGTAGGAAACAAACAATGACGGTATGATGTAAAGTGAGAGAATGAATTCAAATACCTAAAATAAATAATGAAACGTAAAGTATCATACATTTCAGGCTTGTAAAAATCGTCCAGCACGTACGTTTTATCATAACTTTCAAAACCGGACCATTTGGGGTGAATTTTCACAACAATTCGGTGTAAGCTTCAATTAATTCTAATACACCTGAATACCTCAAGCAGACGACACAAACAGTGCCACCAACAATAGGACACTCACCAAAGATAGTGGATTTCGGTCGGCAATAAGAGGCACACCCCTAACTTCATTCCCAAAAACATCCAATCGTCATTGGATACTGACATTTACGTGGTGAATCTTAGCCGGTAAGTTCAAGTTTCGATAATATTTACCCAACTTTGATAAGAAATATTTAAATTTTATCATTGGTCCCACACGACAAAACTATGAAACTAAAATGTAAACTTAGTAAGCTTAAAATGTGTCGCAAACTCAGAAAACAAGGGACAATTGTAAGTGATTGCTCAGAATTCCGAATTCGGCGACCTTTAAATGTTGCGGTTCGCCGCAATGTTTACATAATTGGCAACACTGAGTCAGGTTGCTGTGGTTGCGCACGTGCACAATTAATTAAACTCGAAACATAATTGTAAAAGTAAGTAGGCCTAGTAAGCTTATTTAATAAACTTGTTTTGTTGGGAAGGAGGAGTGGGTGCAGTGGGGTTGTTGCCACCCCACTCTGGTGTATATTTTGACCAACATTTTATCGAAAAGCCACCTCTTCATTTCTAATAAATATTTTGTTTTTTATCAATGCATGAAATGGATTTTTTTTTTCAAATTTCGTTTGGTGCGATCTGGTGTATACTTTTGACCAACATTTTATCGAAAAGCCACCTCTTCATTTCCAATCAATATTTTGTTTTTTATCAATGCACGAAAGAAGTTGAGCGTATACTGATATATTCTTGATTTAAGTATAAAATGGCCTAAAAGCACCGAACAGGAGGAAGTCTGAGGGGGATGTGGCCCCCTCAGAATTAGATTGTTTTTCAATTTTCGAACACGGGACTGATACGGCTTAGTGTTTGTTAACAATTGGTGTTTTCTTCCCCGTAGTGTATTGAAAATGTGACTTTTAAAAAGTGACTTATTTTCTATAAATGGTGCTAATCATGGTTTCTCTTTGTTGTTAGGCGATATATTTAGTATCAAAATGTGCCGAAAAGAATCATCCAAATGTCTATCTAGCCTGTTTGGTAAAACAATAATCGAAAGTTACGTTAAATGACCAAAACAAAGTGTACGACTTTCTTTTGTTTAGCACTTTATAAGAATAAGTTCTTTCCCACTTAATTTTCTTTCCAAAATTTAGAATTATTTAGAATTATAATAAGTAGTTCGTTTTGGAATCATAGTAGATTAGTATTTTCATCATAACCAATTAATTTCCTTTCTCAATCTTATTTTTGTGATTTGCATATAATTATTGTAATCAATCTATTATTGTACTTGTACACTAATTGCACTACAGACTTGAACTAATTGGTAAATCAATGCTCTTCTTAGCATTTGTATAATAATTAACTAGACCATTGATCAAACTCTCGATTGCATTGGTAAATAATGGCTTTTTAAATTGAATGATTTAACTAAAAATGAATAATTATTGAATTGGCAACATGGGCGAGTGGGAACAAAACAAAAAGAAAATAATACTTTTTAAGACAACTTGTACAGTGTAACTGAGATGTTTATAAGCAGGCCAATACTGAAATCAGGGGGTGTACATAGTACCCGCCCGCACGCCCGAGGCGAGAAATTCTTGATGTTGGTAAATATTTTGTGGCCCACGGAAAATGAACATCCTGCTATCCCTGCTAGTGCTACACAAAATGTGTTAAATTCTATCGTTATAATTCCTGTCCATGAAATATGTAACACCTTAATATTATTGCCAACATGTATTGAAATCAAGTATTACGTTACCTAATTTAAGAAAAGAGACATTGCTGCATTTAGAATAATGTGTCTTAAATTAAAAATCGATGATGATACGTACAGGTTAATTTGTAAATTGTCCAACGAATGTTCAAACATCACTTCTGAGTAACAATTTGGCGCCTAAAGCTTGGAAAATAAAAATATAATTTTGCTAGATTTGTCCGGCGCTACCTTGTGTTTTCTCAATGTATCAAAAACAAAGCCCTTGGCACGATAACACAATTTAGTGGTAATTGAAACTTGAGGCAATTCAGACAAATAAAAGCGACTAATTTAAGAGTATTTAGCTTTTATTTTGAAATCTTAAAATTACTTGTTGGGCTGGTGAGTTCATAGTCGGGCTGGTAACCTTTACTTGCTACCTGCCCTACTGGCCGGTTGGGGGAAAATGAAGGTACACCCCTGATAATGATGGATTGGACTTGTAAATTCATGAAATTACTTCACATTCCAGAAAACATGCCTCTTCCTAAACCGCCCCCAGTGAAACTTTCATTTGTGAAGGTCTGAGCAGAACACGATATTATAATAATTCTGTATCACTTGAAAATGGACGAGTCTATCAAACAAATCTAAGCCAATCGTCTTGTAGTAATGTTGTTGTCTTGTATAAATGTTATTGTAACAATAATGCAATGGAATTTAATACTAGCCCTTTTTAAGGACAGGTTATTAAGAATCTTACATAATTACATTAGACCAGAATCCATACCAGGTGCTTCACTCCTCCAACATGGCAAGTAACGGAAATATAAGCGCAGTTGTAGACGATGTTGCTACTACCAGTCAATCAATGTGGACAACTGTAGTCAGTATGACAGGAGATATGGATAACGTTAAGCCTACCAAGTGGAAGATATCACCATATGCTTACGAGTATACCGTGAACACAATATATCTGGTACTCGTATGTATCATAGCAGGTTAGTGGCATTCAATTATGTCAATTGTTACCATTTTCACAAATCAATTATTGAAAGTTATAATACATCGTGTCCCAGAAAACCGGTAAACTAATTTTGATAGAAATTTTCAGTTTAATTTCAAATTATGCGTATGTTAAGAGAGGTATATTGAAAACTTGTACACCATCGATTGCAATCATGTTCGGCTATCATGCTTATATATTCTGGAAAGCTTAGAATCTTCACAATTTAGGTCTATATACATGTGAATAAAAGGTTCAAGATTTTTCAAGTTCAAGTGATTGTTTTCTAAATTAACTGTGTATCACTCAGTATGAGCCACATGCAGTAACCTAAATTCTCAAAACCATGATCATTAGGTGTTAGCAACAGTTTATAATTTATAATTAATAATTTAAGTTTATAATATAATTATGAATTTTCTAGTTAAAGATAGGTGTTCTGATTGCTGGCCCGATTTCAACTTGATTTTTTTCTTTTCTACGTCCCAAGTTTGAGTTGCATAACTCCAATGGTTCATAAATAGAACATATATTACGCCAAACATGTTACGGAAATAATGAGAATAATAATGAGGTTTCTTCTGATATCAAAATATGTTGATGGGCAAAGAAAAAAGGATTGATCGAAACATCCGCCTTTAATTTATATGCATATTTCCCTCTACTGTTTAATATTTCGTTTAGGTTTTCTTTTATACCTAGTAGTAGCGATTTGTTTTACGACCCAGTGTTAAAATGTGTGTAAATAATATTTATCTATACCAAACAATCCTTAACATGCGTAAATTAAATTATTTTGGTAAACTGAAGAATGTTCAAATGGTTAAATACATGTTTAAAAAGTTGCAAATTAAAAAAAAAAACCTCTGAAATGTTTGACATTTTTCGATTTTTTTGAAAAGAATCCCCGCCCGACACTCTGACCCTACCTGAGTGGTCTGTTTGCCCGTAAAAATCAAAACAGTGGTTTCTTTTCGCCTAATTGTATAATACAAAACAAGTAGCAAAGACATCTGGTTAATAAAATACAATTCAAATTTCAAATTGTTCAATCAAAATACCTAAAGCATAGGTTTAACGAATTTCACCGCTGCTATAATAACGGTGATGAAAAAAGTCCAGCTTTATTAATATTTACAATAATGAGAGTAACTGAAGTAATGATGTATGAAGAATGGCAGTATTAGCCCTATTGGTTATTGAAAGATTTTCGGAGCGGTACATGCATTCAATAATTGTTCAATGTCATTATTCCTTTATCAGGCTCCGAATCGGTACAATCTGCGCGCATGGCAGGCGTCTGCAGACGGCATTCCAATATTTCAAAAAATTGTTTCAAAAAATTCAACATTAATGTCATTACCATATTTGGAATCACCATGAGAAATGCATAACATATAGTTCAAACATGACTGAACGATTTAAGATAATAACTCTATATTGATCGATCAATACTTTATATAAAGTCAACTTATTGATTATAGGTCAATAAATGCGTATATGGTCATGTGTTTCGAACTCGCCACCCTTCCCGTTGCATGTCCAGATTTTTACATTTTTCACCATCTGAGAATAGCATATCGCAATAACTACTTGTTCTGCCCCATACAAAGTATATATTTTCTGAAAGGAAATCTCACAAGGAATCCAAATATGATATTGGCATTTAGATATAACCTAATCTTGTGATTAAGAATGTTTAAAAAATATCGAATTTTTTTCTTCTTCTTCTTCAAATTTTGATTAAAGCTCAATAATATTTGTATACCTTTCCCAATCATAATGTTACTGTGCATATAAGTTTCTCATGCAACTATCCATCGAAACATATTGGTTGTCAAAGGTAACTTGTTGAAATATCCTATATTGGGAAGTGAATGAGCACAAACGTTTCATATTTTTTAGAGTTTACAAATATATTTTTGGGGGTATGCACCCTATCCTGAATTTTTAAATTCCCCTATCTGAGAGCTTTCCAAAAATGTATGATTTTGCTATCATCGGTTGAATACGTTTTGTTATAGTCTTGTTTGTAAAACTGATGAATTAGGTCAAGTTCACTGTGTAGCGAATAGGGAGAAAGCCAAGGACAATGCAATCGATTCAAGATTACAATATTATTACATACTAGTTGACACGTTTGTTGAAACAGAAACGTGAAGAATATAAAACAATCTATAAAATGAGAGCAAAATCATGTTTGTACCATACAGTGATGAGGAGTTATTGTAAATTGAACGTAGAATTGGAAACACTTTCTATGTTCCCCATAGGGTTGCACACCACCAAATACATCTCCCATAGGCTTACACGTGAAATGCACAATTTTAAAATGGATATTTCTCGACGTTATAAGAAACTGGTATCTTGAAATTTGGTTTCAACTTGAAGATGAAAGCCATGACTACTAACTCAACAACTCATATATGGGGGGTAACCGGCATTTTTTTGAGCTAGAGCCTTTTCAAAAAGTACGAGTTGAGTTTTCCTGGTCACACGCAATTGTTGATTTAGATGATGGCGTCAGATACCGGAAATGACCTGAACACAAATGTCTCTGTTAAAATATTAAAAAATCATCATTGCATCAATTTTTATGAACCTAAAGAACGCTGATGTGTCTGTCAAAATTCACACTATATTAATTTCGCCATATCATGTAGTAAATACCCTACTTGTAAACTGTAATTTACAATAGGTCTCCCGTGTTTCGGCATAGAAACGGGCCGGTTTTGGACTATTGCCTCAATTGGGGTAGGGCCAGACGATATTTAGTGGTGTGAAACCATAGAGATTGTACACAGCGCCGCCCACCACCCCTGACATTCGAAATATAATCAAATCATATCTCAGCAAAACAGATATAGACATACCTGATTTATTCACACAATCTAGCTAGATAAAGGCTTTCGAATGACACCTAAGCTATTGCTCTACCACACTTAGTTGTTGAGTTAATAGAGAGAGATTGATGATTCGTCACCAAAAATGCAACGCCAACACCCTTTTTGGGTGGTGAGTTCAAAACACATGGCCGTATGTAATGTTACGAGAAAAATTAGACAACACATTACACGCGCCTTGATGTTGATGGGTGAATAATGGCAAGACTTCGCAGGTGGAGTGCTATTGTGAGCATGTCAACATTTGGGCAAGTGCATTGATTTTTCTGATTTTTCGAGAAACAAAACATTGACCTAATTCATACACGACACTTCACAAAGCAATGTTCACAATTTCAGGATTTGTTGTTGTTGTTGTTGTTGATGCCGGCGCACAAACTATTTATTTGTATTTTTCATACAGGAAACAATAATATATATGAACATTTAGTTTTAATATTCTCTAAATAATAAAGTACAGTATTTAATTATTGTCTTTCCACCTTTTACATAAACCCCATTTTTTATTGTGTTTATATAATCTTCCCTTTCCAATGGCAATATGATTTTCAACTTGGAACATAAAATGAACTAAGCCCTTAAACACTTGAAAAATCGGCCGTAAACTTACACATCTTTTTCTATATACGTACAGTTTCCCCAATAATATAATATAATTTAGTAAAGGGTCCGGATCAAAAATATTGTATCCAAACATTATTGAAAATTGTGTTAAACTGAGATCAATTCCAAAAATGATATTTAAAAATATCTCAACACTAGTCCAAAAACGTGTAACATGTTCACACTCGTAAAACAGATGAATTAAACTTTCAACATTCCCATTACAAAACGTACAATTTGTTGAATCAATTAAACCAATTCTATGAACGAATTTATTCGTTGGCAACCGCCTATGTAACAACAAAAATTGAAATGATCTGGTAGGAATATCCAATGCACATTTTAAAATCGTAAAAAGATAAGGCCACATTTCTTCATTAACTTGAATATAATTTTCCCACTTTTTAATTGTTTTTTCGGGACGTTCGCACTTTTTCTTAATTATAACATCATAAGCCATTTTAACAATTCTCTTAGCTTGAAATAATGTATCATTTACAGTATTTGTATCATCATTTAACAAACATACATTATTTGTAAACATAAGTCTTTTCCAATTTTTAGGAATTGCCCTAATTAACCCATGGTAGTGTAAAATATTGCAATTAATATCATATTTAGTCTTGAAATTCTCGAAAGATAAAAAGCTATCATTACCTTCAGAAAACAAATCTTTTACATACCTCACATTTTTGTTTAGCCATTGTCTATTATACATAACAGGTTTATTACCAACTTTTATAAACGAATTATTCCATATTCCTTGATTCGCACAGGCACGAGCAGAATCGGGTTCTGAAAATGAATGAAAGTACCATGCTTCTAAAATATTTCTTAAAAATAAAGGAACATTCTGACTTTAAATCCATTTTAAATTAAAATTGGAATTCCAAATATAATTTCCTCCAAACTTTTCAAGTTCAGATAAAGTATCTTTCTTCCAAAAACATTCATTTTTATCATCGTTTAACCTTTTTATCCATGACATTTTTAAAGCATGGCAAAAAGATCCATAATCAGTCATTGTTAATCCCCCGTTTTTATACGAGTTATATAGTATGTTTCTTTTGATTTTATCTAGTTTTTTTCTTCCAAATAAATCCAAAAAAACTCCCTTTCAACCTTTTTAATGAAATCTTTACTTGGATTTGAAAGAACTGTGGACACATATGTCAATTTTGGCAATTTCAGCATATTTTTTTATCTATGTATAAAAGAATAATAACATATTAACAAGCTCGCGAACACCCATAGTGAAAATCGGCGAACGCGAGGTTCCTGACCAACGAATCAAAACCAAGTGCGTGGCGCGCATATTGAACGGCGCACACGCGGAGTGCATTTGCCACTTCAATGCACTCCGCGTATAATTATTAGTTTCTTGCTTTCTGATTGGTTCGGCACTACTAAGAGTGTATGAATTTGTATTCATGTTTATGAGATCACAAACATTGCTGTATATGGCTATTGTAATACTATATTTGCACCCCGCGCACCATATTGTCATACGGTATGGACATTTTGCCTTACCTCTTTCGTCTTTTGTTTCATTATAAAATATGAAGAACGGATTTTACACAATTCGGCCGAGTGCACCAATGGCAAGTAACTGAAGATTGACACTACCTCGCTAATAACTGAGGCGTAACTCAACATTTTGAGAGCACCAAACGGGGTAAAGTACTAGGCTAGTAAATCTACACCTGACCCAATAGTAAGTTTAAGCATACCAGTTTATGCTGTTACTAAACGACAATTTCTTATCAATGGGAGATTTCTATTTGTTATCGACTTGTGTATAATAATTATTATCAATGATACATTTAAGACCAATTTATTATATAAAATATTTTAAATCTATCCACAACCATGCATACACAGTTGTAAAAATAAGTTCAATCAATCAATCAATCAATCAATCAATCAATCAATCAATCAATCAATCAATCAATCAATCAATCAATCAATCAATCAATCAATCAATCAATCAATCAATCAATCAATCAATCAATCAATCAATCAATCAATCAATCAATCAATCAATCAATCAATCAATCAATCAATCAATCAATCAATCAATCAATCAATCAATCAATCAATAGGTATTAAATGAATTAACATGAAATCAAATAAATAAACGAATACAGAAATCAATAAATACACATGCCTATTGAATTAATAGTATAAAACAATTAATAAATACATTATAATAAATTATAATAAATACAAAACCAATTTGCGAATTGTTTTGGGAAAAAAAACTCGAGTATAACAATTTTGAGTGGAGCGAAATTTGGGGGAAACATATTAAGCAAATTAAGGAACCACGACTCATGACATTAAACTGGAAAATAATTAGTAACATTTACCCGACGAAGATATTTCTCCACAAAATAGGTAAAGAGCATGATACTATATGTGACGTGTGTAATGAAATAGATTATATTGAACATTTCTTTTATTATTGTAAGAAAATAAAAAGTGTATGGACTGAAGTCAACAATATTTTATCGCAACAACACAATAGTTTAATTAAAGTATCAGTTACAGATGTATTATTTGGTTATAATAAAGAAGATGAAGACAAAAACAATTCTATAAATAAAATAATAAGTGTTGGTAAATTAGTTATCAGCAAGTTCCGTTACGGGAACCACCCACATTTAATCAGCTTATTATTGTTTGAGCTGCAAATCAGAGATTTATAAAACGATGTTAAAAATGTAATTGTTTATTGTTTGTTTGTCTATGTATACCGGCATACCAAAGATATTTGTATGAATGGGGTTCAAATTAAATAGTATAAACATGATTTGATGTAAAACTTATAATAAAATTAAATATGAGTTTATATACAAATAACTGGATACATGATGTATATAATGTAATGTTGAAAATTATGTAAACATGCCGTTACCTAATGATATCCAATGTAAACACGAAAAGCACATGAAAATGTGTTATTGAAATGAAAATGTGTAAAAGTGCTGAAAAGCATGAAAATGTGTAAACATGCTGAAAAGCATATGAAAATGTGTTAAACATGACATGCAATGTAAACATGCTGAAAAGCATATACAAATGTGTAAACATGCCGAAAAGCATATAAAAATATAAAAATGCTGAAAAGAAAATGTAATGATATCCAATGTTAACATGAAAAGCACATGAAAATGTGTTATGTGTTATGTAATTGTGTAAACATGCTGAAAAGCATATGAAATGTACTAGTATATGAAAATGTGCTATACATGATATGAAATGTAAACATGCTGAAAAGCATATGAAAATGTACTTGTATATGAAAATGTGCTATACATAAAATGTGAAAATTATGAATGTAAACATGCCGAAAAGCATATTAAAATATAAAAATGCTGAAAAGTACATGAAAATGTGCTAAACATGTATATGATATGCAATGTAAACATGATGAAAATCATATGAAAATGTGTTATACATGTATCGATAATGCAATGTAAACATGATGAAACTATGTGAAAAGTGAAAATTATGATAGAAATAAACAATAAAAGATAAAAAAATTATTTAAAAAAAATACATTAAAAGTAAATAAACAAGATGAATACAAAATAATAATACATACACATGTAATTAATCAATAGATTAATGTCAATACCATACTGTAGTTCATAGAAATTGACATGAATTATTACATTAGAGTCACCATCAATTTTTGGAAATTAAAGAAGACACAAAGGCAATCACGGGAATCGAACCCGTGTTTTACGTTTATAAAAGCCAGGACCACAGAAGCACGCCACAGAGATTTGTTTCTAGAAGTATGATAGTTTTATTATTTAACCATTGATCCACTTAGTTTACCGTTAATTTTTTGCCATTTTATACCATTTATACATTTTACTCTCGCACAAAATGTGTTTATAATGTAATTGTGGTCCATATTTTTGAAAGAATGGTTATTAACTTAAATTGCATTGCTCGACTGGACTTGTACACAATTTTAGACGCTTGCAACAACTTTTTGCGAATTGGGACGATGTTAATTCATTTGGATATTTACCTCGCTAGTTACTCTTTCGTTCTTATTCTCCAATTTTGCTCTCAAAATACATCGCTAGTAATTTACGCTGTAGATAGGACATAAGTACTAGCGAGGTAGCTTACATCGCTCGTAAGTTACGCCAGTTTGGTGCACTGGGCCGGAAGAGTTTTTAAGCGACCATGCCTTTCGTACTTGTAAGTGTTAAGGTCTCCCTTTTTTGTGATTTTAGTTGCAGGCATTTTCGGTAACGTGATGGTGATAGGTGCCGTCTTGGTTCACAAGAAACTGAGGGTCCTCAGCAAC
The DNA here is from genome assembly GCA_035610835.1 of Ophiura sarsii. Classification (NCBI taxonomy): domain Eukaryota; kingdom Metazoa; phylum Echinodermata; class Ophiuroidea; order Amphilepidida; family Ophiuridae; genus Ophiura; species Ophiura sarsii. The sequence goes on from CM069454.1 coordinate 57,031,328, forward strand.
GCTTTTATCGTCAACCTGGCAGTGGCGGACCTATGTGTGGCATTATTTGCCAATATGTTCAATATCATTGGTCACTTGACTAAAGGTGAGTAACGAGACTATTTTGAGGCTATTTTGAGCAAAAAAGGAACCTTTTATTTAGTATCCAAACGCAAATCTCGCAGATGACTTCACCAGACCAATTAATATCACAACTGATTTGATATCGAATAATCGAATAAAATTCATTTCTTTATACACATTTCTATTCATAGGGGTTTTCTTTTACGACAAACCAATTTTATGTGAAATGGTGGGTAGTATTTGCAACATCTCATGCTGTTGTTCCGTGTGGAGCATCGCAGCCATCGCGATCAATCGCTTCGTCTGTATATGCCATCGACTCATCTATCCGAGCATCTATAACAAACGTACTCTCCCGTTCATGATGCTTGGGCTGTGGATACTCAGCGCCCTGGTTGATTTGCCAAATTTCTTTGGCTGGGGAGGACATGTTTTCGATGAAAAAGCCCTCTTCTGCACGTATGAGATCGACGCCGATTACTCCTACACTATTTTCTTTACGTTTGCTCTTTCGGTTGTACCATTTTCTCTCCTGACCTACGCGTACATTCGTATTCTTATGTTTTCACGTGCCACCAAAAGGCCCTCAAAAACGTCCAGAATAAAGCCGATATGCCAGCTGGCACGAGTATTAAACTCACAGATCTGCGTCTTCTCAAATCCATTCTCACTATTTGGGTGGTTTTCTGCATCCTTTGGATGCCGTATACGGTGATGGCGTTATTTGACTTCGATTTCAACTGGCCGCGTTCGATTTACATATTCTCTATTTTGCTCGCTCATGTCACCTCCAGCACTAATAGTATCATATACGCGGTGACCAATCAAAATTTCAGAGATGGTTATGCGCAGTTCATTCTTCTTATATTTTGCTGTGGTAGGGCGCCCTCCTCGAAGGCTACGGCAGGCATGAAGAACCGTAAGGCAATCAAGAATATTTCACAGCAGGTACAAATCGCTGGGAAAGAAACTAAGACACGGAATAAAATAAGCACTCGCGATAAATAGGGATAATATTCTGAATTAGGAATTTAATTTAATATTATGTGTATCGGTAATCTTCATCGATTGATTTTGTGTTGTCTACGTTCTTTTCCGCACCCGGATACATATAGGGCCGTTCATACCCCGGGGGGCCACTCGTGTACACAAGTTGTAATCATCCGTGGGAAACCACTTTCAAGAACTACCCTTAAGGCCAAACAAAGAAGAAGGTCTGTCTCAGAAGCCCGCCCGTATTGGTATGTGAAATGAGCTACGGCGCGTAGGTCTATGCGCTGTGGGCTAAAACACTTATTTTCTTGATTTTTTTGATTTTTTTGATTTTTTTTTTTTTTTTTTTTTTTGATTTTTAGATTTTTTTTTTAAAAAAAGTTTAAAACAGTTCTCCGTATAAGCTTGGATAAGCACACACACACAAAAGAATTGCAACAACAAAAAAAATCTTATACCTCATAGCCTATTTTCTAAAAAAGAAATTAAAAACTTTTTTTTAGCTTTTTTGCACAATGTTTCTGAGACAGACCTTCTTTGTTTGGCCTAATAGCTTGGATTCTCAAAGAAGTAAAATTACCCCTAACAAGGATTATAGCTCGACGGATGTTTTATATAGCGTGCATTTTCGGGATATGTACCCTTAGAGTAAATATTGCATTGTATATTTAACATGCACGCTGCATCGCATATTGTGAAGTTGTTTTCTTTTTGATTGATAATGGACATTTTAGGGTGTATTCTTTTATCCCTGTGAACAGCGTTATCCATGGTTATCCTGACATACACACGCGCTATAGGCCTACCGATAGCACAATACTTGCTCAATATAGCGATTTGGCTATGTGCAGCGCGGTAGTAAACACTCAGTATGTGGATTATGAGCCATATATTTACACTTACAGCATATTCTAGAAGAAACCGTTTGGTTCACAAAGTGATGTGCGTTATATAGAACACGAAAGAAGAAGCAAACTCACTGTTTTCAATGTTTCGCTGCTGTATCTAGACTTCTCAAAGATTTTCCAATGAAGACAGATTGTGCTCTTGTAATATTTTCTTCAAATTAGGATGATAACACTTTACAGGATAACGCCATTCACGATAACGCCTTTCACGTTTTCATCCCTTTTCGGACCTTCTGCAAGCCATATGGTTGCATTTCTATTTTTTTTTCGATACAAATTGTGAGATAAATATTGGACCTATAACATTATTACCTTTCATAAGGTAACAGAATACCTAATTATCGAGAAACATCGATCACGGAGTTCACAAGCTTAAAACGGTCGTTTGAAATACTGAACTTCAACATTTTAAAGCCCAAATGACTTTCGAGAGACTTTCGAGGTGATATATTGATACTAAAAGTTCACGTTAAGATTAATGTAGGCAGAACTAAATCCCTTTATATTTTGCATATGTAAACCTCTTGTATCGTGTGGGATCCTGATGCGGTTTTGTGTGTGTGATCTGTTGGGACTCCCCTCTTACCTTTATATTACAAAAACTTGAATTGAGAATTAAACTCAACAGCATACAATTGAGACATCGAGCTGGGGAAACAGTGTTTTAGTGGCTTTGAAGGCCTTTCAGTATAAAAATAAACCTGGTAATGTCATTCAAAGTATGGCAAACCAGTGTTCTGAGTAGTTCGAGATTCGATTACAGAGATTTGAAAATTTGAGTTTTTATTTTCGAGTATGAAGTTCAAGTACCGTATAGAGTTTTAAGTTCATAAATTCAAATCAACAATTTTGAGTTTTGAATATAGAGTTGAGCCGAGTTTCAAATCAAAATTCATAATAATTACCGATGACTCAACCGATTAGCGAAATTTACAATATCTAGTAATTTAAAGTTTGTAGATAGAGAATGGAAAATAAAGAAACCGTGTACAAGCAGACCAGTAAAATATTCTTTTAAACGTTGATTTATTAGAGATGGTCACAGGTCACTAATAGGTATATCAAATAAGGTGGGATCGTTTCAAAAAATCCTTAAAATCGTGATACGTGTCTCTATTTTAAATAGAAGTTGTCAAAAAAACATAACATTTTTGGTATCATATTAAAGACAATTTATCCAGCTACCAAATAAAAAAAGAATTAAAGCCACATGTTTAGCAACAGTGAAGTTATCAATCTAAACGTTGAGTGAGTCAAGGGTGGGAGCGGTGGATGAGGAGCCGGTGGATGAGGCGCCCATAGGTTTGTACACAAAATAGCGGGAAACTAGAACTTTTGAAATTGATGCCATTTTAAAAGTATACATAGGAAAGTTTTCAAACTTCTCATATGTGTTAATAACATGTGCCTGCTACTATGAATACTAATATTGAATTGTTATCTAGACATTCTCTACTAGAATATGATGTTCAATTCAGGGAGTGTTTTAATGTAAAAAATACACAGTTTTATTCATTTTATTGATTAAACAATGGCCAAATCGCAGTTTCTCTATTTCATTTGTGTGACTCTTCAGTCCTTTTCTACCCTGGGTAGTAAAACATTTAACTAAAAAAGCCAGAAGTGTTTCTTCACAGAATTGTTCATAGATTTATGAAAAATTTGCTATTTAGACCTATTTTGGACCACCCTGTATTCAAAATAAAAGGAACTTTAACGATATTCATGTAGTTCATTTTGATAACCATTTTCTTTTAAATTAAATGGTCCATGCAAACTAAATTTCATAGAATATTATATACAAACATTCATTTTATGCATTATTTCATCATAATTTTAGACACCCTGTACTTTTCCTGTGTACATTTTGGGCAAATGATTCTTAGCAAATTTGGTAGCACCTTCTGCGGTTGTTCTGATTTTGGTGACTATTTTCAGCTAAACCCTAATTGTACAAACTATCAAACTATTTTGTGAGGAGCAAAAACGATCAAAGTTCCACCCTGTAAAAATTGTACACACCCTGTACAATTTGATTTTTTTTTGCAAAAATAAAAAACCTTGAATCTTAAGCTTTCCAACAATATATAGTTTGTTGGTCATTAAGTATGTAAAACTTAAGTTTTGTCCCGTTTAATCAGAATTGGTGCATTTCTCAACATTATTAGAAGTGAAACTTTTTTTTTTTGACCAGTTTGTGACTTCTGACCAGCTAGGAGATAGATACGGTATTTCGCATGAATAGTTTCGTATTAGCGGAGGAGTAAGCATACGTATTATGATAACAATAAAGAGATACTAATAGAACCTTCAATAATATAATATTTGTGTATAAACAACAATCACTTAATTGATGAAGTTTGAGTTGGGAAAGTAATTGTAAAAAATACGCTGTATCTGGTTACCATGGTAACATTGAATTATTAAATACTTATCCAAGATATATCGTAGATAAAACGTTATCAAAATAGTAACTAATTATAGCGGGTATGATTTAAATTACTCTTTTGTTTTTCATAATATAATGCCAATAATATCAACGAAACGGTTACCGGTGAATCAGTATTTTTATACAATTACGTCCCTGCGGATGGATTCTCGAAAAATGTTCTAACATTGACAAACTTTCTTGATAATACTTGATCCAAGGGCAGTACTTGATGTATGCATTCAATCCGTTGGTCGTAATTAAAAGTATACACATTTCAAATAAAGCGCAAAATGGTTCGATATTTTTCTCTCTTTGAATGGTACATGTATGTGCATGCGTGCATGAGAATAATAATATCCATCGGAACAGTGTAATGTATTCTACCCACGACGCCGAACCTGTTTAAAATATTTATAATTTGTTTAATACCCGTCGTATATGCCTATTATTTCTACAGTGTAATGTATATTGCACAAGGCAGCTATATTCACATTATACTATTGAATACTTGTTTAGATGAGGTTCGACCGGAGGTTAGAATACTATGGGATCCTTCGACAACTCGCAAATATGCGTCAGACGACAATACATCTTATTATGAAGTTCAAGTACCGTATAGAGTTTTAAGTTCATAAATTCAAATCAACAATTTTGAGTTTTGAATATAGAGTTGAGTCTCAAATCAAACTTCATACTAATTACCGATGACTCAACCGATTAGCGAAATTTACAATATCTAGTAATTTAAAGTTTGTAAATAGAGATTGGAAAATAAAGAAACCGTGTACAAGCAAACCAATAAAACGTTCTTGTTAATAACGTTGAGTTATTAGAGATAGGAGATAGATACGGTATTTCGCATGAATAGTTTCGTATTAGCGGAGAATGAGGCATACATATTATGATAATAAAGAGATACTATATAGAACCTTCAATAATATAATATTATAAAAAATACGCTGTATCTGGTTACCGTGGTAACATTGAATCATTAAATACTTATCCAAGATTTATTGTAGATTCAACGTTATCAAAATAGTATACAACTAATTAAATTATGTTATAGCGGGTATGATTTAAATTACTCTTTTGTTTATCATTATATAATGCCAATATCAACGAAACGGTTACCGGTGAATCAGTATTTTTATACAATTACGTCCCTGCGGATGGATTCTCGAAAAATGTTCTAACACTGACAAACTTTCTTGATAATACTTGATCCAAGGGCAGTACTTGATGTACGCATTCAATCCGTTGGTCGTAATTAAAAGTATACACATTTATTATAATTATGTACGAGGATCATTCAATAAGTTCTACCTCCTATCTCATAACTTTGCTAATAAGAATGTCAGCCTCATGACATATGTCATGAGTATAGCTCCAAATCATAGCTACACATTTGTAGTAAATGATATTGATATCTGTTTCGCTTTTGTTATGATGCGGACAAAGCCAGAGAGAGATTTTGGACAACGAACACGGACAATTACCTTTAATATATAGGCTACATGTACAATAAATGTTCGGGTTTTTTCCGTATTGTATGGTTAGATATAAGAGCATGATATAAATAACGACCCTTCGGAATAATGAACCTTACAGTTATTTCGGATTTATGACCTTTCGGAATAACGAGTAGATGGCGCTGGCCCAACAGATGGAAAATTACTCCATCCATGTTAAAATACAGCAACAGTATCATTACCATGGACCACCGGTGTAAACAAACAAACAAACAAACAAGCATATTCTCAATACTTTAGTAATAGATCTTCTGTACACTATTCCTCATTCTTTTTATCCACTTTTGTATGGTTCATGGGGTACATTGTCACTGGGGTCACTCAAGTGTGACAAACATCTTTTACTCGTTAAATTGAATTAAGGAGAAGAGTTATTAAAATGATTTGAACATCCATAAATAATAACAGTTACAACAGAAAGACACACAAGATTATATTGAGTGGACAAGAGATTATGAGAATACACAAGTTTCTTTCAAACATGCTGTAATAGCACACACATTTGTTACCACTTTGACAAAAAGGTGAAATCACCATGTTTTACATAATGTAGTGTATCTTGAGTTTGATGAATCCGATATTCATGATCTAAAATTCTAATGAAATAGTAGAGTATGACAAAGATGATGCAATAACAACGGATCTAATCCCATCGATTTTGATGATGACAAAATTATTTAACTTTTGGGCATCGATGGGTACTAATCATTTTGGGACAGCCTGTAGGGTATTTTACATTGTTAACGAAATGCCCCCCCCCCCCCCTTCCACCACACAAATCAACGTCATGGTTTCCTGTACTATAGTCACCATTTCCCTGGTATTTCGGTATGAAACAGATGATTTAAATTACTACCCATTCCAGAAAACATGCTTCCTCTTCGTACGTAGACCGCCCCCATTCCATTTTAATGGAATTTTCATTTGTGACGGTCTGAGCGGAACCCGATATAATAATTATGTATCACGTGAAAATGGACCAGTCTGTCAAATAAATCTAAGCCAATCGTCTGGTTATTGTGTTGTATAAATGTAACTGTAATAATAATGTAATGGAATTTAATATTAGCCATTTTTAAGGAAGGGGTTATTATAGATCTTACACAAATACACGAGACCAGACTCCCGACAAACTTCATACCAGGCGCTTCACTCCAACATGGCTAGTAACGGAAATATGAGCGCATTGGTTGACGATGCTGCTACTATCAGTCAACCAATGTGGACAACTGTAGTCAGTATGGCAGAAGATATGGACAACATTGAGCCTACCAAGTGGAAGATATCACCTTATGCTTACGAGTATACCGTGAACACTATCTATCTGATATTGATGTGTATCATGGCAGGTTAGTAGTATTCTACAGGGTGAATCAAACAAATTTGTGCACGATTTGAAACGGCCATTTGACCTTGATATGTGCATTGGACCATGGAATCTTTGTAATGTGTATAATGCGTTACTAATCTAGTTTATCCTCTCAAAAGATGAAAGTAATCGACTGATAAATATGCAAACTGTGATAAGTTTTATAAGCTGACTGCGTTTTTTGCCATTCCAATAGACACAGTAAATTGATTTTGCTAAAATGGTAATTATACTCAAATCAATTGTCAAACTGTTCCTGAAATATTAATTCTTTAACTCTGGGATAAGCAGTGGAAGTGGGTTTTTTTTCGAGTCAACTGTGTATCACCTTTGTTTAGCCCCATGCATGATATGCAGTCTCACCTAACTTTTCAAAATCATACTTGATCATATAAGTGAGGAGGTAGCAACATAATTTTCTTTAAATTGGTTAAATATTTCTATAGTGTCCTCCAAATGGACACATTTTGCATTCGCTAAACACGCGCTGTCGAATGCAAACTGGTATACTATTTGTTTTCTTTAGATCTTAAAATATCTATGGGTGTTTTTTTAAACTATTGTATCTAATCAAAATCTATATTATTATAGGCTACCTCACATAACCGCCAACCAACACCATCCATCCTCCATACACTAGAATTATGAATTATCTAGTTCATTTATATGCATATTTTCCCCTTAATCTTTTCATTATTTCGTTCAGGTTTTCTATTATACCTAGTAGCGAGTGGTTTTATGACCATCCTTTTATACCATCCTTACATTACATTATTTTGGTAACCCAGCGACTTTTTTTTTTAAAAGGTTGAATTTTGGTGAATTATTTTTACAATTTTAGAAAATATAGTTTTGACAAATTCTTTAACTGTTGAAAATGCACCAATATTTCTGATTTTTTTGTAAAAGAACCCCGCCCGACCGACCGACCCTACCTAATTCATGGGCGTAGTCAGTATGCTTGTTACCCGGGGCACGAGATTGGCGTGGGGTCCAGGGGCCCGTCAAAGGGCACCGGTTGGGTCCAGGGGCGAATCTCTGTTGGAGATGTAGGGGGGGGGGGGGGGGTTGAGGTCAAAAAAATTCGCACAGTCCAAAAAAAATCGCACAATAAATGTACTACATGTACAATTTTTCCTTCTATTTGGGTAATAACCTCGATCTTTTTTCTCAAATGTTTCCTATTTCCTTTTTTTCTCACCCCCTTTATTTTTTTTAGGGGGGTGGGGGCGGGGACTCAAATTGGTTTTTTTCGTCAGGGGGGGGGGCATTTGCCCCCCCCTGAGCTACGCCACTGCCCCCAAGCTCCCCCCCCCCCCCCCCCCCCGGCTACGCCAATATGATTGGTTACGTTTCGTCGTCTAATTGGATAATACAAAACAAATAGTTCCCTATCTTGTTACATATTAATCAGAAATAAAATTCGAATTTCCAATTGTTTACAATAAAAATACCGAAAGCATACGTATTTAACGAATTGCACCCTGCTCGAAACAAATCCACATCCGCTGATATTGATAATAACGGTAATGAAAAAAGCTTTATTAGTATTTACTATCAAAATACAATAAATGGAATAATGAGAGTAAACTGAAGTTATATTAATCTGAGGAAAAGTAGACCATATAATTGAGAAGAGCGTACAACTTGAACCACAAGCTCCAATACAGTCTGTAGGTTATATTTTCTCCCGGTGTTCTGTTTTGCCGTGATAATGTTTGGTTGATATCGTTGATAAAACCAAGCAGAGCTTATATACAATATCGTAGAAATCATTGCCAAATCATATCAACAGAAAATATAAATGTTTTACGTCATAATCCATATGACGGACTCACTGATTTATTGACCGAAGACGAAGTACTTTGAAAGCCCGGCACCCAGCCCAGAGTAGAATAATTGCCTTGTCGTGGTGTGCTCTGATTATACAATAGTTCACATGTGACGTGTCAACAAGACACGAATATTACCTTATTTGTGATCTCAATCATTGATCATGACTATTTATATTAATACTATAAACTTGAGGTAATTAATGTGAGATTATTTTCACTCACTATTCATTATCACAGTCCTCAATTTTCCGCTGGTGTCGCCTGACTCTTCAAACTACGTGTTTTGAGAGTTAAATGCTAAGTTTTTAAACCTCCTAAACATAAAATCGTACGAAATGTGTTCATGATCTAAACATCGAAGAGTTTTAGTTCTAAACATTTAACGCTCTAAACACTTATTTGTCAGTGATTTCTATTAACACTATCATACAATGAAGTAAATTTAAGATGTATGATGAATGGCAGTATTAACCCTGTTAATTATTGAAAGATTTTCGGAGCGGTACATGCTTTCAAGAAATATTCAATATCATTATTCCATACATCAGGCTCCGGATCGGTACAATCTGCGCACTGAATAACTCTGTATACATTACCTTAGGCCAAACAAAGAAGAATGTTTGTCTCAGAAGCCCGCCTGCATTGGTATGTGAAATGAGCTACGGCGCGTAGGTCTACGCGCTGAGGCCTAATTGTTTGGTTTTTTTTGGATTTATTTTGGATTTTTTTTTGGATTTTTTTTTTTTTTAGATTTTGGATATATTTTTTTTAAATATTGAAAAAAAAGTTCTCTGTAAGCTTTGATTTGCAAACAAAAAAATCGCATACCTCAGGGGTTTTTTCGAGAAAAAAATAATCGCCAAACCTTCTTCTTTATTTGGCCTCATTACTTTGTCAACGGGCGCATTGATTTTATTTGGTGGTCACCGGGTCAATACCGTTACATTCTATACCGGGTCATCACCGGGTCTAGGCGACAACATCAATATTTAATCCTTTTGGTTTTTGTGTGTAGGTTGTAAGAATAAAGTTGGGAGTGGAAATGCTGAAAAACATTGTCGTTAAACCCGTCATTTGATATTCAATTAGTGTCGAGACTAATTACACCGATATTGACAAATTTTGTGATAAGTTTGTGGATTGTAAAAATGTCGGGCCTTGGAATGTTCACATATCTGACATGTCTTGTGATAAATACTTGCTTAAGTTTTACTGGATTCAAGTAGTAAAAAAATGTTAAAAATATTTCAGATAATGACTTGATATTTATCGATTAATTAATATTATTATTTATATGGGCCTTCCAAACGGTACAATAAAAGTGCGTATTGAATATTGTGCACCAAGTTCCCGGATGTGCGTCCAATATTCAAAAAATATTGCCATCCAATATTTGTTGTGCGGCGCAGAAGATGTGCGCGCAGTTCGGGCTAACTTATTTAGTTTTTTATCAAAACAGTCTGTTATATAAATAATAATAATAATAATATTGAATGTCTTATTTTCGGGTGATACAAGAGTATATTGCACTCGCTATAAAAATATTGCACTCGTCTCCGACTCGTGCAATATTTGTATAGCTCGTGCAATATAATAATCTTGTATCACCCTCCAAGCCATTCAATATTATATAACAATATATAAAGTCAGCTAATTGATGTAAACATGGTAAATGTATGTGTTTCACTGTAGACGGTTGTGCGTAGCGTTGTCTATGAGATCACAAACATACGGAATCGCTAAATTTTGTCCTGAGATATTCTCCCCTTTCCTCACCTTCGATTGACTTTAAATTCGATGTTTTTCATATAAATAAAGGAACGGTGTGATCAAATATGCATGGTACTGGTAGAAATATATTTACGTTTAGACCTACATGTCTACTGGAGAAATAACTTAAGTCATTAGGCCGAAAAATAAAATAAATGGATGGCTCATAGTGCACTGTGAGTACAAAGTGGTCATGATGATAGACCCCGCCTCTCGCCAACTATGAAATACCAACTATAGAACTAATGGCGCTGGAGGGATCAGAATTTAGAGATCGGGGACGATTGAGGGGCCGGGGTCATTGATTATGAACCTGGGCATAGTTCATTGATTATAAGGACATATAGGCCTATGGGGTATCTGGATTATTAATGTGTGTTACTTGAATAATCAAGGGCACCAAGGGTACATGGAGCACTAGATTATTAAGGTCACACGGGGTCCCTTGATTTTTAAGGGCAAATGTTAGTGTATCCCTGGTTTATTACGGGCACTGTGGCACTGATATTATTATTAAGGGCACCTGAAGAATCAAGGACATAAACTCTTGCTAGTTCACAATAGCCCATACACTTGATGACTAGCCGCCCAATATTTTCTAGCGGGCGCATCCGCACTTCCCTTACTTGGAATCTAGATACACGGGCACATGGAGTACCTGGGGTAGGCACAAGATTGTTGGGGTGTCTGAGGTGACTACAACATTTCCCCTGTAATATGGGGTATGGAAATTGGGTTCGAGTTCAAAGTTAGCACAAAACTCAACTACATGTTAACAAAACCTATTTCAAATGTTAAAATAATTCAGGAATCTACCATTTTTAATTCATGTATAATCCTTATATTATGCCCACTTTGCTACAAATTATGCTATAGCAGGAATCATAATACTTCAGCTAGCGAGGGCCAGCGCGTAGCGCGGGTACCCGTTAGTTGATGTTATAATACTGTTATTGCGCCTCGGGCAGCATATGTCATCCGGTACGGGCATTTTGCCTTACGCCTTTCGTCTTTTGTTTCATTATAAAATATGAAGAACGGATGTTACACAAAGAGTTTTTAAATGACCATGCCTTTTGTAAGTGTTAAGGTCTATCTACGAGGGTCATTCAATAAGTTCTACCTCCTCCCTTATAACATCGCTAATATTAATGTCAACCTCATGACATTTGTCATGATTATAGCTCCGAATCATAGCTACAAATTTGTAGTAAATGCTAATTGATATCTGTTTGACTTTTGTTATGCCGCGGTCAAAGCCAGAGAGAGATTTTGGACAACGGACACAGAAAATTACCTTAAAAATATACACATGTTTTTCAGGTGGTTTTTTCGTATTGTATGATTAGATATAAGAGCATGATTTAAATACTGAAAATGGAAATGAATGAATGATATCTGCATATATTACAGTATTATCAGGTATAGATTAGATTATAAACAATATTAACTCTTGTAGGCTTGCAAATAGTGTACTATCAACTCAAATGTATTGCTATGCCTTTGGCATACCGGAATACTGCTAATCAGTCAAGTTTTCGTTGTAACAACTTAAACCACAATAATGCCTCGAATGTTAAATCTTTACCATAATAGTCACTTTATGAGTTTTACTTATGTGTAACCTTGAGAATAGTCAATAAAGTAGTCAATGATAGAAAATTATCGCTTTGACAGACTTAAATCCCTCTGTTTATAGTTCGGTATATTGAAGATCGATTAGTTCTCATGAAAGTCAAATATGACTTTTACAGGGTTCTCTAGAGAAGGGGCAAACTGAATGGTTGTCCTGACCTGCATCTGGCTACTCAGAGGGCATATTTTTTCCAAACCAATCAGTCAACTTTATTGTTTACAGTCTGTAAAAGGGATATCTGACATTTAGAACGGTTATAATTGACCGGTAGGTATGTTTTGCCTCTTACAATAGGCCAATTGAAAAGCACTTCGGCAATATTTTGCTGTTTTTCATCCGTTTCCGTCACACTAAATCGAGGTTTTGTTCTCACTGCATGTCCAAAAAAGCACAACCAGTACTCAGATCAATTTAAATTGTATTTTTAGCTGAGGTTCCACGCTACACTCGTGTGATATTTGATAAGACTGGCTCATATAATAATAAAGTCATGAGGTAGGAGGTAGAACTTATTGAATGACCCTCGTATTTTGTTATTTCAGTTACAGGCATTTTCGGTAACGTGATGGTGATAGGTGCCGTCTTAGTTCACAAGAAATTAAGGGTCCTCAGCAACGCTTTCATCGTCAACCTGGCAGTGGCGGACCTATGTGTGTCATTATTTGTCAATATGTTCAACTTCGTTGGTCTCGAGACCAAAGGTGAGTAACGAGACTATTTTGAGTAGAAAAGGACACTTTCATTTAATCTCGTAGATAGATGACTTCACCAGACCAATTAATATCACAACTGATTTGACATCGAATAATTTTTTTTTATATACACATTTCTATTTAAAGGTGTTTTCTTTTACGACAAACCAATTTTATGTGAAATGTTGGGTAGCATTTGCATCATCTCGTGCTGTTGTTCCGTGTGGAGCATCGCGTCTATCGCGATGAATCGCTACGTCTGCATATGCCATCGACTCATCTATCCGAGCATCTATAACAAACGTACTCTCCCGTTCATCATCCTTGGGCTGTGGTTACTCAGCGCCCTGGTTGATTTGCCAAACTTCTTTGGCTGGGGAGGACATGTTTTCGACGACAAAGCCCTCTTCTGCACGTATGAGTTCGACGCCGATTATTCCTACACTATTTTCTTTGCCTTTGCTCTTATGTTTGTGCCATTTGCTCTCCTGACCTACGCGTACCTTCGCATTCTTATGTTTTCACGTGCCACCAAAAAGGCGCTCAAAAACGTCCAGAATAAAGCCGATATGCCAGCTGGCACGGGTATTAAACTCACAGATCTGCGTCTGCTCAAGTCCATTCTTACTATTTGGGTGGTTTTCTGCATCCTTTGGATGCCGTATTCAATGGTGGCGTTATTTGACTTCGATTTCACCTGGCCGCGTTGGATCTACATATTCTCCATTTTGCTCGCTCATCTCACCTCCAGCACTAATAGTATCATATACGGAGTGACCAATCAAAATTTCAGAGATGGATATGCGCAGTTCCTTCGTCTTGTATTTGGTTGTGGTAGGGCGCCCTCCTCGAAGGCTACGGCAGGCATGAACAATCGTAAGGCAATTTTAAATATCTCAAAGCAGGTACAAATCGATGGGAAAGAAACTGAGACCCGGAATAAATATGATAAATAGGTTTATATCCTGAATTAGTAATTTAACTTTATAATAGTATGTGTATCGCTAATCTTCATCGATTGATTTAGTTTTGTCTACGTGTTTTTCCGCACCCTGATGCATATAGGGCCGTTCATACCCCTGGGGCCACTCGTGTATAAAAGTTGTATTCATCCGTGGAAATTCACTCTCAAAAACTACCCTTAAGGGCTCTTGCCCTTTCTCTCAACCTTTCTAAGCGCTCTCTTTCATCGACCATAGCGCGATCTTATATGTGAAATGTTGTTTACTCTCGCTCTCTTCATTGACAGCTCTAGAAATAATCTATATAATTATCCCAGTCTTCGTGTTCCGCGCAGTATTGCCATGGTCTGGTGAAAGTACCTCATATCACGGTTTAGTACCGGCAATGGATCGGCGTACTCGTGGGATACCGCATGCATTGCACGGCTTGGGTCCGGCTTTTGGTGGACCATGATATGATGTGCCGGTATAAATTGAGAAATGGGCTGGTGGATATGAGACTTATCTCAGGGTGGATAGGGTTATAACTTAATATGTACTTGGAAGTAGACAAGTGCTGAAAATACACGAGTATTCATAGTGAGTGATGGCCTGTTTTAAAATTGCGACCAAACCATACTTATATCAAACGATAGGGAAATGCCTCACCTGGTGCTGATACAATACTCTAATACACAAGCTCTGGAATAATCATATTCCTAGTTCAGCTAAGAAATAAAAGCAACTGAGTCAGCGTCGGATATTTTCATCAATATTTTTCAACTATTCTATCATACAAACTTTTGCTTCAGATGTCATTCAAAGTATGCCTTGGTTAAATATCTCAGCCTGTTTAAAAAAAGTAACGAATATGATGCCGACTATGCTTGTTTTCGTAGCTAACTTTACACTTTACTTTTACTTGACCTAAATGTGCCACTTTATCGTGAATCAATGTGACCACAATAATCCCGTAAAATAAAACCTAAAAATAAAATAAAAGTGTACTAGAAACCCGGCAAGTGTACAATCTGGCAAATGGGTCGCTGTTTTAATATCACAGCGTGGGTCGGGTGATATTAATCACTGGTCAGCTTTGGTATTTCTTAAAGAAAACAACCAGATCCTTCCTCGCGTTTTCCTCTGTCTGGTTCACTAATTGAGCGTCGACAATACTTCAATAGTTATATTGTTAACGCGAGATAAGTAGAGAGGCGGCTCAGCGGGGTGTTAATCACCGATCCTTTTGCGATCCTTTTAAAAATAGAAAAAAGGATCGCGCTAAGGTCGATGAAAGAGAGGTTGAGAGAAAGGGCAAGAGCCCTAAGTTGGGTGTGAAATCTCAGGCATAGCCTCCATAAAATTGCTGTTACGCCTTCAATTATTCATTTAATCTAGATAAAAGTACACATTTTCTTGAAGGAAAGGGTTCAATGAATCCAACCATGATCATGAAATTGACCATTTTGGAGAAAATCATTTTTAAAAATACGGTTTTGACCCATTTTAGGCTTTGTCAAGATAATTAAAAGTATATTTTGTCGTTCTTGATTTATTATAATCTTAATAAAATTCCCTAGGAGGGTTTTGTTTTGTTTTGAATATCTGATTTATTTTTTTGCGCGGAACACGAAGACTGGGATAATTCAAAAAATAAATCAGATATTCAAAAAAAAGTATACGTAATTCGATTCTTTCAATCTCATTGGTAAAATAATAATGGTTTCAATATTCGTACTTCGAATCTTTCAATCTCGCTTGCTCAAAATTAATAATATCGGTCACTTAATTAAAAATTCTTTGATTTCACTGCACAAAATTAAAGAACAGTGTATCATTTCTTTTTTAATAATCATAATTCGATTCTTTCAATCTCGTTTGCTCAAAAATTTTTGATTACTTAAATATTTCACTGCACAAAGTTAATGAACGGTGTATGATTTCTTTTCAATATTCGTAATTCTATTCTCTTAATCTTGCTTGTCTTATAATCTCGAACATTTAGGCTGATTTCACTGCACAATAATGACATATTTCTGATTCAATTATGTTTTTATGTACTGCTCTACCTTTAAGCATCGGTGTTGTTTATATGTTACAATTGCTATTATAATATTTACTAATTGTTCTTTACTATTATCTACGTCAAATATAGATTTAAGGAGCTATTTAGGTAAATGCAACATAGGGTATTCTTTAATGTATGCATAGTCGTATATTATAATAATCATTAAAAATATCCGTCGGTTTTTCGCCATTATTCTTAAAGGAATACTCAGTAATGTTGATGAATTTACTTCTGAATTCAAGAAGAACGTTAATAATGGTCATAATTTGCTGTTGCCACTGATGAAATCGAGAAAGCAGCCTTTATGCCCAACATATTTATATTATGACTGTTTTATTATAGAGCTCTATAGCTGGGGAGCATAGAGCGCAGTATTGCCCTGGTCTGGTGAAAGTAGCCCATATCGCCGTTTAATGTAGTACCGGCAATAGATGGGCGTACTCGTGGGAGACCGCATGCATTATACGGTGGATCAAGCTTTGGGTCCGGCAAAAATCACATTGTTGGCACTTTTTGATCAATAATTCAACAAATTAAATCAGATATTCAAAAAAAAGTATCCGTAATTTGATTCTTTCAATCTCATTGGTAAAATAATAATGGTTTCAATATTCGTACTTCGAATCTTTCAATCTCGCTTGCTCAAAATATAATAATATCGGTCACTTAATTAAATATTCTTTGATTTCACTGCACAAAATTAAAGAACAGTGTATCATTTCTTTTTTAATAATCATAATTCGATTCTTTCAATCCCGCATGCTTAAATAATCTCGATTACTCAAATACTCTCCGATTTCACTGCACAAAGTTAACTAACGGTGTATGATTTGCTTTTAATATTCGTAATTCGATTCTTTCAATCTAGTTTGCTCAAATAATCTTGATTACTTAAATATTTCACTGCACAAAGTTAATGAACGGTGTATGATTTCTTTTCAATATTCGTAATTATATTCTCTTAATCTTGCTTGTCTTATAATCTCGAACATTTAGGCTGATTTCACTGCACAAAGTTAATAGAGCGGTAAATGATTTCCTTTTCATATTCGTAATTCAATTCTTTTAATCTCGCTTGCTCAAATAATCTTGACAACTCAACTACTCTCTGATTTCACTGCGCAAAGTAAATAACTGTGTATGATATCTTTTTAATATCCTTCATTCGATTCTATCAAACTCGTATGCTCAAATAATCTCGATCACTTAAAAATTAGATTTTGCTGCACCAAGTTAAAGAACGGTTAATGATTTCCTTTTAATATTCTTCAGCAAAACTATTAATCGTGTATCATGTGAAATTTGGATCATAATACTTACATTAAAGAAGGCTGGACTTAGAAAGTCGTACACTATGTTTAGGTCCATTCAAGTGACTTTTGATTATTTTTTTACCAAACAGGCTAGATGGATCTTTTAGGCACATTTTGATACCAAACATAACACCTAGCAACAAAGATAAACCATGATTAGCGCCATTTAATGAAAATTAGTCACTTTTCAAAAGTCACATTTTCAATTACTACACGGGAGGAAAATGATGTGTGCGAGGTTCCCCCCCCCCCCCCCCTCCCCCCGTGTGTCACACTGTCATTAACCAGGATTGACCGGCGGGCAATCGATCACACTGTGTAGCCGTGTACACTACCCTGCGATGGGCGTACACATAGTGAGCGGGATATTTGATTCCGAACATAAAGGGCATTATGTGCTTGTTAACAATTGGTGTTTTCTTCCGCGTAGTGTATTGAAAATGTGGCTTTTGAAAAGTGACTATAAATGGTGCTAATTATGGTTTATCTTTGTTGTTAGGTGTTATTTATGTTTGGTATCAAAATGTGCCTAAACGATTTTTCCAAATGTCTATCTAGCCTGTTTGGTAAAAAAATAATCGAAAGTTACTTTAACCCTAACCATCCTCAATGCCGCAAATGTCCACGGTAAAGTCTGTCTGTGCCAGCTGGCGTGGCACTTTTTGGATGAAATAATGGCCCCAGGCTACATAGTCGGGCCAATACACTGGCCCGAGTATGGTTGGCCCCCGTGGCGCACTGGAGCGTTCGTCTCGCAACCGAGAGGTTGTGGGTTCGAGCCCCGGTGGCGGCGCCACTCTTTTTGTCCGCGTTTTTGTCGTTGAAAAAAAAGTTCTTCAAAATGTGACTCAGGAGGTTAGGGTTAATTGACCTAAACCAAGTGTACGACTTTCTTTTGTTGAGCACTTTACATTAAATTAAGTACACACATGCCTAGTATAGTGATCCTTGAGATATACCTTGACATTTTTCTGACAAATATATTTTGTATAATGGTAAAACCCGCATGGAAAATGATCCTTAAAATTATGAAACAAGCAATGTATTAATGACATATTTCTGATTTAATTATGTTTTAATGTACTGCTCTACCTTTAAGCATCGGTGTTGTTTATATGTTACAGTTGCTTTTATAATATTTAGTAATTGTTCTTTACTATTATCTACGTCAAATATATAGATTTAAGGCGCTATTTAGGTAAATGCAACCTAAGGTTTTCTTTATTGTATACATAGTCGTATATTATAATCATTAAAAATATCCGTCGGTTTTTCGCCATTATTCTTAAGAATTTACTTCCGAATTCAAGAGGAACGTTAATAATGGTCATAATTTGCTGTTGCCACTCATGAAATCACGAAAGCAACCTTTATGTCTTACATATTTATATTATGACTGTTTATAGAGCTCTATAGCTGGGGAGCATATATTGTTTTGAAACACATTGAAACCCCTTTTTCCCTCAATCAATGTCACGGAACCACCAATCAACCATCCATTCGAAGAACATTTTGGTATAAACTCCCTATGTCAGCCTCGGACTAAGACCGGAACACCTCTATGCTCCCTAACTGCTACATTAGCGTGACTTAATTCTGATTTAGCCGTATATCAGAATATTTGAATTTAAGTATTGTTGTAAAAAGAGGGTTGATTTTTCTAAATCCTTACAAGTGTAACTTCATACATGTAATACAATTGTAACAATGTACAAATCTCAGTTTGTACCCAAATTGAGGGCGCAGCCTCCAAGCCACCACTGAATAAACTTTTAATATTGACTGAATTTCACAAATCACATTGTAAAATGGGTCCTAATGTTGAGTCTTTTATCAGGGGTCGTCCATAGTTTTCGCCATTTACAGATACGAACAAATCGTATGTAACAGGGGAGGGGTTAAAAATATACCTAAGCGTACGTAACTTAAATTGGCCGTCAGACCAGTTTTCTTCATATGTAAAACATGTTAAAAATTACGCACTTCCTGGTCATGAGAACTTACCGTTAAGATTTATCGGGTTGCCGTTTCTACTGGGTAAGTTAGCTGTAATTACCCAGTTACCAAACCAGCTTTTTGCAGTGAGAAAAATTAGTGTTAATTGACCGTTTCTACTGGACGAAAATTCCAGATTGTACCGTCAATTACCATTTTATAGTTGCTCACAAGTTCATGGGCTCCAAACCACCTCCACGCCTATTGTAAAATTGGTCGCATCTGGCGATTCTGTTTACAGCCAAAACTCAGCGCGGGCAATGCGCGGCCGATCCGCGATCTTGGTTTTTTAGCTTCCCATTGACAATACACACAAAAAGAGTAATTGCTCATCTCTAAATATTTTGTTCTAGCGTCATTTGAACTTCAAACTTCGTTATGGAAAGTCTTATACTGATGTACGTAGGTAAATAGGTCCCGTTTGCATTAATTAAAAAAGGCAACAGCGCCATTGTATGATGATCACCGAAGTTTATAGGAATTTATAGACTTGCAGCAAGAACAATGACGGTATGATGTAAAGTGAGAGAATGAATTCAAATACCTAAAATAAATAATAAAACGTGAAGTATCATATATTTCAGGCTTGTAAAAACCGTCCAGCACGTACGTTTTATCATAACTTTCAAAACCGGACCATTTGGGGGAAATGTTCCCAACAATTTGGTGTAAACTTCAATTAAGTCTAATACCCTGAATACCTAATGCAGACGACACAAACAGCGCTACCAACAATAGGACACTCACGAAAGATAGTGGATTCCGATCGGCAAGTTGAAAGGCACACCCCTGACTTCATTCCCAATAACTTTCCAATCGTCATTGGATTCTTACATTTGCGTGGTGAATCTTAGCCGGTAAGTTCAAGTTACGATAATTTTCACCCAACTTTGACGAGAAATATTTAATTGTTATCATTGGTCCCGCACGACAAAACTTTGAAACTAAAAATATAAACTTAGTAAGCTTAAAATGCGTCGCAAACTCAGAAAACACAGGACAATTGTAAGTGCTTGCTCAGAATTCCGAATTCTGCTCCCTTTAAATGTTGTGGTTCGCCGCGATGTTTACATTATTGGCAATACTGAGTCAGGTTGCTGTGGTTGCGTAGGAGCAAAATTAATGAAACTTGAAATATAAATTATAAAATCAAATAGACCTAGTAAGCTTATTTAATAAACCTTTTTTGTTAGGATGGAGGCAACAACCCCACTCCACCCACCCCACCCTACAGGTAAGTTGTTGATACACACAAATGCATGGTACAATTTGTGTGTGTACCAATGAAATATGGCTACGGCAAAGTGGGAGAACATATAGGGGAGAGCGAGGCTAGTCCGCCCTCGGGGCAAGTCCGCCCACCACGTGTTTCTCATCAATGAGCCGTGGGGCGAGTTCGCCCATTTACGCCAGGCGAGTCCGCACATGCCTAATTACACGCTAAGAAGGGGGCGGACTCGCCCCAACATAATAAATGGACACATATATGTTGGGGCCACATGGCCTAATTTGTCATAGTTGTGTCTAGTTGACCTTTAATCAATCTTTACATGGAATAACTGATAGTTTCTGCAATATTTAGCTTGCCTATGAAGCCGGACGAGCTTGCCCATCATGAGGGCGAACCTGCCCCGGCGTGAGTAGTGTGGGGTAAGTCCGCCCTGTTGGTTATTTTCCTTACTACTGCACTTACTAAAAGTTCTAGAGTGCTGAAACTATAGGGGTATGTAGCTAAGAAACGTAGCTTTCATTGGGAAGTAGGATAGCTTTCTAACTTGTAAAATGAGTCCGCCAGGCAAGCCTGAAAATTAGAGGGCGGACTCGCCCCGATCTCCCCTAGCCCAATTTTACATTGAAATACCCAACGCCCCCCCCCCCCCACCCCCCCCCCCCCCCCCCCCCCCAACGCCCTGAGGGAAAATTTGCATTCAAAATGTGTATGGGAATGCATTTAAAATTAAAATGGCTATAGCTAGTTATTTCTTGTCAACATTTTGTTTCACATTGACATATAAAATTGTATTTTTGTACTTGTGTAAATATCCTTCTGTGTGGCAAGTTTAAAAAGATAAAAATCAATAGAAAAAATAAGTAAAGTAAAGTAAAGACTCGCGCCGAGCTTCTTAAGCTCGCGCGCGGAGTGCCCATCTCTCTTTCATTAGCGTTTGGGCCAGACTCTCCCATGTAATATTTGGCTGGGGGGGGGGGGGGGGGGCACTCCTCCCGCACAACACGCTGGTACCAACTGGGCTCGAACCCACAACCTTTGTACTGTGGAGCGAGGGTGGATCCGTTGGACCACGTGTGCCCATTAATAAAAAATAAGTAGGTATCATTTACATGCACAATCGTTGTCATTGTGAAGTATGGGAGTGATTTCATGGCATATTCTATTGATGCGTGTACACGTCACTTTGTTTTCATAAGGAGTGCTCAATGGAAAACCCATTGAAGTAAATTATTTCTTTTAAAATGGTAGCTTATTTTGGCTTTGGTTATCATATCAACACAATTTGTATACATTTACAATTACAGGGTGTCCCAAGAGTTTCGAAACCATTTCAAAGCTTTATATGCCCTGTAAAATAATTCGCACTTTAAATCTGAAAATATATTTGGATAGAGAACACTTGAAGAATTCACACCACTAAATGGTTCGTCTATAGGTTTACATGCTAAAGGAGTGTTACAAAATGCCCATTTTCTCGCTTATAAAGCGACTGGATTTTTTAATTTGACATTTTCCATCATTTAATCAGTACAATTATATGTGGTATCCCCGAAAGTTCTGAGAAATTAGCCCCCAGAGTTGGACAACTGGTGTATTAGGTAATAGTTCTAAAATCAGGATTAAACTACAACTTTTATAATTTGGGAGCAATAAGTACCATTTCTTATTAATTCTATAATCATTGGGCGACAGGATTCCCAGCTGACAAAAGAAGTTTGATTGACTTCTGCAAGGACTGACATTAATTACTGGTGTGGAATCACTGGTGTGAAATTTGTTTACACCAAATGTGCAACTTTTTTGAGGCCCATTAATACTTTACACTAGCGGAAGTTGTGTTTACATAACGCGCAATACCATGCATTGTTAAATTCCACGACACCAGCTGTGCGTAGCTGTAAACACGTACTGGAAACTGAAGTTGCACATTCCTCATACTCCATTCACGTGGCTTTCACATAATACATTCACTCATTACATTTAGTGCACGACATTAATAGGCTCATTGCTAAGTTCAAGGATGCATTACAGCATCATCGAATTATTTGGTTTTACGCTGAACCCAAATCAGTCAAACTTACTCAAGAAAGGCGCACCGGCAAAGTCGAAACTTGGTGGACAAATTCTGAAAGACAGGATCCGTACAAGAAGCAGTTCGTGATGGCCAAAAAAACCTGGAAGATCAACAAACAACATTGACGTCATTAGACGTGCAAAAGTTTAAAAGTCCAACGCAATCAGTTCAAAGGTCAACTGTGAACCATACACATGGTACGTACAAGATACAGATTAAGCAGAAACGTATCATTTATAGCTTTTATTAGACTACTTTTAACTGATATAAATTGTTCATGTGTTCATAAAATGATATTATTTTGGGGAAAAACGTCCTTTTATCTATATCCCTCCCTCGCTCCATCTAATTCATTACATAAGTAGACATTATAGTACGCGTTATAAAAATGCAGTTTTAAAGGTCGGGAAATCTTATTCTCTACTATGGTTATACAGATAGCCGTATTTGGTATTAAAAAGTGTTCTCCATCTAAACATTCTTTTCAGAATTATAATGCGAATTATTTTACCGGAGATATAAAGCTTTGAGATGGTTTCGAAACTGTTGGGGCATCCTATATAATCAAAATAGGACGCTGTTTTTTTTTATTCAAAAATATGTTAGTGAAAACTCAAGCAATTTACGTCACACTCTTTTTACAAAATAAAACATGGTTTTATTATTCATTCCTGGCATCCTGTTTCTTTTATCTTCTTCAGGTATATTTATTACATCTCCATCATGTTATATCTTCATCATTTTGTGTCATAGAACAGTAAACATATTAAAATTGGCATAATTCTGTTATACCCTCCACACCCTACATTAGTAGTATGCGTCGTTCTTAAAAATCATGCACTGTGAATACCCCTGTGAAGGGTATAACAGAATTACTCCTTATAAATTAGTACTTTAAATAAGATAACCCACTTAACATGCTTAATGTTCTTTCTAAATTCCAAGTAGTTTCTTTTAGAATCATAGTAGATCAGTATTTCCATCGTATTCAACTAATTTCCTTCCTCAATCTTATCTTTGTGATTTGTATTATACATTACTGTAATCAATCTCCTTATAAATATAAAACCTTTTTATCGTTATATTCATTGTTAAATGTGTGTGTTGTGTACTTTAGATAACTTAATGTACGATAGTTGCTGTATTGACTAAAACTAATTTGGTAAATCACTGCTCTTATTAGCAAATAATTTGTATAATAATTAACTAGACGATTGATCATCATGTCGATTAGTATTAGTATTAGTATTGTTATAATGTAGAAATTAGGGTAAATAATCTCTTTTTGATTGATTTAATTAAGAATTAATTAAATCAATTAATGTTATCGTTACAATAATCCAATGGAATTGAATACGAGCCCTTTTAAGGAAGGGTTATTAGAAGAAATCTTACACAAATACATTAGACCAGGCTCCATACCAGGTGCTCCACTCCTCCGACATGTCTAGTAACGGAAATATGAGCGCAGTGGTAGACGATGATGCCACTACCAGTCAACCAATGTGGACAACTGTAGTCAAAATGGCAGGAGATATGGACAACGTTGAGCCTACAAAGTGGAAGATATCACCATATGCTTACGAGTATACCGTGAACACAATATATCTGGTATTCGTATGTATCGTAGCAGGTTAGTGGTATTCAATTGTTACCATTTTCACAAATCAATTATTGAAAGGTATAATACATACAGCGTGTCCCAGAAAACCGGTAAACTTATCTTGATAGAACTTTTCAGTTTTATTTTACACCTTAGATTGCGCTGCCACCATGTTTAAATCTCTATATTATTCTGTGAAATAATGTATTGCATTATGTTTAAACGATTTTCAAATTATGCGTATGCTAAGAGAGGTATATTGAAAACTTGTTCACCATCGATTGCAATCATGTCCGGCAATCATGCTTATATATTCTGGAAAGCTTAGAATCTTCACAATTTAGTGAAAAAAGGATAGATTGCTGAAGTGATTTATTTTCCAAGTTAACTGTACATGATCACTCAGTATGAGCCACATGCAGTCACCTAACGTCTCAAAACCATACATGATCATGCAACAGCATTTTCTTTCTAAAAATGCGTGCAAACTCGTATATATATCATTTTTCTTTCGACCATAAAATAATTATACGTTTTATTTCAAAAATCTAATATAACTAATCAAAAGCCACAAACACCCTACACATAGGCTACCTCACCCACCACCATATATATTTTCTGAAAGGAAATCTCACAAGGAATCCAAATATGACATTGGCATTTAGATATAACCTTATGCTTCACACAATGTAGCTAGATAAATAGGCTTTCAAATGACAACTAAACCATAGCTCTACCTCATATAGTTGTTGAGAGAGATGGTTGATTCGTCACCAAAAATGCAACGCCGTTACCCTAGGTCGGAGAAATTAGACAAGCATTGCACGCGCGTTGATGTTGATGGGTCACGGGTAGATAATGGCACGACCTCGCAGGTGGAGTGCTTTTGTGAGCATGTCAACATTTGCGCAAGTGCATTGCTTTTTTCTGATTTTTCAAGAAAAAAACATTGACCTAATTCATACGCGACATTTCACAAAGCAATATTCACAATTTCAGCATATTTTTTATCTATGTAAAAAAGAATAATAACATGTTAACAAGCTCGCTAACACCCGTAGTGAGAATCGGCGAGCCCGCGATTCCTGACCAACGAATCAAATTCAAAGTGCGTGGCGCGCAGATTGAACGGCGCACACGCGAAGTGCATTAGACACTTTCAATGCACTCCGCATATATTAGTTTCTTCTGATTGGTTCGACACTACTAAGAGTGTATGAATTTGTATTCATGTTTATGAGATCACAAACATTGCTGCATATGGCTATTATAATACTGTATTTGCACCTCGCGCGGCATATTGTCATACGGTATGGACATTTTGCCTTACCTCTTTTGTCTTTTGTATCATTATAAAATATGAAGAACGGATGTTAGGCCTACACAAAGACTTTTTAAATGACCATACCTTTCGTACTCGTAAGTGTTAAGGTCTCGTTATTTTGTGATTTCAGTTGCAGGCATTTTCGGTAATGTGATGCTGATAGGTGCCGTCTTAGTTCACAAAAAATTAAGGGTCCTCAGCAACGCTTTCATCGTCAACCTGGCAGTGGCGGACCTATGTGTGTCATTATTTGTCAATATGTTCAACTTCATTGGTCTCAAGACCAAAGGTGAGTAACGAGACTATTTTACGAGACTATTCTAAGTAGAATAGGACACTTTCATTTAATCTCGTAGATGACTCTACCAGACCAATTAATATCACAACTGATTTTTGACATCGAATAAAATTCTTTTTTTATACACATTTCTATTCATAGGTGTTTTCTTTTACGACAACCCAATTTTATGTGAAATGTTGGGTAGCATGTGCACCATTTCGTGCTGTTGTTCCGCGTGGAGCATCGCGTCTATCGCGATGAATCGCTACGTCTGCATATGCCATCGACTCATCTATCCGAGCATCTATAACAAACGTACTCTCCCGTTCATCATCCTTGGGCTGTGGTTACTCAGCGCCCTGGTTGATTTGCCAAATTTCTTTGGCTGGGGAAGACATGTTTTCGACGACAAAGCCTTCTTATGCGCGTATGAGTTCGACGCCGATTACTCCTACACTATTTTCTATGCCTCTGCTCTTATGTGTGTGCCATTTGCTCTCCTGACCTACGCGTACCTTCGCATTCTTATGTTTTCACGTGCCACCAAAAAAGCGCTCAAAAACGTCCAGAATATAGCCGATATGCCAGCTGGCACGAGTATTAAACTCACAGATCTGCGTCTGCTCAAGTCCATTCTCACTATTTGGGTGGTTTTCTGCATCCTTTGGATGCCGTATTCGGTGATGGTGTTATTTGACTTCAATTTACACTGGCCGCGTTGGATCTACATATTCTCCATTTTACTCGCTCATCTCACCTCCAGCACTAATAGTATCATATACGGAGTAACCAATCAAAATTTTAGAGATGGATATGCGCAGTTCCTTCGTCTTATATTTGGTTGTGGTAGGGCGCCCTCCTCGAAGGCTACGGCAGGCATGAAGAACCGTAAGGCAATTAAGAATATCTCACAGCAGGTACAAATCGATGGAAAAGAAAATAAGACCCGAAATAAAATATGCACTCACGAACTTGGATCGATGACGCAGGGGGAACTGGCTGGGACGTGAGTGGGTCATGCGATGGTCCCCATGCACGGTCGCCCTTGACCGCCAGTGCACCGCGCTTATTTTGTGCATGCTTTATATTATAGGCCTATCCTCCTAGTTATGGGACACGAAAGATGTGCTGGAGGCTGCGTCCTCAATTTTGATGAAAACAGAGATTTGTACATGTTTACAATTGTATTACATGTATGAACTTATACCTGTAAGGATTGAGAACAATGAGCCTTCTTTGTACAACACTGAGAACGTCAATCAAATATTCTGATCTTACGGCTCAGATCAGAATTTTACACTATAGTTGGGGAGCATAGGGGTCTTCCGGTCCCGGTCTTGGCTGACACAGGGAGATACTATACTCTCTAAATGTAAAACGAGTGGAAAGAGTGGAAATTCACTCGAAAAGGAGTGAAGGGAATGAAACGCAGGACAACCCGTTTTAGAGTGGAAAATTTCCACTCTAAAATGAGTGTGAAAGTTAAATTTTCACTCTCAATAGAGTGGAACATTGTCATATAAAATCCCCTTTCACTCCTTTTAGAGTGTTGTTCCTCTCAAAAACGTGTTGTCTTGCGTTTAACTCCTTGAAATCCACTCTTTTACATGTAGGTCCTCCTACCCACTCATCATTGTTTTAGTGGCTTTGAGTGGTGGGGTTCGTTATACTTTATGTGGTAATGTTAAAGAAACTAAACAAATTAAACTCCAATGTACACACGTTTTGGTATAATATGAGATAACTCCAATTGTCTCTGATAAACATCTCAAGTGAGACTAAGAAATACATTGCGATAACTTAAGTTGTAAAAACACTATATACAAAGTGCAAAAATATCATCTAAATAACCTAACACCAGGTCAATGTCTATGCAACCAGTACACATAATAAATTGAAATAGTCTTATCTGTTGATTTAAATTGAGATATTTTGGGTGATGATGCTGTGTTACAGTGGAATCGACACCAAGAGATGTTGTCTTCTTGGTTGAAGAAAGCATCATAAGCCAGTCAGCAGTAGTGTGTAGTCATATCCCTAAAACTATTTAACATGGCAATGACAATTGAAGGGACAGTGCACTGAACCAAGAGGGCAATATAAGAATAAACTAAGTCTTGTTTGGCTTTAACCCATATTTATGGTTGGGTTACATACATTTAGAGAGTACTAAAATGTTCTTTGAAGTTGGTAAAATTAAAACCCAGGTAGACATACTTGCAAACTTAGGTGGTCGATAACGTCGATTGACCTTGACCTTGATTTATAGTGGAAGGTCACATGTGTTTCAGTGTGTTTCAAAACCATGTGTGCTCCCCCGATATAGCTCTATAAACAGTCATAATATAAATATGTTGGGTAATAAAATGTCGATTATTAATGTTCATCTTGAATTCTAGTACATTATTATATAACAAAAGATTCTTCAACACTAGCCTACTTCGTGTACCTTTAAGGGTCAACGAAAGCGTGCGAATTTACTATCGGCTAACGGCGCATGCTGTGAAACTCACAAAACTTATATGAACCAATCGGCGCCGTGAGGTCAAGCACGTAAGCGCACCACGGTTGAGTCCGTTTTGATCAGGGAATTACCAGAATTCTGGATGTTAAAATGGTTTAGTTTCCCTGCGCATGCGCATGCTTTGAAACTCGCAAAACCTCAATAACCAATCAGCGCCGTGAGGTCGAGTATATAATGCGCACCACGGATGTCCATTTGATCATGGAATTATCAGAATCCTGAGGTTTAACAAAATGGTTAAAGTTGAATTCACTTCACTGCTGCGCATGCTTTGAAACTCTCAATCAGCGCCGTGGGGTCAAGTGCTTGAATAATGCGCATCACGATCATGATCATGGAATTATCAGAACCATGAGGTTTAAAAAATGGTTAAAGTTGAATTAACTTCACTGCGCATGCTTTGAAACTCTCAATCAGCGCCGTGGGGTCAAGTGCTTGAATAATGCGCATCACGATCATGATCATGGAATTATCAGAACCCTGTGGTTTAAAAAAATGGTTAAAGTTGAATTAACTTCACTGCGCATGCTTTGAAACTCTCAATCAGCGCCGTGGGGTCAAATAATGCGTATCATGGATGTCAGTTTGACCCGTGGTTATTAAAGCTAAACTCACGTACTTAAAAGGTGAATCAAAATTGTGATTCAAGTATGCTTTACTCGATGGAGCATTTTCAGAAAAATATAATTTGAGAATAATGACGGCGTAACAACTGATTTCGCGAATTTGTTTTGAAATCAGAGGTTGCTGTTCTGGTTTGAGGAAGCGCCCCTTCGGGACAATTCCGAATGACCAGAACAACAACCGAGGATTTCAAAACAAATTCACGAAAACAGTTTTTAAGCAGTCATTATTCTCATTCATTACTGAAAAAGATGCATATGTATCCAAATCATTTATTTGCACTGATATAATCGCGATTAATTAGTTTCTGTTTATTATTTGGTCTACCCCTTCTTAGTTATTGAAACAGTCCAAGTCGGGTCATCCCCTCATTATCATTTTTATCATTCAACCAATCAGAAATAAGCTTTAATCATGTTTCCTCATAACTCATTAAATATTCAGTGTAGGGGCGTGCGTGAGGCTTTAATTTGATTGGTCTGTCAATGAGCAAAACAATCGAATACTTTTGCGCAGTACTTTCGTGCAATTATTAGTAACCTGCGCTTGGCGTGCGCGTTCTCATCTAACGATTAATGTCATTGGAACGCACTTGGTACGCAGCTGTCGCGATTATTCATGAAGTAATGAATGTACAAATAATTGTGGACCCTCAGCTTAGCCTCCGTAAAACTGCTGTAACTCCTTCATTATTCATTGAAACTATATAAAAGTACACACAAGTACAAAAAATTATAAAAAACATGTTGTTTTACCCATTTTAGGTTCGTGCAAGATAACTCAAACTAAATGTTGTCAAATTTTGTCATACTAGTTTTATTATAATCCTACTAAAAATTCCCTAGGAGGTGTATTTTTTTTCCATCTTATTTTTTTCTCGATTATAGACCGTTCGACACCCCCCCCCCCCCCCTTAAATATTGTCCAGGGAAAACCAATCATACTTTTTTAGTGTAGGATGAACCAAGGACGCTCTATGAGAAGGACTGAAATGTTCGCGTTTACCCATACGGCGCACCGTAGTATGTAATTCCGCGTACGCGCATCTCTTAGCGCTGCATGACGGAGGGAGGTGCCCGGCGCCGCCCCGCTGCTGGATGCCGTCTACGCCCGCCCGCGATATGCTCCACGGTGCCGATCATTGCAGAGCGTAGGCCGCCCGATTGGTTAGTTGAAATACACAAGCAAAACAAAGTTGGGATTTTTTTTAGTGCGTCTTTTTTTCGTAACGCGTGTTACCGATATTCGGAGCGGTCTTACATTAACATGAGCTAATATTTCATATTGGTGTTAGCATGAGGATCTGGCCTTAAGTCTTGGGTATTACAATACAAAAGATGAAAACTTCATTCAAATTACTTTTGCTATAGAGTGGAGAATAAAGAATGGCGCGCTTAAATGTAACGCGTGTTACCGTGGAATCGCCCATATTTGTTTTACATGCGTAGGAAGACGGAATATGTATACGGCTATATGCAATACGCATCCAAGTAGGCTATAGTCGACGTCAGAGAAGGTCGAAACTTTTTTCAGTGTCAACTGCGTAACAGGGATGTGCGTTGAAGGACAATGCCACAACAGCGTTTATATTTGAGCAGTTTGACACGTCTTGGTATCTGTATTAGGCTAGGTATCTGTAATCTGGCGGGCCATGATCGTATCTATGGGTCATGAATGTCCCCGCCCACACGCTAATTAACTAGATCGCACACTTTGGCTATTTTAAAATTGCCCATGAATTCTGTAATTCAGTCCAGCATTTATGTACTTTTGTTATGTATTCTTGGTCTCGTGTATTAATGTTGGTGGTCATCGTACAGTCCGGGCCAAAAATCCATACCCTGCCAATGGGGTGGTACTGATTTGTATGCCGGTCCATGTATGGCCATGCCTATCCCAAATTGTATATTGTGACATTATTGACAGTCAATAAATAAAGTGTAGGCCTAGGCCTAGCCTTGTAATTGTATAGGTCGGCTCGGTCATCCGGGTATTTTTGTACTGTTTTGCCGTTGACAACAAACCAGACGTTTTAGGCTAGAGCTACTAACCCATACCCAAGGGATCACGCTGTGTACAAGGCCCTTACCTCTTTCGGTTAGTGGTCAACGGCATGCAACAAACATGTGTGACGCCACTCCCGGGCGACCTATACGTTTTAGAATTAATTTGTAACTTTAATTATCAATTCAGGTCTGGTTTTTTACTATATAGGCCTATGCCTACTGAAAATTACTGTGAGTGGGACACCAGTTAGTTTGTCATCCACCCTTTTTCAAAATCATAGTACAGGGAGGGAAGGGTACACATCATTAGCCTACAAGGCTACATGTAACATGATTATGATATAATAAAATAAACATGCCAAAACTTACCTGCTGTAATTTTAAATTAGGGTAGAAAGATCGAATTATTTACTTATTTGCGTAGCATTCTTTAATATTCTTGGCCAAATATTTGCACATCACTCTTACTCAGCTTCAGCTTATACCATAACCAATTGAATGGTTACCCCTGATCAAATCTGATACTTTTCCAAACTAAGATTCTCTGTAAAAATCAGCGTTTCAAAATCAAATGATCAAATCAATTAATTAATTTAGTGACCCGATGATGACCTTTGATATGGACGTGCTGAGGGCGATATGACAAGTAGTGGATTCATTCAGCCGGGGTAGCCAAGGTGGGGTTGTTGTGAACTAATTGTGGGCAAAACAAATATGATTAGTAAAGAAAGTTTAAGAAAGTGTGTTAAAATAAACTATTTTCTTGATGAACATGTTCCCAACACACTACACTGGCATTTCCGAGATAAATTACGGATAGGGCCCCGGTTTAACAGTGGGGGCCTTTATTAACGGCTTTATAACTAAATCAGCACATTTCCATGATGTTTTACACCCGTAACAGCTTCAAACCTATAAATAGAGCAACATTAAGTTTTGTATACTTACTGATTTTCTGATAAATAAGGCAATTTTGTGTGTCAAGTTGCGGTTGCAACCCTGCAACCCTGGTTAAGCGGGATTCAAGATGGCCGACGAAACAACATTTCTTAGCGCTTTGGGTGGTTTACCTCAAAATTTCTTAGCGCTGCATGTGTGGCCGTCAACAAAGTCATAGTGCTACGGTTATTTTTACGTTGGTAAGTCAAGAATGTGGGAAAGGTCCTACACTCTTCCACAGCTCAATCAATCATAAAGCCATAGCGCATTCTGAACTTGACGGGAGCAATGCTAAGTAAGATATTGATGCTACGGGCGTACCTGAGCGCTTTCCTATCCTTCTAATTATATATCCTGGGGATGAACTATTATATGCGGATGACGCGTTACTATACGCAACAGGTGTAACTCGTAACTCCCAACTCGGTATCCGTCTGGGACTCGGTCGATAGGTCTGAACAAATAAAAGTTATCAGTGAATGCTTATGCTATCGACCTATTGAGATTCCGTGTGCGAGTCTGAGTAACACCTGTGATGTATACGCTACTTGCACGCAATCGCCATTTTAAAATGAAAGCGATGCTCTCGATCCTCTCTTATCAGCGCGCCCAACGCGTCACGCGATGCACAAACCTGCGTGAAACCACCGACGCAGTGTGGCGTGAGAGGAGAGCCTCGCTTTCAATGTGGTTCCATCTGTAGGTGCAAGTAGCGTATTATACACAGAATTTTAAATTTATACCAGGCCGGTGCCACTGTACACAGACTCCCATTGCCGAGATTGAAGCCTCTAAAAACTTCTAGTACGGTGCTAGCGCCCCCAATTCTAAGAGTTACATTGCGCGTCTCAATGTCCCTTATAAGGACTTTCGTGCTGTCAATCATAGCCTTGTCAAGATAGCGCCAGGGATACTATTAATTTTGGGATAGGAAAGTCCTATACTAACGTACGTAGCGAAAACGGTCCTTTTGCATATTTACATAAATTATGGTAATCATCGGAATGTGTCGGTGACCGGCGTTTAACGCGTTTAACAATGTTTAACCAGGTTTAACGTAATATTTGGTCGGCATAGGTTTGAGGGCGCTGTGGATTTACACAGACGACGGTGGCCACGCGAAACCTAAATGTTGAATACGTAATGAATATAACACGTAATCGCGAATGTTAATCTTATCATTTTGACAAATTCATCATAATTAGAAGAATTGTCATCGTTAACCGGGCGATGACTGTTAAAAATAATTCAAAATAGTGCACTCCCGTTGACATATTATTGGGTCGTCTTGTTAGTGCAGATTTTACCTTCCAACTACTAAAGAAACTGCAAGAAGTTCCGAGACCTGCTCCCCCTTCTGCATCCATCATATATGTCTAGCGCCCCCATTGTGTGTTTTGATATTAGCAGAAATCAAGTTAAAGTATCGTAAGTTGCAGACTATCCTCGGAAACGCTACAGTTTTTGTACCTTCTTCTTATTATCTTCTTATTACTTTCAATTACTATAAAGACGTTCGTGTGACAAGAGTTTTCCTGAGCATAAAGCAATAGCTTCAAAAGGAAGTTTCAAGTGTGTTTTGGTGAGTTCTTCGTCGTCTAAAGGGCTTGAAGTAAAATCATAGCAAGGAGAAGCGTTACTTATCGTAGTAAAAATAAAGCACCAGAATTCTGCAACAAATATGGGTTCGAAACCAAGTTTGGACCCTACATTAGTACAAAAACTAGTACAACAGTTTATAAGACAATTAACAATATAGTTAAGAAGACGTACTACGCCTAGTATGAACCATCTAGAACTTAAAACCATCAAGAAAACTTCTATAAAGTCATAAAGTTCAAGTTAAAAGTATAACTCTGTATCGTGCTGCATAGAGTGTGGATTGCTGTCCCGTCCATCAGCTTTTACGAGTGCCGTTATCATGCTGCAAATAGACAGTTATTGTCGATGTTGCTAAAATGTCACTTCGTCACGTACGCCAAATTAGCCGTGTTGCCAGACCCATACCACTATAGCCCAAATTGGGCTACTTTTCATCTTTTACGCTGTATAGAGCCAGTTTAGCTATTAATTGGTGCAAGAAACAACTTCTAGCTTTGAACGGTGAACTTATAATTAATAAAGCATGGAAGATAAAGATCAAACAACGATGGGAACTGAATGGAAAGACAGCATTAGCCAACTTAGTTCAACTAGTACAACTAAAAGTTCCATGGTCTTGAAATTAGCAGCAAAGACAGAAGAATTAAAAACAAGATCACCTTTCCTTCAAAGAAAAAAAGAACTAGATGATGAAGAGTTCCTTCTCGTTCAAAGACAGAAAAGGGAAGAGGGGGAATTAAGATGGAAACGAGAAAAACTCACCATCGAAACAGAGTTAGCAGTAGCTGAGGCAAGTCTTCAAGCAATAAATCAAGTCAATAACAATCAACCTGAACCACCAGGTAGGCCTACACAAGAGATCCAGTCACAGTTAGACTGTGAATCTAAAAGTTCAAG
Organism: Ophiura sarsii; assembly: GCA_035610835.1. Classification (NCBI taxonomy): domain Eukaryota; kingdom Metazoa; phylum Echinodermata; class Ophiuroidea; order Amphilepidida; family Ophiuridae; genus Ophiura; species Ophiura sarsii. The sequence goes on from CM069454.1 coordinate 57,065,975, forward strand.
GAGCGACTGTGTTCAAGACTGGCTAAATAGTCATGATCAGATACCAGATGCCAAGCAGAAAGATCATGGTATTAATACTGCAATTAATCAGCCACAACAACAACCATCACATGGTCAATTAGATATAGAAAGCGAAAGGCAACTGCCTGACCATCAGTCATCACCGGAAAACACTGCTCAGGATAAATCTGAAACAACAGTGAGAGGACCACCGAGCAATTATGGTCCCACGAAACAGTTCCTGAATCCAGATGCTAGCGAGTATTACAGACCGCCTACCACAGAGTATCAGCATCACATACCCAACGAACCTGATAACGCATATTATAGTAAGCAGTATGTATTTATCGGTGCCGGTACACAACAGCGTACACACAGCTCTTTCAATGAACCGTTACGCGAAATAGCTTATGAACATCAGCAGACGTCACCATTGATGGACGCACAGGACCAGTTTCATAGACTACCGAGCAACAGGATTATTATAGGCCTGAACGCGGGTATGCAAACACAGGTGCCCCCCTGCGCACAAGTCGGCCTACGTCGTTGCGTTTCACTGAATCCCAATCGCAGTCAGCGATACATGGTGATCCACCTGATATCAACACAGGACGTCGGTCAAGCCAGGCAGAGTTCAGAACAATGAATGACGGTATGGCAATCCAATCACGAGACAATACTACCACACCGACTAAGTTAAAGGAGCATCCTCAGCCGAGTGCCTATGTTAATTACCAGTCACCACAGAATAGAGAATTCCAACAGAGCGGTTATGTGAACCATCAGACATCACATGATCAAATCACTCAAGATGACGCTCCCACGCAAGCTCAAAACCGGTATGCACAACGACCACGACAGCCGCAGGAAAATGTCGCCGACGTTATCCGCCAACAGGGAGATCTGACCAAGCTTTTGTTGGAGCACCATCTCAAAGCAAGTTTACCTCAACGCACAATCAAGACGTTCGACGGCGACCCACTAGAATATGCATCATTCACAAGGGCTTTTGAGTACAGTATAGAAAGCAAGGTCACCAACGACAAGGACAAGATATACTATCTGGAGCAATACACTAAAGGCGAGGCTAACGCCCTTGTAAAGAGCTGCCTCCATATAAGCCACGATGGATATTCTCAGGCGAAGGCACTCCTGAAAAGGAAATTTGGCAATCCACACAAGATCTCAGAAGCCTACCTGTGGAAACTGCGTCAATGGCCGAGTATAAGGGCAGACAACACCACAGGACTGAATGAATTGTCGTTATATCTTCTATATAGAATGCAAGAATACATTGACCGATATGGGATACATCGCTGAGTTGGATAGTTACTTGATACTTGATAGTTGTAATCCTTTTACAGCTCCTACGGGGCTAAACTAGGATGTGTGCGGTGCGTTGACGTCGACAGCCATTGGTGCGCGAAAAAATAAATAATTGAAGTGGAAGGTGAAAACAAACATCACAAGACGACGAAGATAACAGGGAACTCAAGGTGCACTATATACAAGGTGTTGCCAATCTAAAGGAGTCTGGTGCCAGGTGTCGGAAGCAGTACTCTGATGACTGGTAGAGCTGCTTTCTGGAAAACTGCGACCGAGGGGGAGTTTACTGCAGTGGATGGCAATTGGTTCCAGATACGGATGGATCGTGGGAAATATGACAATCTGTAGGCTTCTGTTGATGTTGAAGGGAGTTGATATTTAAGGTCGTGATCCTTTCTTGTAAAGTGAGTGGCCGGAATAACACATGGTGGAAATGTAATGTTCACGAGTCTGTAGTGGATTTTGTAGAACATCGTGCTCTGGTGCAGTAGACGACGTGTGTGTAGTGTATCCCAACCCAGATTGGTGACAAGTGGTGTTACAGGAGTGGTGCGTCGATAGTCACGGTGGACGAATCTTGCAGCAGCCCTCTGAACTTTCTCCAGTTGGTCCACTTGGGTATTTGCTGTTGGATTCCAAGCTTCAGAGGCGTACTCTAGCCGGGGACGTACCAGAGACTCATAGGCTCTTGCTTTGACGTCTTTTGTGCACGGGCCTAGTGTTCTCCGGAGGAGACCCAGTGTGCGGTTTGCTTTCTTTGCGGTGTTTTGGCAATGGGTGTTCCAGCGGAGATCTTTGGCGATAGAGATACCCAGGTAGTCATGATGGTCTACATGGTTTAGTGGTTTGCCATGGATGGTGTATTCAAAGTGGCTGGGATTTCTTTTGCGTGAGATGCTTAGAATTGCGCACTTGTTGACGTTGAAGTCCATCAGCCAGTCTTTGGACCACTTTGCGAGTATTTGTAGATCGTCTTGAAGTACCTGGTGATCATGCGCAGAATGTATTTCTCTGTATACAATGCTATCGTCAGCAAAGAGTCTGATGTTTGATTGGATGCTGTCCTGTATGTCATTTATATACAGCAAGAATAACGCAGGACCAAGTACAGATCCTTGGGGGACTCCTGATGTCACATCTTCCCAGGATGAGTGTTGACCATTTACAGAGACTGCCTGGGTGCGGTTGTTGAGAAAGGCGTTTATCCAAGTGAGAGTTTGCCCTCGAATCCCGTAGAAGTCTAACTTGGCGGACAGGTGTGGGTGATAGCACTGCAAATATCAAGATGCTAGTGTCGAAGTTGCCATACAGTATGCGAGATAGGTGGAGGTGGATAGTGGACGATATCGAGGAAGAAAGACGCAGAGTGGTAAAATTCTGCGATCTTATCAAGTTCATAGAAAGACAAGCGCGCATAGCCACCAATCCCAGTTTCGGCAAGATAAACAACGACAGCGACCGCGATACAAAGAACAAGCGCTATGGACACAGAGGCAATGCAACCAGCATGGCAACCAGCACTCGGACAGGTAAACCAGAAGAGACAAGTAAATCTACAGAAAGTAAAGACAAATCAAATGATTACACTCAAAGTCCATGCACTTTCTGCAATAATAAGTCGCATGCCGTAGAGACTTGTTATACTTTAGCTAAGAAGCCGATTGACGAAAGGCTGAAATACTTCAGAGAGCTAAGGGTGTGCTTCGGCTGTCTTAAAGGAGCATCGCACATGCGTAGAGACTGCAATCGCAAACTCACATGCAAGACGTGTAAAGGAAAACACCCTACGGTATTACACACTGAAAGAGGAGAATATACCAGCTCCACATCTTCAAGTAATGCTGACATTGGCGAAAAGACGCAGAACGTAACCAGTACATGTCGTCGTACAGGCGCCGGAGACAGTTCCTCACCATGTATTATCCCAGTCATAGTATACTCAAAGGCCACTGGTTTAGCAGTTGAAACGTTAGCCTACTTGGACAACGGCAGTGATGCAGTATTCTGTACAGACACCCTAAAGCAGCAACTAAATGCTAAAGGTAAACTGACAAAGCTTGAGATACAAACCATGACCGACGAGAAGACTGTGAATACTACCGTTCTGCAAGGACTGGAAGTCTGCGACATAAAGCGAGAAAACAGTATACCACTCCCGAGGGTTTATACGCAAGATCGAATCCCAGCCGACATCGCCGACGTCGTCACTCAGGATCAAATTGTGCGCTGGCCCTACTTGAACCTCGTCGAGCTGAGCCAGCAGTCTAATGACAATGCTCACATTGGTATACTGATCGGAAACAACGTACCTAAGGCAACCGAGCCACTTGAGGTGATAAACAGCCAAAACGACGGTCCGTACGCGTGCAAGACTCCAATTGGTTGGATCGCGTATGGCGTAAAAAGGTCATCGAATCCCTCACTTGGTATTACGGTAAACAGGGTGAACGTCCACGAAGCCATCGAGAAACAGCTAGTTCAGATGTACAACACCGACTTCACTGAGCGCCTAGTCGATGACATACCAGAGAGAAGTTTGAAAGATACGCAGTTTCTCGCCGAAGTCGAAGACACTATCGTGCTCAATGAACAAGGACACTATCAAATAGGTCTCCCCCTACACGACAAGGGAAAGATATTTCCCAATAACCAACATCAAGCTCAAGCGAGGGCTGCACATCTAAGTAGAAAATTCTCCAAGAACCCCGTATTCTACAACGACTACAAGGCAGCCATGAACGACATGATACAGAAAGGCTACGCGGAGAAGGTTCCAACAGAAGAATTGAAAGGTACAGATGGAAGAGCCATGTGGTACATCCCTCACCATGGCGTGATCCATCCAAGAAAGAACAAGTTGCGAGTAGTCTACGACTGTGCAGTTAACTACAAAGGTTCGTCACTGAATAAAGATATTGATGCGCTAGACATCATGCCAAAAGAAAGTAACGTAACTGACCTGATTCCGCGAAGCATCAATGACGTTAGCAGACATGCAGAAAGGAGTAGCATGATCTCCCTGTCCAGAAAAGGGCATTGGGTTGAGGTCAATTTGAGAGCAAGAAACAGCATAACTAAGTGCACTGTGTGCAAAAAACAAAAGTTACAGGGCAAAGTACAACAACAGAGAATGGCAGACCTTTCTACGGAACGTGTACCAAAAAAGCCGCCATTCGGCAGAGTCCGCATGGATTTCTTTGGACCATGTGAGACTAGAGAGCGACGAACCCACAAGTTCAAGCCAATGAAGTCCAGATTACACGGACTAGATTAAAGAGTATCGGATAGCCGTTGTACAGTCTATCCCATCCAACACTTAAAGACACAAATGATGAGTGACTAATAAGTGAACTCAAGATGTAGTGTAGCATAGTGATCACTGCTATAAACTGAATCCTGCATGAAGTGATCATTTCTTCAAGTTTTGCATGCATTTATCAAGTCTTCAAGTTTTGCATGCATTTATCAAGTCTGCATGCACCTAACATTTCTTCAAGTTTTGCATGCATTTATCAAGTCTTCAAGTTTTGCATGCATTTATCAAGTCTGCATGCACCTAACATTTCTTCAAGTTTTGCATGCATTTATCAAGTCTTCAAGTTTTGCATGCATTTATCAAGTCTGCATGCACCTAACATTTCTTCAAGTTTTGCATGCATTTATCAAGTCTTCAAGTTTTGCATGCATTTATCAAGTCTGCATACACCTAACATTTCTTCAAGGTTTGCATGCATTTATCAAGTCTGCATGCACCTAACATTTCTTCAAGGTTTGCATGCATTTATCAAGTCTGCATGCACCTAACATTTCTGCAAGTTTTGCATGCATTTATCAAGTCTTCAAGTTTTGCATGCATTTATCAAGTCTGCAAGTTTGCATGCACCTAACATTTCTGTAATTCTGCATGCATTATAACATCTACTAGTCAATGGTTCGAGTGCAGTCAGCGAGCAAGTCTGCATGCAGTCGTCCAACTGAGTATTCTGCATGCAATCAACATGCCAATGCTCTGCGTGCAGTCAAGGAGTCACCGTGTCAAGAACAATTGTTCCATGTCCAGAAACCAATGTGCTGCTCAAGGTACTTTATAATATTTCTAACCATTGCTCATTGCCCATGCACATAAAGGTAAATTATTATTTTTTCATGTAGCATCTTATCGCATGTTATATAGAAGATCTACAAGTTGCTACCTTAGTGCTGTCACAAAATAACTGATAAACAATTGACTGTGACTGAATCAACACAACAAGCATCTGTGACAGCACCATCGCTACCACAAAGTGTTAAAATGGTTTTATAATCATATCTGTGGCTGAATAATAACCTGATGGCAGTCAGAATAACACTGCTTTATCATGCCACAAGTTTCAGAATAGTCCACTCTGAAACCAAGTTGGGTAACGCAAATATCAAGTACCACTGAAATGTTGTGTAAGTCGTGAGCTTCCCTTTGTGAAGTATATGTAACAACATTTATTGTGTTTTCTGGTATCTGTTAAAAATCCACATTTATTAAGGCAAAAAAAATTGTGCTAAAGATGTTAGTCTTCATGCATACGTGTGTGATAATTTCTGTGATCGTAAAAGATTACTGCTCACCATGAAAGGTGAATGTTGCTCACCATGAAAGGTGAATGTTGCTCACCATGAAAGGTGAATGTTGCTCACCATGAAAAGTGAATGTTGCTCACCATGAAAGGTGAATGTGAAATGTTTGTGCCTGGATTTGCTGCGGCTACAAGTCTTCCTGCAAGTACATGGAGATCGTGAATCTGCTGCTACAACTTATCATCTGAGCATGAGCATATGGTTATAGTTTAGAGAGCTGGGATTGTGTGCATTTGTCAAATTTCCATTTTGATCCCATGCTTTATAGGATTGAGTTGTCCAACTCAGTTCTTGATAGGAAACAGCAAATTATGAATAGGTGTGTTGTTGGTGCCCAAATTTATTTGCATTTGTGTTTGCATTTTATTGCATTTGGTCTACCTTTTGGCAACTTCAGGTATATTGCTCGCATCCTATATTATCAACAACAACATCAAAAATTCATACTTTTCTGTACTTACTGTTATGTATTGTAGTGTAAATGATCAATATTTCTTATAAATAGGTCAAGCTTTGAAAGTTTTAAAGTTTACAGTTCAAAGTCACAATATGAAGGGCACTGTTTAATTGCTTTTCTTATCCAGTATAGTATCTTCATATTACATATTTGATGTGAAAGTTATACATTTATTATACTGTGCTCATCATTTTTGGCATGGAGTGCAGTCTACCTCACACTAGTGTTGTTTGCATCATGAGGTAGCAAAAATAGATTCTGAATGTTATCATTGATAAATTGTTTAAGGTTTGCTTTAATAATCCTTAGAAATCTTACATTTGGATATGTCAAATTTAGGTTGAGTTCTGTGACCAGACCAGTGATAGATCACTCTGATTGAATTTGGTTAGTTCAAATACATATTAAGTGTATGTTTAGTTCAAAAACACTTTCAGTGTATTGTTGCAAGATTTGCTTTTCAAATTAAGTAAAGTAATGATTAAGTTGAAAGCTCGAATCAGCACTGAATTGTTCCAATTTAGGTAATTTTGCTATATGGTGTCACAATTAGGCGCCGGAATGTTAGTGCAGATTTTACCTTCCAACTACTAAAGAAACTGCTAGAAGTTCGAGACCTGCTCCCCCTTCTGCATCCATCATATATGTCTAGCGCCCCCATTGTGTGTTTTGATATTAGCAGAAATCAAGTTAAAGTATCGTAAGTTGCAGACTATCCTCGGAAACGCTACAGTTTTTGTACCTTCTTCTTATTATCTTCTTATTACTTTAAATTACTATAAAGACGTTCGTGTGACAAGAGTTTTCCTGAGCATAAAGCAATAGCTTCAAAAGGAAGTTTCAAGTGTGTTTTGGTGAGTTCTTCGTCGTCTAAAGGGCTTGAAGTAAAATCATAGCAAGGAGAAGCGTTACTTATCGTAGTAAAAATAAAGCACCAGAATTCTGCAACAAATATGGGTTCGAAACCAAGTTTGGACCCTACACGTCTGAGAGACGCGTGGCCAGCGTCGTGTCGTCTGTAGGGGGGGGGGGGGGGGGGGGGGGGGGGGTACCGCGCCATTTTGTCCCGAAGCAATGGTCATGACGTCATATTTTTGTCGATTTTCAGAACTCTTGTATTGGATTTACGTGCAAAAAATATGCCCTTGGCATCATACTTTCCCAGGTGTGCAGTTAATTTTAAATTTCAGATGTTCTAAAATGGATGGTTTTCTAAACAATTCGAGAAAGAAAATCGAACTGCACACCTCAGGATTGCAAAAAAAGCATAAAACAAGTCAACTTTTTTGTGCCTTTGAACAGAGTGGCGGCCGGGATTGTAGAATTTAACACAGTGCATTAACCCATGACCCATGATATAAATAAATTATTTGCTTTAAATTTTTTCAATTAGTACGGTTAGTGTAGTGGAAAGATAGTCGCTTGAGGAGCGAGAGGTTGTGGGTTCGAGTCCCATTAGGAGCACTTTTTGTTTTATATGCTGGATTTGCTTAGCATCATCTGTATGCTTGCCCACGCGGACACCACACTGCTGGCGTTTACCGTATCAGGGTTACGCCATTTTTTCTCTCGAAAATGTAAAAAAAATTACCGTTCTTTTAAAAATAAGAATTATAATCAAATTACAAACACATTTTGTGCGAGAGCAACACATACATTTGGCAAAAATGGCACAATAAAAATCCGTTCGTTATAAATAAATGGACATGGTTAAATAATAAAACTATCACAATTACAGTCGTAAATCTCTGTGGCGTGCGTAGGTTGGCCATGTCGTTGGCAATCGGAAATCACGGGTTCGAATTTTCCCATTATTTTTTAAACTTGATGGTATATATATATATGTAACATCATTGTTATGTCAATTTTTATCAATTATAAATGCCGCCCATGCGTTTATAGTTTTCTTTTTATTTATTTATCTATCATAAATGTATCCTTGATTTATTTAACTTTGTCTAAACAATTAAAATGCGTAAACAATTATATTTTTGCTCGATATAGAGTGATTTAACTTGAGTTCAGTTTGATAATATGATAGCAAAACTTGTTGTAAAACCATTTTACCAGTGTGTCCAACAATTTCACACTTTGGTAATACATTTAGAGATGTCACTTTTAGCTTGTTATAGCTAGGCTCAATATAAGCAAGTTTGCGACCTCTATAATTTTAGGCTGGTAACACAAGAAGCAACAATCATTAGCCTAATATTGATTATAACCAGATAACAGACAGAGTTAAACAACTCCCTCATACTTTAATAGAAACACGTCACATGAAAAATGACCTCGCGTTAAAAGGTCAACCAAAATGGTGATTCATGTACGTTATATCAGTCAATAGTTAGGTCACACAAGCCCTATATGAAAGCTATGAAGATTGTTAAACGGGGTCAGTCGTCACAAATATGCACAAACACAATAGTCAAACGACCTTGCTATTGTCATGCTATTGTCAACACTCCCTACACAGAGGTCTGCTGTGCAAATCTGTACGATGATATTTGCATGCAATGTCTATGGCAGATTTCATTCCGTGGTATAAAGCTATGAGGTTTCCGTGGTCTTCGCTATCTCCAAGCAGATAGAGCAATACGTACACGGACTTTTTTGTAGACGAGGGTTCATTTCATGATTTGGTGAGGTTTAGAATGAGTTAGGATTCCTGTAATTTTGAAGACCACGGATTTTCAAAACGTGAATTGTCCAACATTTTACGACATAAATTTGGTCACCAAACGTATTTAAAACTATACATTTTACCATTCTGCAGATGTTATTGACCCTCCTCTATAATTCTACATGGTTTTTAACACGTTTCTCAGTTTTTGAGAAGCCCAAATAGACCATTTTCCGAAGCTATTTCTAGCAAATATTGCAGTCACTGATACTCCATTGTTTTCTTGCGTATAACAAAATATGACATGCAGCGTGACCTCCCTACTGGCTGATATTCAATGGAGGATATTGTAAAAGATACGATACAACAATAATTACCCTTTAATATTGCCAATGAAACAAAATAAAGAGTTTATAGCTTGTACAGCGTGTCCCGAAAAACTGGGTTCAAAAGTTAGCGAGCTTATAACGAAAAAAGTAGGAAACATGTGATAGTTTATATTTCAGGAAATCAAACAAGATATACCTGACCTTTATTGGGCAAATTCGGAGACCAATCCAATGTAAACTTTTTGAAATACAAAGATTTTAATAGAGTGAATAGAGCGTGGTCAGAACCCATTTGTCCCGATTTAAGGAATAAACCATCCGTGCGTTGCAGAAATTGTGCGCTATGTGCAGTATTCCCGGCATGGGGTTTATTCTCCGAAAGAACTTAACAATAACTCGGACTCTAACAAAGAACATTTTGTTTAATGTTTATGTAAATAATGAACTTGTAATACCGTATATAACCAGCATTTGGCACGTTTTTATCTGGTTTTTATCTCTGATATACAGGGCGCCATCTCGCGATCAAAACGTCTTTTAAAAGTTTAATCTTAAAGGCACTTCCGAATCTCAAATGTTTGCCCCGGGCAAAAGTCACATTACTCGCTACATACCCGAGATCCGCGTATACATCATATAAACCCCATGATGTAATGTTGATAGCTCGCGTACCGAAAGATTGGCTACAAACAGCAAAATGTACGAACACAATTCATGTCTAGAAATGTTTCGAAAAGTCATTCTATTCATTTATATTTTTTCATTTATGTATGTTATGCGCTTCGGGGTTGTGTTCACAATGTATGGCGCATTATAAATGCCCTTTTATTATTATTATTTATTATTTGAATGAAACCACGATTATAATCTGAAACAACATTAAATAATTTATTGGGCGAGAACCCTATGTTAAATACATACAAAAATAGAAATATAAAGCATTTTAACTTCCTATTTATAGGATAGTGTTTAACTATCATTTGAATTTATGTCTGTTCAACTATTGTCATTCAGTGCTCCGATAGCGTAATCGGTAGAGCGTCAGATTTATAATCTGAAGACCGTGGGTTCGAATCCCACAGAAAATGTTTTGTTTTTCCCGTTACTATTATATTTAGTAAATGTAGAGATTATTTTAATATCGTTCAATCATAATATTATTTTGATTCCAGATACTTTTCATTTTATTTAATAGAATGATATTCTTACAGATTCAATGAGGTTTTAATTTTAATGTACTAATGTACTATCACTTCATGTACATACATGTACATGTATAGGTTCAATACATGCTTAGCGTTGCGTTTATTGAATTATTGCAATACCCCGCCCATTGTTACACCATGGTTATTCACGCAATAATCTATCAGGCCAATTGTTATTGAAAGAAGTCAGTCGTCGTTGAATCGATTCTTATTTCCCATCTGATCTGTTTGTAGTCAGAAGTCAAGGCATGAAAATACCGTCTATTTTGTTCGCCCCGGCCCGCCAGATAAGCGAGATTTCAAGAAAACAAATATAAATTGGGTCATTTACAACTCGCAATTATGACGGATTGCCTCCATTAATTGTGATCATCTTAGGCTTAGGCTCATTTTGAAGGGGAAGTCCTATTTATTTAGACATTATTTCCGATTTCACAAAAAACATGATTTTTGTTACTTTTTTGGAGTCGATAAAGATGCATTTTCAATGCGATCGTAAATATCATAATGTTGATGATTTTTAGACGTCGTAGCAAAAACTTTGTGCACAAGAAATGTTCCTAACGTATTACACTTAATCAAAAATATGTTTATTTGTATTACATTTTTGGACAGGGGTCAGGGCCACGACTTTTATTCACCTACTTACTACTTATGTCGTTCTCGAACGGTCCTCGTGATGGCTCGCCAAACTACTCTGTCCCTCATGCATGCTTTCATCTCCTCATCCTTCAGTCCTGTGTCTTTCGCCAAGACGTCCAAGTATGTTAAGGCTGGGCGTCCGACAGATTTATGTCCGTGCTTGGGTCTCCATAGCAGAAGGTCAGACACTATTTCATTTTCTCTTCTCATGCAATGCCCGGCAAATCTCATCCTTCGGTCTGTGATGTTTTCTGATACCTTTTGTAATTTTCCATACAGGTCTTTGTTCGGTACCTTGTCTTTCCAACTAATGTTGAGTGCAGTTCTCAGCATTCTAGTGTAGCACCCATCTAGAGATTTCTTAAGTCTGTTGGTGATGGTCCATGTCTCAGCTCCATACAGTAGAACACTTTGAACAGTAGCTTGGAAAAGTCTGATTTTTATTTTTCGACAGAGGCTGGATTTCCACACTTTGTTCAGAGCATTGCAGGCCTTCCAAGCAAGTGCTTTGCGTATTTTTATGTCATGCTGGCTACTACCAACCCAAGCTCCCAGGTATTTGAAGTCCTCTACGTTGTCTAGGTTACTTCCATCAGAGGTTTTTAGCTGTACCGCTTGTGTTTGGTGAAATACCATACATTTGGTTTTCTTGGCATTCATGTGGAGCCCAGTTTTGAGTGCTGCTTCCTCAACGTATTTCAGCAGCTTCTGTGCCTGCTCCTTAGTGTCAGATAGTAACGCTATGTCATCTGCAAAGTCAAGATCCGTGACTTTCTTTGGCCCTATTCTTCGACTTTGTCTAGGCTTGATGGTGAATCCTAGTTCCTCTTCTCTCCCACTGATAGCTATTCTTAAATCAAGGATGATTATGAATAGGTAGGGGGCAAGGGTATCTCCTTGGAGTACTCCTGCTAGGATGTCGAACAGTTCCGTGTCGCCATCAGGTGATATCACTTTGGCTCTTGTGTTTTTGTAAGTTTCATCGATTGCATCTGTTATGACTTGTGGGATACCATATGCTTTGAGTATCTTGATCATTTTCCCACGATGTATGGTGTCGAATGCCTTTTTGAAGTCAATGAATGTAATGACTGCAGAGAGATTATTAGAATGTATACCTTCGATGATTCTCCTGAGTCCAAGAATGTGTGAGGTAGTGCCTCTTCCCTCGCGGAAGCCATTCTGGTTAGTTCGAAGTAATTCATCTAGGTGAGGTCTTATTCTGTTGAGAATCATTCTGTTGTATGTCTTGGCCACGATGGAGTTCAGACATATGCCTCTGTAGTTTCCTGCTTGACTTAGGTCACCAGATTTTGGGAGTGGAATCAGGTTCAATATTGCCCACTGATCAGGTTTTTGCTTTTCTAGGAGGGCCTTATTACAGATGTCCAGTATTATATCATCAAGGTTGCATCTTGTCAGGAGTTCAGGTGGAATGTTGTCCTCTCCAAAACTTTTCCCCTCCTTGATAGATTTCTTGGCTTTCTGGTACTCGATGTTATTGAAGGCAGTATACTTAATTGGTAGTTCTTCGAAAATCTTTGGGATGTCTTCATCTTTATCAGTCACTACCGGTGGATTTCCTAGGAGTTGTTGGAAGTGGCAGTACCAATTGTTGACACGTTCTTCCTTTGTCTTTCCTTTCAGGATTCCATTCCTAGAGGTTTTCCTTCCACTTACTTCGTTAATGAGCTCCCAAGATAATCTGTGTTGCATGTTTAGGGTTGCCTTTTCCACTTCTTTTAATTTCTTGTCCAGGTATTCAGAATTGACCTCATCATAGGCTTGGTCGAGTTCCCGTTTACCTGCTTCAAACTCATGTGCAGACTCTTTATTGTCTTCTGTGACATGTTTTTCATACTTCTGTCTAAGCTTCTTTCTGGCAGTTTCTACTTTCTTACTGTAACACAGTGCCTTTTGCCTCTTCTTACATATTTTTGGTAGTAGTTTCTCGGCAGTTTCTTGATTTGCTATGATAAGGTTTCCATATGTTAGTGTTGGATTGTCATCACAGGTGTCGTTTAGTAGTGTGAATTTGTTTCTGACTTCTACAGAATATTGGTCTTGCAGTTCTGAGTCTTGGACAAGCTTATTCCAGTTGTATTTCAATTTCTTTGGCTTGGTTTTGCTGTTTGCTCGTAGGCTTAATCTAATCTTTGAGGTCACTATTCTATGATCAGATCCAATACTTGCAAACGAATTGTAGGCTTCTGTGTTCAGAATACTATTTTGCCATTTCTTTCTGATCAGGATGTAGTCAAGTTGTGCTCTGAATCCACTTGGTAGAATACAGGTCCATAGTTTTGTTACTTTCTTTTGGAATCTGGTGTTTGTAATAACTAGGTTATTTTCCATTGCAAACTCTTCTAATATCTCCCCGTTCCTGTTTGTGGCTTCATGGTAGGCAAAAGGAGCAATGTCGTTACCAATTCGAGCGTTAAAGTCCCCAATTACTGTCAAGAAATGATGGGCCGGTACTGATTTGGTAGTTTCTTTCAGCTCGTCATAGTAGTCTCTTACCTCATCTTCATTTGCCACATTGGTGGGAGAGTATGTACATATAACCGTGGTTTTTGGATTGCCATTATTCACCTACAGTAAAAATATACGCCATTTTCCAACCCACAGAGACTTAACCGTTTTTCTAACAAAAGGTATTCATCTGGATTCGAACCGAGGAGGGGAGAATCCATTAGATTACTAGTCCATAGTCGTAACCGCTCGGCCATAACTACTCAATTACGTGTTTATGTGTTCTCTACATAATGAACTAGTGGTATTCGACGTATTCGACGACATTTTAGCCAAATTGAACCCAGTTTCTAAATTGTATTTTAAACGTGAAAACGGTGTCGCTGCAAGCTAGTTTTGGATTCAATGTAAAGAGCAATACATCGATGATCATAAAAGGTTATTAATTTAAAGCTTTTAATGAGACAGGCCACAGGAAATATACCTTATTTTTTCAGTAATGACAAAAACATCTTCTTCAGAAAATGGCATTTTCAAGAAGAAGCGTCCCTGCAAACATGACTTAAGCATATCAAAATAATGGATTAATATTTTATTGCTCCCCTTAGTAAAAATCCCCTAGTCACATGGCGTTGAACCACATTTAAATGCCTTGATGTCGGCATTGTATAAGGCTGACATTTTGGCATATTGAATTGCACAAGATCGACATTCTCTTTTCAAGGGAAAACAAAATTGCGTCGTATACAATAGACCATTTCAAATTGAGATCGGAAATCTTCGGAAACACAGGTCACGTGGAGTAGGTGCGTTGCGCGTTCTTCGCAACAGTTGATCGCATTCACAGCATTGTTCCGCCTCAGTGATTTACTATGTTCACACATACACATACACGCGTGCACACATGAGAAGTAAAACGTGGAACGAGACTATTTTGTGTTTTTGTCAACAAAGGCGCTGACGGGCAAATTCCAAATGTATCGAGCAGACGGTAAAAAGTGAAAATATTACCCCAAATCTCTTTCATCTCACCGTTTGTTGTTACTGAAATGCCGCAACATCAACTTAGTGAGGGATACAATCTATCAGCAACACCAGCGCAATCTATCACGCGGGCAGACGGGTGAAAAACATGTTTGTTTTTCTCCGGCACATGGCCATGACCTGTCAGGAGCTGACAGGTCATGTAACCGAGCGTCAAATCACTCGGCTAATCGGAAGCATTCGGGTGGTCGTATATTTTCGGATTTGAAATGGTCTATAGACTCACGGTACCCCAACCCACCCTAGCATCTGACTGGGTCTATTTCAACGAAGCTACAAACATGACAAACAGATAATATGTTGGTACATGCACATGACCGTACAATCATATACGCCTAAACATGGGAAATCAGAATATCGATTCAATAAACGAAACGATCGACTCTTTTCATAATGGCACAATTGGCCTTTCCCAGATTATTTGTGTAACAATGTGGCTATAGGGTCTCAATAATTCAATTTACGCATCGCTGACCATGAACAAGTAAAAGTTGACCTGCATTCAAATTATTGAATTTAGACAATCATTCAAATTAAAAGTATCTTGTCCGTGGATTCACAAATATTATGGGGAACGATAAACAAACCCAACATAAAATTACTAAATTTAATATGATACTAACGAAGACAAAAAAACATTCTGGGTGGGATTCGAACCACCGGCCTTTCGATCATTAACCCAATGCTCTACCGATTGAGCCAACGGCGCACTGTACTGTTGTTACAACATAAATAGATTCAAATATCGTTTGTGAACACGATTACTATCCCATAAATTGGAAGTTAATAATGCTTTTAAAATTTATAGTTTTGTATGTTTTCAACATAGGGTTCTCGCTTAAAAATTGATTTGATGTTGCTTCATATATTGTAACCCTGGTTTCATTGAAATAAAGCGGAATGACTGTTAGAAACATTTCTAGACACGGATTTCGTTCACATTTGATGTTTGTAGCCACTCTTCAGTATTGCATCATGGGTTTTATCACACGTGTACGCGGAACTCGGGTATGTAGCGAGTCATGTGACTTTTGCCCGGGGCAAACATTTGAGATTCGGAAGTGCCTTTAAGATTAAACTTTTAAAAGACGTTTTGATCGCGAGATGGCGCTCTGTATATCAGAGATAAAAACCAGATAAAAACGTGCCAAATGCTGGTTATATACGGTATTGCAATATGACCAAGATAATTTTGTTTATTACCCAATTCTTTGTAAAGAATGAATACAAAGGCAATACTATGATAAAGTCACAACAATATGCAATTGCAACACATCGGGAGGTTCCTTGGAAAGTGGGACAAATAGGTTTTGACCACGCTCTATTAAAATCTTTGTATTTCAAAAAGTTTATATACATTTTGTTTGATATCCTTAAATATGAACTATGCCTATTTCCTAGTTATAACCTCGCAAACTTTTGAACCCAGTTTTTTGGGGGACACGCTATATAATTGCCTCCTATATAGGACATGTGGGCGTGAGTACGCGCGATGTAACTCTTGCAATGAGGGCGCTATCGGGAGTTGCCACTGAGCTTGCCGATCGGAGGCCACTTTTAAATTAAAATTTGGTCGGCATAGAACTGGTGGCGCTATACCGATCAGGCGTGATTGTAGCAGACGACACGACGCTGGCCACGCGTCTCTCAGACGACCCAATTATGTCAACGGGAGTGCACTATTTTGAATAATTTTTAAATATGCAAAAGGGACTGTCTTCGCTACGTACGTTAGTATAGGACTTTCCTATCCCAAAATTAATAGTATCCCTAGTAATAGGTTCAATGCGTTATTTTACTTACCACTTTCCACGCGGCAGGCGTCTGCAGACGACATTCCAAAATTGCACGAAATGTTCCAAAAATGTCACAATTATTGAATTTCATTACCATATTTGGCATCACAATGAGAAATGCATTAACATAAGTGCAAACATGCCTAGTATTGGTTCAGTAATCCTTCAGATAGACCTTGAAAGTTTGGAAAGGTTTCTGAAATATCTGTTCTTGTATATAGGCCTATGGTAAAACCAATAGCCGCGTTGAAAGTGTAAGTTTTAAATATCTGTAAATATGTGTGTACTCTCTGTGTAAGTTCATTAGAACCAAACATGTTTTTTTAATTATTCAAATATGGTTCTTTATGAACCAAATATGGTTCTGGTTCTTTATGAACTAAATATGGTTCTTTATAAAAATATTAAAAAAACTCTTTTTGGTTCTATGGAGAACCATTAGACGGCAGGCCTTCTCAAATGGTGGCGCTTGTGGCGAATTGCATCAGTCCGAGTGGCGCGCGGAAAGACGCATACAAGAAATAAAGAAAAAATAAAAAAATAAAAAAGGAGAAGAAAAAAAAGAAATAATAATAAGAAATATATCCCCAACTTCAACCAGATCGAAAGAAGCATGAAGAGCCACTTCAGCCACTAACTGCAGTGGGGTAAGTCATGATATTAGTAGTATCTAGGTCTATTGATTATCACTCCATTTGCTACCATTTTTGTACATTTTACCGTCCATCACCATCTCTTTATTTCTTGTACCATATTGCATGCACATAGCTCTCCATAGCCTCTTAAAAGGGGTAAACCCATGAGCTTCCGGTTTTCCCCCTGGACCCCCAGTTTTAGAATTCATTTAGAACTGTCATTCTGAGAGTGTGTGAAAAAAGCACAAGCTTAATTTGTAGAAAGAAAAACCTGTGTTTACAATGTGAAGGGGTATCAAGTAAGAACAGCACTTACATCATTCAGTCACTTGCTTTAGGCGTACAGCCATCTTGATTTTCAAAATGGCCGCCAATAAAAATCATCAATTTCACCCATCGGTCAACATGGTCAATGAATGAACTGCTTTGTTTAGGGACCGTTCATTATTTATGATGGAAGGGGGGGGGGGGACAAATTCAAGACTCGTATGTCAAAATTACCTACCCCCCCCCCCCCACCCCTACAACTGAAACTAAAATGACGTGCCCCCTGCTAACCAGTAGATTTTTACCCCCCCCCCCCCCCCCCCCCCACCAAAAGTTTATAAAGATGTTTTTCCAAAAACAGATCGACCTAGCAGGGCACAGAGGGGCGTACAGAGAAAAGATGTTTTGCTGACCGAAAGTTGTCTCATAAGATGAACTTGTACTCTTACTAAAAAAAATCGCATTACACTCGAAAATAGGCTATATTACCCCAATCACCACCATCTTTATAGTTCAATTCAAATCTAAACAGTTTATTACACCCTATACCCCCTGTTTAAGAATAAAATGTTACATACCTCCCCCTATTTCAACATATGAAAGTTACATGACTTTCCCCCCACCCCCTACATTTTACCCGAGTACCCCCGGTTTCCCACATCATATGAACAATACAATATTAGCTTTCAGCCCACAAAAGGAAAGCATACACTGTAAATAATGTGTTGCAAAAAACGGAGACAAGAATAGTGTTTAGCCTTTCTAGTCATGAATGTGTAGCATTGAAACACTTCTATTGTGTTAACAATTTTTAGAAAGTGTTTAAATACTAAACATTACTTGAACTACCTTTAAAACACAAATCTTGTCTCCATTTTGCAACACACATTATTTGTGACCTGAGGGCGTGTTCACACTATAGCTAGTTTTCTCCACGACCCGGGTCGGACCCGGGTCGAACCCGGGTTGAAGTCTAGTGTGAACAGAAAAATAGGCTCAAAAAACCGACCCGGGTCGAAAATTACAACCCTGCGAAAGTGAAGGGTAGAACCCGGGTTCAACCCGGGTTCAACCCGGGTCGACTGTAGTGTGAACAGAAATCGCTGTTCGACCCGGGTTGCAAACCTGACTGCTAACCTCTGACCGTAGTTGTTTACGTCAGTTTTCAGCTTTGCTTCGCACGCTCTCGTCTGCATGCCTTTGGTTCTGGTTGAAAACTTCATCAAATTTGTCAAAATGGCAAATAAATGGAGTCAAATTGAAACGGA
The DNA here is from genome assembly GCA_035610835.1 of Ophiura sarsii. Taxonomy (NCBI): domain Eukaryota; kingdom Metazoa; phylum Echinodermata; class Ophiuroidea; order Amphilepidida; family Ophiuridae; genus Ophiura; species Ophiura sarsii. Next base: position 57,084,647 of record CM069454.1, read on the forward strand.
AGCCATGATGGAACTCTGGCGGATGAGACCATGCAAACTAGTTTGAACTCAATGATCCACAATAAGGATATTTACGCCAATATATCACGCCAGATGGAGGCAATGGGTTTTCACCGTAACATTGAGCAACATTGAGCAATGTCAAAATAAAATAAAAGCACTCAAGAAAAAATTCACAGATACTGAAACACATAACAACAAGTCCTGAACCCAAATATTTCTTTGGATTTGCCAGTGTTTTAGAATATAGATTGCATGTTATGTTCTGCACCAGATATTTTGTTTCAGACCGGCGTACAGAATCCCTACATACGTATTTCATAAACTTTTTAGCTTAAAAACAGTTTAAGATAAAGCTTAAATATCAAAAAAAAAAAAAAAACCACGGCCAACACTTGCAAAAAAACAGAGTTTGACATACATAGCGCTCTAGTGTGAACAGAAAATGAATTATCGATCAATCCGGGTTCGACCCGGGTCCGACCCGGGTTGAGGAAAAAGCTATAGTGTGAACACGCCCTTAGTCAATTCTGAGTTTAGGCATGACTTAAAAGAGCACATTTTAAGCTTTGAAATGATACCATTTGAAGGTAATCATACTTTTGTAATCACAAGATATATGAGAAGAAGCTTTTTTTTCCTATTATTTTCTTTATTTTTCACAACATATTATTGGCCTCTATCTCAAAACTGTGTTCGCCGACAACATGTCCTTTTTGACGTGACTGGTCACATTTACAGCGATACAATTATGATTTTTTTGGTATAAAAGTAATGTACTAAGCAACTGGTAAACAACGGAACAGTGTTGTACATGTGTAACTCCTCATTCCGTTATGTGTGAATTGTTTAATTCTAGCATTGTTTCCATGAATGTAAGAATTCAACAATCTCGCTTATAAAACTTTGGATTACGAATAAGACATTGATACTTCCGGCCGTCCTGTAGAAAAAACTTTGCTCTGATTTTTGGGTTTGTACTTTTCCAATCATTTCTACCAAATAGAGGGTATGCAATGAACCAACCGGAACGGTATAACAATGGATTGGGCAGCCATCATGGAGGTATAGGCTAGTCGTGCACGTATTCGGATTGACAATTGAATTTCCCGCTCCATGTACTCTGAACTGACCAAATCATATTGTCCCGTGGACGCCATCTTGGAGGCTTAGTTCAAGTGTGGACGCCATCTTGGAGGCTTAGTTCAAGTGAGGACATAGTGACGTAGCATTGCATACACTCTATACTACATTGTACTCCCGATTGTACTACATGTAGCAATATTTACAAATCTGCGATATAGAGACCTGACGTAACAACACATCTGTTCTATGAAACAGTTGTCCGGGGTCGGGGGGGGGGGGGGGGGGGGGGTGGGGGGGGGGGGGGGGAGACCACTCATGTATAAAATGTATAATGATCCGTTTATATATGATCCGTTTATTATGGGGATAAGACGACGACAAAAATCAAATTCTAAGAACGAGTGTACGTCGTACACTCGTACTTAGAATTTGATTTTTAGTTGTACGACCGACCCTTTTTGTGTAACTTGTCTGATGTGTTTAGTACAGAGACATTTTAGAATTCATTTGAACATATTGGACACATTCGGAAATTCCGAAAATTATTGAAAATTCACCAAAAGTGTTCACGAAAAACAAAATTGAAGAAAAATCCCACCGCCCGACCGACCAACGGTGAGCTGAGAGGTCCGTTGTTGGCCTTTGGAACGGGGTGGGGGTTTCGTCTCCTCGTTCTCATTTAGAATGAATCAAACAATTACAGTATGAAGCTGTTAATTAGTATACCACCATTTTATAAATTGTCAGGATTTGCATCATTTTTTTTTGGGGGGGTGGGGGGGTTATCACACTCTAAAAATCAGAGATAATTTTTGAACAAGATATTTTTGAGCTCAGAATTCCGGTCGATATTTAGACACTACCACTTATTTAGACCCACGTCATGGTCTATAAAACACACACGATTTCGTTTTTCGTTAACACCTTTTATCTGTGTATCTCCCCTTCCCCGGGCGCGTATTTTATTAACCGCATTGAACAACATTTGGCCAAACACTGCACTGTATACATGTACTATCAGTCTCATCATGTGTTTAGGCCTACTATGCTTGATTCCGTCAAGGTATCAAATGTTGCTTACTGTAAATAATATCCCCCCCCCCCCCCCCGCCCCCGGGCAACGACTTAACTATAGGGTTTAAACTCGCTTGACAGCTTATACGAAGGTCGAAGGGTTCTCCAGTAAGACATTCTAAATCCTAACTAAAGTCGTTGATCCTAAAGCCCTATGCAAAGAGATGGTAATAAATCTAAATAGGCTACATTGAAACTGCCCCCTTAATACATGCTATATGACACAAAATACCAGAATCATCTGAAAAGTAAACGCAAGGATATTTTAATAGTATAAATAGGTAAAGTGGGGTAACATCGAGCATGTGATAACATTATGCATGTAAGTTCACTCTAAAAAGTGTGTTTAGAAAGTGATGGCAAAGATGTGTTTAGAAAAGGTATGTTTAGCGTATTGACTGTTAGTGTTTAGAAATTGAACACCAATGTTTAGTGATTTGACACATGACGTTAAGCCTCTAAACATGTTTACAAAGTGATGGCAAGAATGTGTTTAGAAAAGTGTTTACTCGCTAAACACAGTTTTTAGAGGTTAAACCTGGGTTACATGGAGCACACGATATGCGATTTCCTATCTAACAAAATGTAAGTCTTATAAGGAAAGTGGGGAAATGTTAAGCTCGTGGTTACATAAACAAATGTCTAGGGGTGGGGGTAAACGGGGACAAGAACAAAATTTGGGGCAGAATACACGCGAAAAAAATGGCTGTTATTGTAAAAATGTGAATTGGACATTTCAGACATTAAAAGTCAACATTGTCGATTGTTTGGCGACAAAATGGGATGGGACTTGTTGAATTGACTGTGGGGAAAGTGAGGGGAAAATCCCCCCCCCCCCCCCCCCCCCCCCCTCCGTAATGCCGCCACTGACAAATGCGATAGGTGTACAGTCATCAAAAAAAAGTAACTTTACAGGTAATAAATGGGCTTTAGCTCAAAAAATATGTTATCCTACCTAAAAATATTAAATAATAATTTGGTTGTACAATTTATCTTCTTTAATATAAGATACAGGATTCGGTGATTTATTGATTAAGTGACATTCCAAAATGTAAGCTGAAGTCCGATTTTAATTTTCACATTTTTCTTTTACACGCGGATCTAGCTATATATATACATTATCGATTACCGGTAGTGCGATTGGGATGCATGTACAGGTTGGATAGTCGGTCGTATTGTTGCGATGGATAAATAGGCTACCTGTCTTACTCTCTCGTGTTGAAAAATACAATGTGAACGTGAAATTGTGATTTACCTTAAATTTAGGATTGTCACTTCTTCAATATTCAACCGATCCTAGCGTCCAATATCTCATATTAAAGAAGATAAATTTCTCAACAACTTTATTATTTAATATTTTTAGGTTGTATACATATTTTAAAAGCTAAAAGCTCAACAACTTTATAATTTAATATTTTTAGGTTGTATACATATTTTAAAAGCTAAAATATAGTTAAAAGCCCATTTATTACCTGTGTAGGTTTTGTGATGACTGTACAGTATGTAACAATGATGAATCATAACATTTTAGGCATAATTCTGTTATACCCTACACACCAACATCGGTAGTATGAGTCGTTCTTAAAAATCATGCACTTTGAATACCTCTGTAAAGGGTATAACAGAATTACTCCACATTTTGAAATGATAGCTGCCTGTCCATGTATACTGCGTAGGTACATTATATAGGAAAATTGGGGTAAGACCGAGAACACAGAGTTTACATGGAAATTGCGAAATTAAGTTTATAGAACGTAGGTAAAGTTCCATGCCTGTTATGTTAGGTCTACTCTTCAACACCTATAGAATAAAAAGGGGTTCTTGGTTGTCCTCTAGTAGTGTAGAGCACTCAGTGAAAAGGGCCTAAAAAAATTAAAGGTTCTATAGGAAGAACATGTTCTCAACCCTTTCCACGCGGCTTTTGGTTTTACCATATTCAAAACAGATTTTTCAGAGAGCTTTTCCCAACTTTCAAGGTCTACCTCAAGGATTACAGAACCAACAGTAGGCATGTGTGTACTTATTTCAATGCATTTCTCATGGTGATTCCAAATATGATAATGAAATTCAATCATTTTGAAATTTTTGAAACATTTTGTGACATTTTGGAATGTCGTCTGCAGCCGCCTGCCGCATGGAAAGTGTTAGCACCAATAAGGAACTTTTTTAGGTTCTTCCTAGAACCATTTTGAGTTAATTCCTAGAACCTTAAAGGTTCCACGACAGTTCAAAAACCCGTTTAGAATCCTTTTTTCTAAGAGTGAATTTCTCGACATTTTGTTTCAATTTCTCATTATTTTATCACTTTCCACGCGGCAGGCGTCTGCAGACGACATTCCAAAATGTCACAAAATGTTTCAAATATGTCAAAATTATTGAGTTTCATTACCATATTTAGAATCACCATGAGAAATGCATTAAAATAAGTGCAAACATGACTAGTATTGGTTCAGTAATCCTTCAGATAGACTTGACATTTGAGAAAGATTTCTGAAAAGTCTGTTTTGTATTTGGTAAAACCAACAGCTGCGTTGAAAGTGTTAAGAGTGCATACCACCAAATAATATTTTGCATTTTGGCCATACACGGCAGTGTTTGAAATTAAGATTAACCCTACCATAAGTCTAAAGCCTGTCGTACCTATAGGCCCTAAGATAGAATATCATTGGCCCGTAGCGGGAAAAAATGCTGGTTATCCCTCCCCCCCCCCCCCCCCCCCCCCCCCCCCCACCACCACAAAAGTGATTGTTTTTAAGCAGAAGACATCTAGATCTTCAATAAAAACAATGATTTGAATGAACCAGTTTGCTACTCTTAGTCTTAACCACATACAGGACAGTTAAAACCTTTTTAGGTTCTACTTTTGGAATCCATTTTTCTAAGAGTGAATTTCTCGCAATGTGTTTCAATGTCTCCCTATTTTATATGTACCCATATAGCCACAACCCTGAGAAGTGGAAGAGAGTTTCAAACCTCAGCAAACAACCCCACCCCTAGTCAAAATATGTCAAGTATAGCCGAAGGCTTGAGATAACCCCATTCGCCCCTATCAAGCCCGCCGGGGGCTTGAATGAAGTATGGACTGATGGAGGGGGTATTATCCGCTGTATGAACCACTTGTGATATTAATCGTTTTAAAAGTCTGAGCAAATAATAAGAAAATAGCTCAAGGGGTTGGCCACAATTTATTCCCCTGTAGTCCGAGATCATCATTCGAGATTACCTTGTCAACCAATTGACTTGTAATTTGGCGAATATAGTCTAGATTGAGAAGCGAGGGTGTGTACAAGTATAGTCAGTATTGTGGGGTTCATCGGTGCGGTTCGGTTCCGAGAGTATTAAAACGCGGTGACTGACTGAGTCATTGTCAGGGCTCACCCGTCACCCATCCGTCACCAGCCAGCCGTTCATTTGAGGTCAGACAGTTGAAGTTCATTACAAGGGCTTCCCTTCTTCGGCAGATAAAAATAGCTTACAGTAGTTTGCAATCCGTATAACACAACAAAATATTAGCGATTTATCAAGACATCATCTTTTTTGTTTGAAAAACGAGTCCCCGGAACGGAAATCTTAGAAAAAACATGACCGCGTCATCTTTTTCAATGCTTAGTCGGTTCTTCGTGATGTTGTTTGTCATTGCTGGATCGAGAAGTGTTGGAGCAGCAACTCAGATGGGCGTCGATGGGGACAGAGATGCTTGGAAAGATGTCAGTCTGGAAGATGCGGTTGTCAACAACGATAAGATGGTAAATGACGGAGGCCAAGCATCTGAAGTGGGAATATGTTATGGCGATGGTACGTTTATCGAATAGAAAGTTAATGCTTTATTTATTTTCAATTATTTATGTAATTATTGTTATTTATTATTTCCATTTATATTAACTAAAGGTATTCTAATACTTATATACCCATACCCATCACGTGCATATCGAACTTTATTGTCAAAAGGAGGCTGAAAACAACAGAAATGAGTAATTTTACCAGGGGCGTGTCCATCAGTCTCCCCTCCCTTGCCCGTTTGACACCCCCCCCCCCCCCCCGTGATTATACCGTAAAACTAAATTGTGCTCTATTTTGTACAATAATGTCCGCCCTATTCATTTCTACGTTACCGATATACTCCTTTACACGATCACGAACTAGTAGGAATGCACTTTTCATGGAGAGTCGACGCTTTGATTCATGTTAACATTTTCCACGCGGCAGGCGTCTCTGCAGACGATAGTTCCAAAATTTCACAAATGTTTCAAAAATTTCAAAAGTATTTCATGTCATTATCATATTTGGAATTAGCATGGGAATTGCATTAAAATAAGTACAAACATGACTAGTATTGGTTCAGTAATCCTTGAGATAGACTTTGAAATTGGGAAAAGGTTTCTGTAAAACATATGTTTTGTATATGGTAAAACCAATAGCCGCATGGAGAGTGTTAACAAGGCAAATACTATGGGGTCAAAGTCAAGTCAAAGTCACACCCCGGAGGAATAAAAGATGTCATATTAGACCGCTAATGACGCGTTTCAAGTCATCAATTCTCAACTAATGAATGTTATTATAACAAGAAGATACCAATGTCGGAACGACAGAAGGTTAGTGCAGTCCCGCAGGGGGTACCACCGGTATAACGTTCAGCTGAAACCTATATAAAGGTGTAAAAAAGTTAAGCTAAATCCACTAAAACATTGTAAAAGTAGGCCAATACTTGATCTATGTTTGGCATACTGTATGACTTCACTGTAAAAAAATGTGAGCAGAGTTCATGTCCCATCACAACCGCCAAGTTAAACAATCAAACCACCAAGTTTCAAATAAACAAACCTTTTTATATTTATTCCCATCTTCTACAGTGATCTATTTCATGTATTTGAAAAGGTGAGACATATTATTTCAATAAAAGAAATAAAAGTTTGAAATCAGTTTAAATTAAACACCACTGTCATTTTAATATGTAATAATATCACAAACTTTCTTTATTTTGTCGACTTTTTTATTTCATTTAATGGGAGGTTTAGCGAACAGGTGAACACTATAGCTTTGGCAGTCATTTTCACATCTTCCTCTCCCTCATTCACCCCTTTTATACTCTTTTCCCCGTCCTCCACTTTCTCTTCCGCGTCCCCTCTTACTAGTCCTAGCTCGTTGTTTTATAGGTGATGGGCGGGAGGGGCAGTTAGATACATTTTATCATCAACAGTTTAGTTGAGACTTGGATAATAATCTTATAATAAATGTTTAGGCATAATATTTCATAACAATTGTTGGCACACACACAAAATACGGATCGTCATTCATGGCGTATTTTTGACAGACGCATTAGACATGTTTAGTTAGACAGACAGGCAATCAATCACTCGGTTCATTAGGCCTACACTTGATGTAGGCCTATTGTCTTTTGGGCTTTTGTTCACTTTGCTCTTTACATACAAAGAAAAACTATTGGAGCGAAGCAGTGACAGTTGAAGTGGGCCCTTGAACTGAATAATTATTTAGTTCATCTTAAACGTGTTTCCAGTAGTGTTTAAAATATTAGGGTTTGTCATACTGCCCGAGTTATTTCAAAATATTTAGAAATTGGGCATAATACAGCCCAACGCATAGATTATCTCACAAATTGATCTCTAAAAACAGGACTATTATAGGTATAGTATAATAGTACACAGGAGTTTTATAGTAAGTAGTTCTCCGGGGGGGGGGGGGCACTCATGTACTTGTCGGGGTAGGGGTGTGCCATCCAGGGTCTGAAACTGATTTTATCTAAAGTAAAAGGTATATATAATATAGGGTCTTAAGAACTAATTTTCCCCCCAATTTGTTAAGTAAGAACGGCATGGTTTTAGAACGCATACTTTTCAAATGGGCCTATTTAGGGCTTTGGATCGCAAATTTTCACGAGTTTTGAATTTTCAATAAAATGGGGGTCTTTAAAAGCTGATGCAGGCTCAAAAGGGGGGTCTTAACTTGAGAGCGAGCAGAAGAGGGTGAAAAGGGGGTCTTCAGGGCGGCACATTATACCTATAATACCCCTTTCCAATGTCAGTATAAGTTTTAACACTTTCCACGCGGCAGGCGTCTGCAGACTACATACCAAAATCTCACAAAATGTTTCAAAAAATATTAAAAATTATTAAATTTCATTACCATATTTGGAATTACCGTGAGAAATGCATTGAAATAAGTGGGATAGACTTTGAAAGTCGAGAAATGTTTCTGAAAAATCTGTTTTGTATTATGGTAAAACAAATAGCCGCGTGGAAAGTGTTAAAAGGGGTCCGTTTATGGATACATGAGGAATGGTATATAGCTGATAATATTTGCTACGATTTAATTGTTATATATACACATTTGTATATCTCCTGTTTGTATTGGCACCACTACCCGATGTCTTACCGATGGCTAACCTCACTCGTGTAAACTCCCCTCTTTCATTACTTGTCACTCAAATACCCAATCTTATTGAGAACCTTTTGTGCGAATTATTTGTTCAAATTATAAGCTCAAGCACTTTGATGGAAATTATGTTTAAAAAGTTGTCACCCAGATATTTAAAGTATTTCAAGTGGAAAATTAAGGAGTCGTATTTATAAGCGTGATGGACGTATGACGGACGTCTTTGGGTCAAATGCTTTATAATATTTAAATACACAATATTGTATACACAAAGTATCGATTCTGCGAAAATGGTTTATATACAGAAACGGAACAAGATTTCTTAATTGACAATGGAATTGTTTTATTTCTCTGTCTGCAGCATAAACAGCGATGTATGTCGTCTGCTTATATATATAAATTGTATACACGGTTTTTTTTTTAATAAAACACATCATGAAAACGAATAATACAGTAAAATAATTATTACAATAAAATTATATCAAATACAATCTATTGAAAGCTTTAACCAAATGATTTGTAATAAATTTGAAAATAGTCTACATGGTTTAAAATGTAAGGGGCGTAAGGGGGTTTAGGCGACGAAAAATACCCTGTTGTATGGGAAAACGGACCTCTCAGGTAGGGTAGGTCGGGGCTTTTACCCCCACAAATGTCGAGAATCACCGTAACATGTTTGTCAACTTATCATCCAAAAAACCAGTTTTGCTTCACAAAAGTGAATTTTCTTCCATTTTTCATATTGATTTTTGTTCCAAAGATATTCGTAGAGAAGGTTTTAATATAAATTATCATTATAAAGTAGGTATGGGATTGATTATGGATTTGATGCAGTCAATGCACTTATTGCGATGTATGAATGGGGCACATACGCCCTATGATGATGGGGCAGGTTCGCCAATAGGGATTTATATCATGTAGGCCTATATAGTTATGATTTTGCATAATTTCACAATTGCAATTTTCCTCTCACTAGATAATTGTAGTTATAAAAACAGTTATTAGGAATGGAGTAACACTTTATATTTGAGGAGAATATTTCAAAATGTGGTATTTCTTATTATTTTTAACTTCTGAACGAGTATGTTCAGCAAAAGTGTACCCACCCCTATATCTTGGTCCTCTACATTTTATTTTTGAATGAAGTAACGAAGAATAACGAATCGATATGTATTGGATATTATGGTACTTTGTGTAGCCTAATTCTGAGCCTGCGAACTTGCCCCGCGAACCTACCCCGGCGTCGCACAAGTTCGCCTTTTGAGACACCTGTCATTATCATTTAGGCCTACTCCTGCTTTTACAGCAAGGTCGTAGAGTACTGAGATCATGGTCGTATGTAGCCAAGATATCAATATTTCGCATAATATCAATAGGTCCATTCAATCTTTAAAATTGGTGTCTCTAGAACTTTTCAAATGAAAATAGGGCGAACACTCCCCGCTCTCCCCTATTATTAGAAGGTGTGTTAAAGTTCCGTATGTACCGTGATTTCCGTGCTATATGCCGCGCGGCGTAAAAGCCACAGGTCCTCAAAATCATAAAAATGATTAAACTTCCGATTTGAGTGGCGGTACCGGCAACAATTACACAAATAAAAGTAATCAGTGCTTAATGAGTTTATTGTTCACAAAATTAATTATCACCATGATTGACGGGCACCCTCGGTATACTTAGAGCACTGACTGGCGAATAACTCCATGTCAAACAGCCAGTAGTAATATAGCCTAGTTTTCATCAGGTCTTTGAACGACAGTTTGTTTATTTTATACTTTTAAGATGTCAAGAATAGTTAGAGAAGCATCAGATTTGTACATCTCGAATACCGTCACACGCACAAAACTCTATTGGTGACTGCAGACTGACCATGTGTTTTATGGTTTTGATTACATCAATAATTAAAAAATAAAAACCAACCAGCAACGACACTTATAATGTGTATAAATAACCAAAATACAATTGATATAGGCCTACTAGGATCGTCACCGCATATGGCCGTTAGAAAAACCAGGATTTAAATGTTGCCTTGCCATCAAAAATTAACCCATGTTTTTACTGATCACAGTAGCGCAATTATAGATGTGGGCTGTGGCAATGTCTTGCTAGACGTCCCGTAACTGATGTGCGCATGCTCATAACAATTAAAATGCGTTGTTTGGTATACAGTTTATTCCGTACGGGACGTCTAGCAAGATATATATAGCCATAGAGGTTATCCATGCGGCCTAGTATTCTACATTCAATTGAATTGATGCAATGACGTCCAATTCACTGCATGAACCGTGTTACCAAATTGGCCTATACGTATCATGAAACAGGTGTGTCTTCTTTCTGAAAATATTTAAACACGGATAACCTCTATTGTTTTGTGGTATTATTTTATTTTCTCCAGGGATACACAATTTGGCCAAATCAATTTCACTTTTCGCAATTGGGGTATTGAACTAAAAAAAACCCTGTCCAAATGTAAAACCACATGAAGAAAAAGAACCTTGGCCAAAAAGCCCGAGGAAAAAAAATCCCTCACCTAGTGACTTAAAAAAACTGAAAAAACCAACTTACCTGGCAAAGAGACAGCTTGCCCTCACCCAAACTCACTGATCGCCCCCACCCCCACCCCACGAAGTCTAATGGTGCTTCCCTAATACACCTATCAAAATATGTAAGTTCCCCCCTAGCATATACTAGAATATTTCCAAAAATATTTAATGAATTAAAATAATTGTCAGCTAGAAAGGTGCACCCAATTGTTAGGCACATTTTGATACCAAATTTGTTGCCCTTGAGACAATGCAACGATAAGAAATTGTGCCATTTACCAATTTTTATACAGAAAAAAAAGTGGCACTAAACCGCACCGGCTATGGCTAGATTGTCCATACATCAATAAGCAGATCATAATCAATAAGCAGATCATAATCTTGTTTGTTAATTTTATGGACAAAACCAGCCATAGCCAGTGAGATTTAGTGCCACTTTTTTTCTGTATAAAAATTGGTAAATGGCACAATTTCTTATCGTTGCATTGTCTCAAGGCCAACAAATTTGGTATCAAAATGTGCCTAACAATTGGGTGCATCTTTCTAGCTGACAATTATTTAAATCCATCAAATATTTTTGGAAATATTCTAGTATATGCTAGGGGGGAACTTACATATTTTGATGGGTGTATGACTAATTGGTAGAGAATGATCATTTTCTGGAATTGCATTATAAAGTATACAGTACCTGTATGCCGTGGGTAGAGGATTTATAAGGCGCTGTCATATTCATACTTACTTCATTTCTGCCTTGGCTTGGCTCGCTCTAACATTCTTTGGGATTTAAACCGATTTAAACACGAAAATCAATGTGGATGATGGTCCAACAGATTCTTTGTCGCTATTCTGGATATCAACTACATGTAGCCTATACCTACTAATTGATTTAAGACGGAGCTGAACATAGTAACATAGGTTTCACTGACCAAATCAAAATGTCAATTCGTTGCCCCCCCCCCCCCCCCCCCCCCTCAATTGAAAGATGACACCTTTTACTAACTGCGGCCAACGTTTATGAATATGAATCGACTACCGTAGATTATCAGCATATGGCACCTTTTTATCTCCGATATACAGGGCGCCATCTCGCGATCAAAACGGCTTTTAAAACGTTATTCTTAAGAATAAGCCGTTTTGATCACGAGATGGCGCCCTGTATATCAGAGATAAAAAGGTGCCATATGCTGATAATCTACGGTATTAGATCTGAGTTTCTTATTTATTTATTTTTAATATTTACTTTCCAGATATTTACCAAAATGACATCATCGCCGACGAGTGGTTCACCTCAACTCATGGTTTGCAATCATCGAGAAACAAAAGGAGTCCAGCCCACAGTCAACCACAGAGGGTGTCGGATGAACCCCAAGGTACCCACCAGAAACAGGTATTTACGAGTAAAAAGGTGCAGAGGATGCGTCTGTTTCGTGACGCCCGGGAAGAGCAGGACCGACGGGCGAGGGTGCGACGAGCGGCCATCGCTGTGAAAAGTCGCTTGTGGCCGGATGGGACCATACCATATGAAATAGATTTCGCTTTTGATAGTAAGTACTGGTGTGCAGATGGGCTTAAAATCATTGTGTCATAGAAAGAAATATGGGGAAGAAGAATTAATTAACCGAGATGAGGGGCATGTCAAACACAGTTATAGCTGTCCTATTCTGTTTGGGTTGCGTGCGTGCAAGTCAGAGACTCTACCGACTGAGCTTCTTATACGGGCCAGCTTAAAAAAATCAAGTTTTTCTTGCAATTTGATACTCCGCCGGGGCATGGCACGAGATAGACTTGGCAATCGCGCGGTACCAGATTATTGCAGCGTAGGGTTTTGTAGTGTGTAGTTGGGTTAGGCCAAAAATAAAATGGTTTGATTGTCCTCGTCCGCCCGACCCTCTTAACCATTCCGACCCAAAAACCTTTTCTTTTTTTCTTTTTTCTTTCTTTTTTTTTAATTTCTTTTTTAAATAGATAAAAAAATCTTTTTGTTGTTGGAAAATTATTTTTTTACAAATATTAGTCGAAAATCAAAATTTTCATTTTTTTCATTTCTTTTTTTAAGTGTTGAGAAAATAAAAATACTCATCAAAATATTAAAGATTTTGTTCCCCGTTTTGGTTACCACAACAAGTACATCTCATTTTACTTTTGGTACCTGAAAAAAGGGGAAGTGAGAAGAAGAAAAAAATTCCCGACCGACCTACCCAACTTTTAAAAGTGATCTATGGACAATCAAACATTTTTTTTTTTTTTGCCTTATGGTTAATAAAATATTAAACAGATTCCTTTCTTATAATACTATGATACTTAGACACAACCAAAGATATGCTTATACAGAGCATGCGACACTGGGAAGAATACACATGTCTACGTTTCGTACCACATACAAACCAAACGGGATATATCCGGTTTATTTCAAATGATGGGTAAGTATACCAGAGTGAATTACCTCTGTATTCATTAAGAAGCAATTACTTTAGCAAAGTCTGTGCGAAACGTCAATGATAATAATTATGCCTATTCAAAAATGCTACACCTTAAACCATTATAACACATTATAGTATCAAGTCCTACCCATTGCACACATGTTGATCATAAACGTGAATTAAAATATTGTAGGCCTAGGCCTACTTTTTTACTGTAAGGGACGCACCATTTGATATCCAAGGGGGGTCATGAAAGTTTGGGTCGGGCAGATTTTTTTTTTGGGGGGGGCCGCCGAAGACGGTGGAAGTTTTTTTCCTCCATTTTTAATGTTTTCCTTTATTTTTAGTTGGGTGAGGCAGATTTTTTTTTTTTACTCATCAGTGGGTCAAGTTGGGTTTTTCGCCTGGATAGTGGGTCAAGTTTTTTGTCTTCTTTTAAAAAATTATATGCCTCCCCCCCCCCCCCCCCTAGATCCTATATCAAATCATGGTGTGTCCCTATGTGTAATGAAATCTTAAAAAGTAATCAATCTGAAAATAACCGACTGCGAAAAATCGAAAGAAATGTAATGTTACAACTAGAGAAACAAAGTGTTTGGCCCTTGTCGGACGCGATATTATTGATCGTAAGCAACATTTGATACCTTGAAGAAATAAAGCGTATACATGTAGTATACATGATTAGACTGATTGGTATACACATACAGTCTTTGGCCAAATGCTGTTTACGGTTAATAAAGCTGATTGGAATCAACTTAAGTCTCTTTAAGAAATTCCACCTAAGTATATGAATTCCTAATTTTTGTTTGATCATTCATTTAGGAAAACCAATAGTTAATTCAAAAGGTATATTTAAATTCATGGTTTGATATGCTTGATGATTGACCTCGTATTAAGGCTATATTAAAAAATCTTTATTAGTTAATTGGTGCGCGTTAGAAGATTTTTATTTTTTTCCAAAATAAAAAATAAAAATCCCAAAGTTTCACCGATTTTTCAGATTTTCATTGATCACATCATTTTAAATACAAAAAGGTCACTTTTACAAGATTTCAATATTTTATATTTAGAATTTTTTTTTAGATTTTTTTTGTTTGTTGTTGTTGTAATATAGCCTAATCATTCGTTTTCATTTGATTTAATCAATATTTGAACGAGCAATTACTTGATCAACTGATTGATTAAACAATTGATTATTGAACAGTTATTAATTGATCGTACTGACTATACAGGGTGAATCAAAAAACATTGTGCACGATTTGAAACGGCCATTTGACCTTGATGCGTGCATTAAACCATGGAATTTTTGTTGTCTAATAAAGCGTTGTTAATCTAGTTTATCCTCCCAAAAAATTAAAGTAATCGACTAAAAAACAAGCAAACTGTACCATGTTTTGTAAACTGTCCGCATTTTTCGCCATTCCAATGGGATTTACACAGTTAAGATATGAATATTGCAGTAGCATGATGATATGGAGTGAGAGTCTACAAGAAAGGCATTGTTGTGCCTGTAATTTATTACAGGTTCCTGGCATATTAAATGAGCCAAAGGTGTAGAAATTGTAGAAATAAATAATACTTCACAAACTAAAAATGTTGCACAAATGAAATGTTCTGAAGACACTTTGTTTATTGATAATTGCACTGAAAAGTCATTCACATTTGCCCTTAGGTTCACACGGTACGGTATGAGTTGCGGTCTTCTGCTTAAGATGTTTTTTAAGGCATACAATAAAATGTTAGCTTCCTTGCAATTCAAAATAGAAATCATTTAGCTGTTTGCTGATATTAAGTTTTGTTAATGAAGCCTTCCTTCGACATGGCCACCATTTTGCTGAAGACATGTGTGTGCCCTGTCCAACATGTTGCGGACAGCTCGTCTAACCATTCCCCTGTTGCGGTGTAGCCTGCCACTTTGGCTCTGACACGTGCCTCCTCCACTTCTTGAAGACTTCTTGCCTTCTTGATCTGTAACAGGTGATGCTTGTATTCAAATTTGCCTTTTCATTTGACAACTCAGTATCAGACTATTAATTACTTATCCCCGAGTGAAAGAATGATTTTACAGGAACATTTTGACAATTAGTGTGATAATATTAATGACCATTTTAGCCAAACCAATTTTACTGTGTGTAAATCCCATTGGAATGGCGAAAAACGCGGGCAGTTTACGAAACTTGCCACAGTTTGCTTATTTTTAAGTCGATTACTGTCATACTTTGGGAGGATAAACTAGATTAACCAGGCTTTATACAAACAACAAAAATTCCATGGTTCAATGCACGCATCAAGGTCAAATGGCCGTTTCAAATCGTGCACAATGTTTTTGATTCATCCTGTACACTTGTATCTTTATTATTCTTCAACAGGTGTTGTTCTTTTGTCGGTTACACAGGTAAACGGCAGCTCATCTCAATTGGACCCGGGTGCGAAGTTCTCGGAACTATGGTACACGAGATCGGACATGTCATTGGATTCTGGCATGAACAGAGCCGTCCAGACCGAGATAATCACGTGACTGTTGTGAATGATAATGTAGTAGCTTTTAACCGACATAATTTTATAAAGCATAACCATCACACAGTAGGTTGATCAATTTATTTAGGCCAAACAAAGAAGAAAGTCTGTCTCATTTATTTATTTATTTAGAAAATAGGCTATGAAGTATGCTATTTTTTTTTTTTTTTGCTTATCCAACCTTTTTAAAACTTTTTTTAAAAATCTAAAAAAAAATCAACAAAAAAAATCAACAAAAAAAATCAACAAAAAAAATCAACAAAAAAAAATCAAAAAAAGAAGAAGTTTTTTTAGCCCCCAGCGCATAGACCTACGCGCCGTTTTAGACCTACGCGCTCATTTCACATACCAATGCGCGGGCAGGCTTCTGAGACAGACCTTCTTCTTTGTTTGGCCTTATCGGGTTTATTTTATTAGCCTAAAGGAGTGGGTGGTTGAAATTGGACCAATATGTTAAAATCAAAGCAATTCAATTTTCGTCCCTATTACCCGGTTACGGTCAACTTACGTTTTGCCAGCTTAATAGGTCACGGAATAGGGCAAACTATACATTTTTGGAAATTAATATGCCAGACTATTACCCTATTTGGTTTATATATCCTGGCTTGAAAGGTGCACCATTTACGCACGCGTATACATGTATCCCCATAGACTAACTACTGGGCCCGCGAGTTTATGTGCTGCAATTAGTAAATTACGCAGTTACGTCACTGTCTTGTGATAAATAAACATACTTCTAACAAGTTAGTATTCTTTATGTTTTCAGCTTGATTCTCTAAATTCATTTTGAATTCAGAGTGGACCTGTCCTTACCACGTACCAAAAACTTATCTCAATGTTTTTCTAAAAAAGCTTAGGCCTACATGGTAACTAACCATCTCAAACGAAAATGTACCTTCACCAAATATTCTTAATGAAAAATCATACAAGCGCTGACTTTCCAAGAAAACAGTACATTCACTTTTAAAAGAATGTTCGTCTATAACATTTCAGATTGACTCTTTGGGTCAGCCGTATGACTACGAATCCATAATGCATTATGGGTCGAGATCCTTCAGTAGGAATTATCAGAAGACCATAATAGTTAACGACGGTGAGAATGAGATAGGACAACGTCGTGTTCTAAGTGTGGGGGACATATTGCAAGCTAACCTACTCTATAGATGCAGCTCGACGATATTTGGTGAGATATACTCAGTAAAAAAACAACCTAAAGGCATATTATTTATTTATATTTTAACAAAATAAACAATATAATTGTATTGAACAGGTTGAACCAAAACGTTCCTGACTAGGAATAGCTCTGCTTAGAGCCGCTTTATCAGCCTACACCGGTATGGACTACCGCGTGACTGCATAGAGAGAAAGTGTTGGTAGATATAGTTGACCTGCATAAGTGTTTCTAGAACTTGGATTCAAGATAAACACGGGGTGGGAAAATATGGGTATTACAGTAGGGCTAGACTAGAAATTGTATTTAGGTATCTTTTTTATTTTATTATTTATTCAAAGCTGCAATAAAAAATCTTTAAAACCCTACTTAAAATACATCGTGATGGGGAATTCTCTTTTCAATGATTTTTACCTTTCATTCATGAAATTGATAAGATGGTGTTGAAATAACGGTGATCTGCATTGTATTGTATCATTACAAAAGCTTTCACGTCATGACTTACCTTTCGAAACTGACGCGTGTCATAATCAAAGCAAATGCTGAATCTTAACACTTTCCACGCGGCATGCGTCAGCAGACGACATTCCAAAACTTCACAAAATGTTTCAAAAATTTCCAATTTATTGAATGTCATTACCATAATTATTTGGAATCACCATGTGAAATGCATTGAAAGAAGTACAAACATGCCTAGTATTGGTTCTGTAATCCTTGGGATAGACCTTGAAAGTAGGGATATAGGTTTCTGAAAAATCTGTTTTGTATGGTAAACCAATAGCCGCGTGGACAGTGTTAACCTGAAGCGTGCGAAGAGAGCTGTCAAATACCAAATCCCATCAAAGTGATAGACAGGTAGTCAGGATAGACATGATTAAGTGACAACTGTCATGTTTAAACAATAGCAAGCTAATACGGTATAAACATCAGTGGGTATGATAAAGAATAATTATTAAGTGACAATTGTCACATCGACAGATACTTAACACATTCCACGCTGCAGGTGTCTGCAGACGACATTCCAAAAGTTTCAAAAATGTCAAAATAATCAAATTACATTACCATAATATTTGGAATCGCCAAGAGAATTACATTAACATAAGTACGCTCGCACTTTCGGTCACTCACCACGCGGCAGTCGTCTGCAGACGACAGTCCCAAAATGACACAAAATATTTCAAAAATATCAAAAATATTATGATTTTATCATCATATTTGAAACCCGATTTGGAATCACCATGAGAAATTCATTAAAATTACTACAAAACATGCCTAGTATTGGTTCAGTTATCCTTGAGATAGACTTTGAAAGTTGTGAATGGTTTGTGAAAAATCTGTTGTATAAATGGTAAAATAATAGCCGCGTGGAAAGTTTTAAGTTATGGTCAGGTCCACGTTGTCTCTGAAACTGTTGGAATTGCCTTTGATTTGACATGCTTTTAAATTTATAATCTTCCCTCGATCTAATTGGTGTGTTTCTGATAATGATCTTCTTGATAGAATCCCAATTAAGGCCAAACAAAAAGAAGGTCTGTCTCTCATACAATTGTGAAAATAGCTATGCGATATGCGAATTTGTTTTTGATTTTTGATTTAAAACAAATTAGCTATGCTGTATTTTATTCTGTGAAGTTCCCCTTCAAATAATATAATGATTCAAAATCAATCATTCGTATGTTGTTCCCTAATCATTCACTATTCCACGTCGATTCATAATAATATCCTCCTATCGCCACCACAACTTCTTTTCTCTAAGAAATGTTGATCCATTTTGCATAAATCTTGATCCACTTTGACAGAATGTGGTGGCGCTATATTCGAACCGAAAGGCCACATCGCTTCTCCAAAATACCCAGCATCCATTGTGCCAAACACAACGTGTGATTGGTCAATTGGCGTAGAAGAGGGGTTTGCGGTCAAATTGGAATTTAATGACCTCGATCTACCAGGTGAGTTTACTGTTCTATTCTGTTTTCTTTTGTTTCCGT
Source organism: Ophiura sarsii (assembly GCA_035610835.1). Lineage (NCBI taxonomy): Eukaryota > Metazoa > Echinodermata > Ophiuroidea > Amphilepidida > Ophiuridae > Ophiura > Ophiura sarsii. Next base: position 57,103,833 of record CM069454.1, read on the forward strand.
GTATTTCGTCCTGTTCTCTTTTCTTTTTATTTGTTCTTGTTTATTAATGTGTGTGTGTGTGTATGTGGGGGGGGGGGGGGGGGGGTATTTGTTTGTATGATTGTCTGTATGTGGGGTGAGTGTATTCATTCTTGTTTGTCTGTTTCGTTCATTGACAGTAAGTATGGCGGATGAAATCCTGATTCGTTCAAAGTTGATAGGAACGAATAGATGATTATCAACAACAGAGCGCACAACCTAAAGAATCAACGTTTTTAAAACGCTTTCCATGCGGCAGACGACATTCCAAATGTTGACAAAATGTTTCAAAAATGTCAAAATTATTGAATTTCATTACCATATTTGGAATCACCATGAAAAATGCATTGAAAAAAGTACAAACATGTCTAGCATTGGTTCAATAATCGTTGAGGTAGTCCTTGAAAGTTGGGAAAGGTTTCTGAAAAATCTGTTTTGTATATGTGGTAAAACTAATAGCCGCGTGGAAAGTGTTGGCAACGCGTGGGTGTAAGTTGTTTCCTTAATGATAATTTCCGTTTTATTTCGACACAGCTGATGACGAAGGAAAATGTACGACTTCATACGTTGAATTACGCGATGGTTTAGGTGAACTTTCGCCGCTGATTGGTCGATACTGCGGTCATCGCCTGCCAGATCCAGTGACCATTGACAGTAGCAATATATGGATCCGTTTCACATCGGGAACTAAGCGACATTTGGACATGGCCGGATTTTCTGCCCGTTTTGAATCGGTGTGTAAGTATGCTGTTAGGTGGAACAATTTTAAAGGATAGGAAAATTACATTTGGAATAAAATATGCTTTTTGGTGGAACTATTTAGTGAATAGGAGAAACACAATTGGAAAAGTGTGCATTGTTTTACAGGTTGCTTGCCGTTTTCTTATTAGTCATCACAAAACTTTCAGGTATAACTTTTGACCTCTATCATGTCTATTGAAAAACAACGATAAACCATTACATATTTGCTACCCTGATACTAATCTTACGTTGTCATGTGCGTGTATTAAGATATTACCAAGCAGTGATGAACAATTTCAAAACAGTTTTTATTAACCGGACCCATTAGGGCTGATATCCAAACTCTCAGCGGTGTTACACCGGTATTACACCGATGTTATACCGGTATTACACCGATATTTGTATAGAATATCGGTGTAATACCGGTATAACATCGGTGTAATACCGGTGTAACACCGCTGAGAGTTTGGATATCAGCCCTTAAGCATGTGCCAGTGGAGTAAGGGATAACTCTAAATATGTTATGATTTTATTCCAATTTGTTATCATTTCTTTTTTACGCAGCCAGCTACTATCATATTGATCTACGTTAATTTGCTACATTGTGTAAATACAGTGTACGTTGTACAGTGAAAAACAGAGATTTGTTACAGAATAGTGATTACAAAGTGAAATGTTTTGCACTTTCGGATTTGAACAAGTGTTTACCATTTTGCTTATCTGGCCTATAAATTATTTCTAAGCACTAGTTTGCGGTGTTGTATTGGTTGCAAATTAAGGTCTGTTTTTAGGTTTCAAGTAGTGGTAGGCCTATATGAGCTTGTTTTAACAATATTATTAGTTATCCCCTGCATGTTCACACAATACGGAAAAATACCTATGGTTTGGCATGTCATATCACATTCGGCCTGCGGCCTCATGTGATATGGCACAAACCATAGGTATTTGTCCGTATTGTGTGAACATCGCAGGGGATAACGAATTTATCGTTTAGTCCCAATAAAAATTGTATTTAAACACTCGCGGAAAAGTAAACGTCAAACAATACTAGTATCTAGTTAGAGCAAGGCGCTGAATTCTCTTCCCTTCCTTACCTCCGTAAAATTCAACCCTTTAACAGGCTCTGCGCCATCGCCTCTGTCCATAAAATCATCGCGAAAAACATGTCTGGTTAGGTTATATGCAGATCATTTATTTTTTGGCGTGGGTTAGACCATTTTGCGGTATATTTCGGCCTCAGAATGTAACAGAAATCGACTCGGTTGCATTTAAATCATCCGCCATCTTATTTGTTTATCGTATTTTAAGCAACTCTTCCACAGACGCAAAGCAATCGCTTTACACGTAATATCATTTCGCGCCATCTGGTAACGCGGTTAATCGACGATATGGGAATATATCGTGTGGTTTGACTTGTTGTTAACACGATATGGATCAGATTTCATACGTGTTAACCAATGAGATTGAAGTATGTACACTTACTAAACGATAATATGATATATACAGTACAGCTCGAAATAGAGTGCACAATATCAACGCACATCAGTGCAATGTCAGTGCAATGTCATTGCAATATCATTGCAATGACAGTGCACTAATCGGATTACAATTTGCAATGTCATTGCAATGTCAGTGCAATGTCATTGCAATATCATTGCAATGTCATTGCAATATCATTGCAATGTCAGTGTACACTCTATTTCGAGCTGTACTGTATAGTGATGGGAGAAAAATTGGTCCCTTGAAAAACATAATATATGTTTGATTTATATAGTGTTATGACACACCCCATAAATTATATGACACACCTTTTTTAAATAGGCTATGACTTGATAATTTCAACACTTTTATATTAAAAACCATGGGCAATTACTATCTTGGCATCATTTACCCCCCGATTGCAGCTCTTCACGAGACATTGACGTCACCAAGTGGCATCATTAAAAGCATGAACTATCCGTTATCTTTCCCGCCGGATACCGACACCGTGTGGCTTATAACGCAACGGGATGGTTTCATTGTGACACTCCGGATTGACGAACTATTGATTCCAAGTAAGTTAAACTGTATAAAAGCCTATATGCGGTTTCGGGTATGGTACCGGAAGCCAATTTGTACCGAAATGTCAGTCCCACAATGCAATGAGCGTATAGCTACAGTAAACCGTTGAATTGACACTTTCAACGTGGCTATATTGGTTTTACAATATATACAAAACAGATTTCAGAAACCTTTCCCAACTTTCAAGGTCTATCTCAATGATACAGAACCAATACTAGGCATGTTTGTACTTATTTCAATGCATTTCTCATGGTGATTCCAAATAATATAGTAAATGTAATTCAATAATATTGACATTTTTGAAACATAAGTGAAATTTTGGAACTGTCGTCTGCAGATGCCTGCCGCGTGGAGATTGTTAAAAGAAGTGTATAATAGCCTATTTTGTGGTTTCGGGATGTAGCACTGGAAGACAAGATGTACCGAAATTTCAGTCCCACAATGCAATGAGCGTATAGCTTAGCTACACTAAAGCCGTTAAAAATAAAACACTTCCACGCGGCTATTGTTTTCTAAGTGATACACAAAACAGATTTTTCTTCTTCTTCAGAAACCTTTCCCAACTTTCAAAGTCTATTTCAAGGATTACTGAACTAATACTAGGCATAGTTGTACTTATTTCAATGCATTTCTCATGGTTATTCTAAATGTAGTAATAAAATTCAGACAAACAGCAAATGACCGACCGACCAACCCTGCCTGAGAGATCCGTTCGCCCGTAACACAGGGGGTATATTGGCATCATTTGCAGAGAGATAGTGCCCAGCAATCGTAGAATTTGAATTATAATTAATTCATTAAAATGCATGATTGGAAAATATCAAGATGCTGTGTTAGGCACTATACTATTCTACATAATTACTTCTTTTGCGTGCATGGCTGCCTTAAAGGGACACAATGTCATGTTGAATCTTTTTAATTTTAATTATTTTACTTCAGAATTCAAGATGAACATTAAAAATTGCCATTTTTGTTGTGTCTACTAAAAACAACCCCAGCAAACAATGTTTTAAATATGTTGGAATACCACCCTTAACCATGTAAAATGCTGGTTGCGGCTCTACACTGCAAAAAGGTTGCTTAAATATTTACACAACATTTTACACAACGTTGTTGAAGTATGCAACCGCTTAACAGTTGCGTAAAATTTACCCAACACCGTTGGATAACATGTTTTCACCAACAGTTGAACAATTCCAGTTACTCAGCAGTTGCACAATTTTAATTACACAACAGTTGGGTATTATTAATTAACTATTTGTTGGGCATTTTGTGACTGTTGCGTAATTTGTGAATTGTTTTCATTATATATTGAGCATTTTTGTATAGCAACTGTTGCTTAATTTATCAAATATAGCCATATGTTGGGTATTTTATTTGTGTCAAGTTTTTATTAATTGAGCATTTTTGGTATAGCAACACGCAGTAGTCAAAATAATGTGAATTCTGGGCGATGCAGCAGAGCTACATACATCACTTCCTCCCGGTAGTGAACCGGTAACTTGTAATGGGAATTCTAGGCGATGCAGCAGAGCTACATATACTATTCCCGTACGGTAGTGAATCTGTAATTTATTTTAACATGTTATTAAACTATAGGCTTATACATGATAAATGACATCTCTTATCAATGGTGTTTTTACTGTGAACGTTTGCAAAACGTAGTCTTGCTATCTGGGTATGAAGGTATAAATAGTCCATTATTATATAATACATAAACATAATTATGTGATTCTTTTGGTGCAAAATAGATCACATGACATGAACTATTCAGTATATATGTCCATGTCGTGTATTTTTTGGCTATAAACATCGACTATTCAATATTCATCGCTAATGACGTCGCTATACCACCGTTGAAATGATATTCATAAACAAATATATGTCAAACAAGGATGGCAATTTTAAACTATTTGTCAGTGTATTCGGTTTTGGATGCCAAGACAGAATAAATCTAATTGTGGTCCTGCGCTGCAAAAAGGGTTGCTTAAATATATATTTACTCAACATTTTACACAACGTTGTTCAAGTATGCAACCGCTCAACTGTTAAGTAAAATTTGCCCAACACCGTTGGATAACATGTTTTCACCAACAGTTGAAAAATGCTAGTTACTCAAAAGTTAGGCAATTATATTCACTTAACTGTTGTTCAAGTATGCAACAGCTCACGAAATTGGCTTTTTTGGACAACAGTTGCCTAAAATTCACATGTGCGTAACTTGCATCAACTGTTGCGTGATTGTCCTCAATGCTCAAGCAACAGTTGCCAAAGTGGAATATTTTTACGCAACATATTTTAGCAATAGAAACAGTTTCCACCAACATCTTATGGACATTGTTTTCGACGAATTGCTCAACGCTGGGGATTTTTTACTTTTATACAACGCCTAACTTTCTACATATATTGAATGAATTTTAATCAACACGTCAACCAACGGATGATACAAGTACTTTTAGCAACGTATTTTAAGCAACCTTTTTGCAGTGTACCAGCATTTTTGAATCGACGTTTTGTTGTATAAAGAGGGCTGATTTTTCTTAATCCTTATAGGTGTAAGTTTATACATGTAATACAAATCCCAGTAGTTATCAAATATTTTTTGTAATTGAGCGCGCTGCCTCCATCACATCTCTTAATGCCCCTTTAATCCAAATCAAAATAGGTATAGAATCAGTAATGAATAAGGCCTTACAATAATGGCTGCTTGGAGGGATTTTTTGAGTAAGCAGACAATGTTATCATTGAATATGATTTCTACCTACCTCTGAGAATTGGCGCTAGAATTAATTCTATCATTTTATACTGATCTGGTAATGAACCATTCTTGCAGGATCTTCGACAACCGGATGCCTGAGTGATTACCTCTCAATATTTGACGGTCCCAGCAGCCACTCGCCAAGGCTGACGAAACTTTGTATATCACAAACGAGAGTAGGCGTGGCTTCGAGTGGTCAAAATCTTCGAATCGAAATGCATTCTGGGCCACCTATAGTATCGAATGAGATGTCGTCAGCAGCAGACGATAAGCCGACTCGATTCCACGCGAGATATGCTGCAAGAGGTAGGTAGGGCTTTATAAATTATGACAGACCTTAGTGTTTAATATCTGACATTATGGACTTAAAAGGGGGCTGTCAACCCAAGAAACATAAAAATAATTTTAAAAAAATCAAACTTTTGGCAATTTTTGGTCAACATTTTACAAACTAACCATTTTTATGTCATAACAAAAAATAGCTTCCTTAGGGAAGTGTATTTAGATGATTTTGGTGTGATTTCTGTTTGCAGCCAATTTTGAGCCTCAAAATGTGATTTATTTATTTTTGGTCAGAATTTTAAAAATCAGCATTATTAGTGAAATTTGATACTAAAAAGGATTCTCCCACTCATTCCCTTTCCAAAAATGGTTACTTTTATATACAGCATAGTTCAAAGGTTGACAGCCCCCTTAATGGTATGGAACTGCTCCATTTTCACAAGTAATGATTGTCGAGCATTGGGCTATTCCATTTGCAATCCACACACCCCTACGGAAGACATCGCTTTACTCCTCACCACAGGGAGTGTGAATTTCAAACGGGGTTACTGGGTTGTATAAATTCAACTACATTAGCCCATTTATCGAGTCTTCATGCTCTTTCTATTGACATGATTGAGCAGATTTATCCCATTGCTAAAAAAGCTTATACTTTTTGTTGTTCAAATTGAAGTTGTTTTCAAAATTCTTTCGCTTTGAAGCTTCCTGCATGGTCGATTACGTTTACAGATGCTCTCGAATCGTATCAAGTATAAACCGGAACTGATGTTTCAGAAAATTCTAGTTTTTGAAGAAAAAACACACCTAAGTAATCGAAATCATTTGATGTATGCGTGACGATTACAAAATTACCATATTAAAGGTATATTATGTGATCTTTCCATGGAACGCCCTCAACATCGAAAAAAAATAGAAAGCAGATTTTCTTGCAGATTTACATTTCTGATCATAAATCATGCATACATTCCAAGTTACAGGGCGATACGATTCTTAATTACTTCAAAATCATGGTTTTAGAGTGAAAATAAACTGTCGGAATTCCGACAGTTTATATTTTTCACTCTAAATTCACTCTAAAACCATGATTTTGAGGTAATTAGGAATCGTATCGCTCTGTAACTTGGAATGTATGTATGATTTATGATCAGAAATGTAAATCTGCAAGAAAATCTACTTTCTAAAAAAAATAATGAATAGAGGGCGCTCTCTGGAAAAGATCACATAATATGCCTTTAAGGGATGGCGCAAGACTGGTGAAACTGGTAGAGGTTGAAGTATCTCTAAAAACAGGTGTCTTTCTACACAAAATTATAAATAAACTAAATCTAATGGTATCTGAAAATAACTCCAAATTCACCGTTAATCGTCTTTCTACATAATATTATTAATAAACTAAATCTAATGGTATCTGAAGATAACTCCAAATTCACCGTTAATAATAATTTTGTCTAAGCTGTAATGCATCATATCTCTTACACAACCCATCTCTTCCACAGATGTGAATGAATGTCGCTATAACAATGGTGGTTGTGAACAAGCCTGTCTGAACATCTATGGGGACTTTTTATGCGGTTGTCAACACGGATACTCAATGGATGCAAACTACAAAAATTGCACAGGTAAATAGTAAAGAAAATATTCAAATATGGGTCTGTTTTTGTATTGCCCATCGTCCCCGTTCATGGTATTCTTTGGTTTTCGAAAATCCATTCGTTTCAGTATATTATCTGCTGGTATCTTTAAAAGTTTCAACGCGGCTATTGGTTTTACCATATACAAAAACAGAGTTGTCAAAATCCTTTCCCAACTGTCAAGGTCTGTCTCAAGGATTACTGAACCAAGACTAGGCATGTTTGTACTTATTGCAATTTCTCATGGTGATTCCAGATATGGTGATACAATTCAATAATTGTGACATTTTGAAATTATGCTATATAGACTTATGTTGGCTGAAATATAATATGACGTCATATTTAATTGCATAAAATTACATATTATAACGTGCATGATTAACACTTTCCACGCGGCAGTCGTCTGCAGACGACAGTTCAAAAATATCACAAAATGTTTCAAAAATGTCAACATTATTGAATTGTATCACCATATTTGGAATCACCATGAGAAATCCATTGAAATAAGTACAAACATGCCTAGTCTTCACTGTAAAAAGAAGCGTTTATATATCTGATAACACTTAATAAACACTTCAACACGTTTATTTTTATGTTTTACGTGTAAAGGTATAGGAGGCATTGCATACGATAAACGTTTGCATGAACACTACAACACGTATATAGAGGTATTTGTTGTATAATTATTAACGCCCCAACATGTTTCTTATTGCTAATATAAACATGTTGGTGTGTTAATAAATATTACAAAATTACCTCTATAAACGTGTTGTAGTGTTTATGCAACCGTTTATCGTATGCAATGCCTCCTATACCTTTACACATAAAATACCAAAATAAACGTGTTGAAGTGTTTATTAAGTGTTATCAGAAATATAAACGCTTCTTTTTGCAGTGTTGGTTCAGTAATCCTTGAGATCGACCTTCAAAGTTGGGAAAGGTTTTTGAAGAATCTGTTTTTGTATAATGGTAAAACCAATAGCCGCGTGGAAAGTGCTTTTACAGATGAGTGACCCAACATTTCGTACATGTATTCTATTCTACATGAAGGTGCATTTAGAAAGAATAATGTTATTCCAAATATTTAGAATTTAATTATTTATGTGGTTCCAAGGATTAAAGCAATTTTGTATTTGTATTACATAGAATCGTTCGAAAACATTGTATGTCATTCGGTACAACATTTAGGGATAATTTATGACACTTTTTCACTAATAGCATATTCTAAAATTACACGCCGCCTTTAATTTAAACATGTTGGTATACTTTTCGCGTCAGATATCAACGAATGTGAAACGCTGGAAAATGAGACGGGATGTTCCCACATGTGCGTCAACACGGAAGGAGGATACCATTGCGCATGCCCAGAAGGATTTTATTTATCACCCCAGAACAAAACTCATTGTATTGGTAAGTTATGAATAATAATTTATTAAACTACTTATGAAACAGATTTCAAAATACATGATACTGCAAAAACGTACGAAAATAATGTTAACGTCATTTCCAAATGTTATTCCTGATATTAAACACTTGAGAAACTTTCCTTCAATATGATTGGTTCTTACCCGTGTACTAATAATATTAGAGGATAGTTGGTTTACCATGTTAACGTGTAAAATCAGATGGCAAAAGGAATAATCGATTGTGGTCAAGCAATTCCACGAATGATGAGAACAAGGTAAGCCTCACTGCAAAAACTACAGAACACATCGACGCGTAAAGAACACGTCAAGAACATGTCAAGAACGCGTCTGGACGTGTTAAAAAAATGTAACAAATTTAGAACATGTTCCTGGCCGTTACAGATGTGTTCTTGATGTGTTCTAGAAATGACCCTTGAACACATGCGGAACACATGGTGATGCGTCAAAAAATCTAGAACACCTACAGAACACATTAGAACATCTACAGAACACATCTGAACACAAGAACATGTTCTATATATGTTACATTTGGACGCTTCCGACACATCCTGAACGTGTGTAGAACACGTCGGAATGTGTTCTGTGAAGCGTCTGATGTGTTCTGTAGTTTTTGCATTGATATACTAAGTTTCTGTCAAGTAATAAAGTGGTGATCACTGCAATTTTCTAAGAAATGTCCCCGGACAATCATGACAATGAGGGCTATGCTGCTTATATTAATTACATTATGTGTGAGTAGTCGATGAATGCTGCATAAACACATGAACGGTTGCTATTGCAACCCGCAATGCTTCACGACGCGTCTTATCACCTGACATAGTTTCCAACGACACCAGAAGTTTTTTCACGTCCTCGTCACTTGCGTGGCGAGGGTCAAAAGTCATGCTACTGCACTTCCGGTGCGTGTCGTGAAATTCTTCAATGACACGTAACATTGTTGATCTGAAACCGAGTTTTTTACAGAAATAATTCCTAATGCGCTCTTCAGAATTGCTTTTCTCATCTTGCTGCGCGTTTGGGAAATACGCAGACGGTTGTTGCTGAACGTCGGGTCGCTTCCCGTATTTTCTCGCCATTTCTCGTTCTGTGTGTGCTTGTAGAATCTTCAAGAAACGGTCTGCGTAGACAACGAGAACAGATTGCATGCTACTGTCTCGATGTTTTGTTTTTGGAAGACCTGACGAACCATCTGAGCAAATCAATCGGTTACTATGCCAACCCGCGTGGTTATCATGGTTACAGTGGTCATGTTTTTCTGCGCCTTCGATAGGCGTACAGTTCTTGTTCTGATCAATACGTTCAGATTTGCACCCGTCTTGTTTATCTTCATTACCTTGGGAAAATTCTTCCCTCGGTTTATCTTCGGTAGTCGCATCAGCAACCACCGGAGAGTCGGATGTCATCAAATTGTGACAAGAAGCAGTTTCTTTAACATTTGTGACGTACGCTTTCAATGCTTTTGGGTATATCACTGTCCCGTTCCGCACACTTTCAACAAGGTTTGCCGATCGCTTGTGAATTTCCTCGTTGAAATTTGCCGGCTTCAAATAAGCTCCATTAGCACTAGCTCGTTCGTCAGAAAAATAGCGATGAAGCTCCCGCTTTGTGTATGTGCTGACGATTTGCTCTGACAGATGGCTGCTACTAGTGGCCATATTTTCAGATGTACCGTCAAGTTTTGAGGTGTGCGAGACATCAGAATCTGCACCCATTGAAAGCAATCTGTGATCATGCATTCTACCTTCCTGGCTGCTTAGGTTCAGCTCTCTTTTTGTGTCAGTGCTAGTTTGCTCTGACACGTTCTTGTTGGTGGTAGTCGTCAAATGTGTTTCGCTATGTGTCGATTTGAGCTGGCTGCTCGTGGTCAGCTCTCTTTTTGTGTCAGCAGTACCGACGAGTTTCTCTGACATACGCTTGCTACTAGATGTCACATTTGTGTCCTTATGTGTCGATTTGAGCAAGACATCTGTATCAGTACATAGGCTTGAAGACAGTCTTTGGCCATACAGACCGTTTTGCCTGCTAACGTTGTCGGATTGAAGCAGATATGTCTCTACACTTTTGTCGTTATACTTCTCACTGGTCATGCTCACGTCTTTGAAGTCGCCACTTACATGTTCCAAAGAGCTCTTCCTCTTCATTGCATCAATATGTCCACCTGACAAACATACCTCTGAATTACCCTGTAGAGAAGTAAAACGACGTACATATGAATGACTGGTTTGCAAATCATTTATCAAAGTTTCCTTTTTTGTAGAATGGCTGGACAGATTATCAATTTTAACACGGGTTGGGTCGCATTTACAATGGGCAATGCCCTCTGACCAATTTTGACACAAATTGGATTCGATTTCGGCAGGTTGATGATAGCTACCTGTGTTTGCAGTAGCAATCTGAAGGTCTTCGGTACCTTCGAATTCATGATTTAACATATTCTGTCTTGCAATCCATGCCGTGTATGGTTCCACAGAATGTCTTGTGACATCACGACCGCAGTATTCACAGAGCTCTATATGGTTTATTCCGACATCAACAGTCAAGTCGTGGTACGGGGAGAACTCTGAGATATTAGAAAAGGAGTTATCCGTCGCAATGGTGTAAGTGTTGTTTGATAATTCTGAGTGACAAGAATTGGTATCGCTCATGGGTAAATCCTCGCGTTCGTAATTGCTGTTGCTGTACTGGTTGACGGCACAGCTTTCCACGTAGCTGGTACCATCTCTGCTACTACTGGAACTACATTCACTGGACCACTGGCTGGTATTATCCGAAAAATAAGGCTCGTCAACCTGTGAACTTTGCGATATAAGCGTCAATTGTGTACCAGATGTTTCTGTTTGACATTCTTTTGGGCTGGACTTAGCAATATCCGTTTGACATTGTTTCGGAATAGACTTGGCCATTTCTGTTTGACATTGTTTTGGGCTAAACTTCGCATTGTCTGTTTGGATACCTTGTGATACTGCATTAGTCACATCATCAGCTGATGTTTTCAGCTTCTCTTGGCTCGCGTAAGGAACTCTATGCAAGTTGTCGGCAGACATCAAGTTGTCGGCAGACATGACACTTTCGCGTTCAATAAATCTCTTTGAAGTAAGTAATTTCTGAGTACCTCCATTAATGGCGTCATGAAAGTCAGTATTACCATGGAAACGAACAGCAACATCAACATCAGCAGACGCCCGAATGTCAACATCAACCGTCTTTGAATGGCGGGATGTTGATGTTGTCGTAGCATCATTACCAATTGCCAAGTGAGAGGAGTTATCAACTTGAAAGTCGGAGGATCTTGACATTGTTTGAGAGCGGTTGTCAATAGACGAAGAGACACCATCGATAGCTTGATAGGTATTATCAATAACATGAGAGGAATGGTTATAAGAATTATTAGATGATATATTCTGATTGGAAACAACCCTTTGTGTGTTCTGCATATAATTATCAACATTTGTAGCAGAAAGGTTTGATTCCGAATTGTTAGATACATCATCGCTTCTGATGTCTCGCACATCTGTAATGCTCACACGATCTTCAAAACTGTTTGAATTTTGCACAACATTCGCACAACTAGAGGTACCCAAGGCTTCTTTCTCCTCCGTATACTTTCGTATAATATCCATTATATATTGATGCGCCTCGTCCGCTTTCTCACTAGATTTTCTTAAAGTGCTTGAATTCACATTTATTCCAAGTGTCGTATCACCGGTCATATTTGAGTCCGATTGCCGCACGGACATCGATCCATTTGAATATCCAGAATTTGCCAATCGGATATCGGTTTCCGTTTCGGTATCGCGATCATCCCGATAGTCACACCGATAACGCGCGCGGTAGCGAGCATCGGTGTCATCGCTTGCGCGTGGAGCAGGTGCATGGCCATTGTCTGGCAATACAAACCGGACCTCTCGGGATTTCCTGCTCTCACTGTCTTCATTACACTCAATCTGTCTCCTCCTTTCGCTCATATCATCACCAATACAATCATGATTACTATGATAATTATATGAATTGACTGTTTGTTTGCGCGTATTTGAATGACGATTCATGGAAATCTGTGACTGGTTTTTGTCTTCAAAAATGTAAGATGAGTCTTTGACCTCACCACCACGCTGTCTAGTGGTACTCACGTGTTCAAATCCATCGTCTCTGTTACCCGCGACACTATTAGACTCTTCAGTGATATCAGCCAATCCTGCCGCAGAAGCTTCATACCCTTCCTCTTCCTCTTCATCACCGTCTTCCAGGCCGTTCTCATCCCTGACAAATTCACCTTCAGAAACTCTTTGCATCAGAGAGGACACTTCCCGATCGATCGCCGAAAACTGGTCTCGTAAATTTCTTATTCTCTCTTCGGCCGCCGTGCAGCGGTTCGAGTGTCTGTCCACCATTCGCTCAAACTCCCGGAGTCGATCGCGAGCGGCACTGATACCGCTGTCGACGTTGTTAATTCTGTATTCGACGTCGGCGTATAAGCCGTTCAGTGGCCGGTAATGTCGGCTAACAGCAAGTAGATGTTCACTGGGTGGGTTAGAGTTAGGCAAACCCATCACGACGGCAATAATTTCACAGCCGTCCACGAGGAATCTCCGTAGATGTAGAAGAGATGTGTAAACTATCTCTTGTTTACAGGTTACCCGGCGTGCGCGGTTGTTATAGTCCCACACGCGCGCGATCACAATTTTTCAAGCTACACGCGTACCCCGCGGGCGCGATGTAGCTACAAGTGACGTCATAATCCCATGTAGCAAGCATAATCCTTATCCACGGGAAATTGCGTGTACCTTCGTTAATATAATATAGCGGGTACGATAGCAGGGTGATGGTTTAGGCTTGATTCTCCCGCGTCCAACTGAAAGCGTGCTATACTGCATGTGCTGAGGTTCATATCAGATATACATTTAACATGTTTAATGACCTGTTGAATATAGCATCCACCACTTCAGCAAGTCGAGAAGATACTGCTGCTTTACTAATACCAACATTGTTGGTTCTCTATCTTTATATAATTATGGATGCTGAATTTATTTACAATGATAATTACCATGATTGTCTCACGCGCAAGCGCAATTGAGGAACCGGAAGGGAGACCCCGCATCAGCTGCGCAGTACCCACTTTTGACTGAATGAATCATCCATATACGGTATTCATCGCCTCCGAGTTTCCTCCTCATATGATAATGGCGGAAATCTGTTTAATTGACATTAATTTAGGCCACTTTTAATTTAATTATTAGTTTCAAGGAGCACTGGCCTTCGAAACGTGAAGAGGGAGGGCGGTTTTTATTTTATTTTTTTACTAAATTGGCAATTAAATATGGCTGTATGCATGCAAAATTTATATTGCCTGTATCTTTCAGCAGCATCAGGAAAACGGTGAGGTTTTTTTAAATTTATGATTATGATGATTTAGACCCCTATAGAGTTCTAGAAAAAACATATGAAAGTGACTGTACTTTGGTTAATACACAAGTAGGCCTATCATTCAACCATTAAAATTTCAGTATTAGAAATTCAATAATTTGTGAACATTCAAATGTCTTATCCCAGAAAGTTATGAGGGAGGGCTACGAGAAACAAATTGATTTTTTAAGTGGCCTTATTCAGGCCTGATAGTGGTATAGCCATCAATATACCAACCTGATATAAATTTGTGATACAATAATTAGAATTTATTGATATAATATATATATATTTATTGAAACATTTTTACCTATCATTGTAATATTAGTACTGAAACAATTCGTATACCTGTATGTATAGCGAGTGCTTCAAACAATGCCAATTAGAATATTAATTCATCACGATACGTTAATCAAATTTAATTCGGTCAATAGGTTTGTAATTAAATTTGCTATAGGTCAGTATAATTACCTAATTAAAAAACCGCAGACATGATACAACATTTTTATTATTTTCTACTGAAAGCAATACATTATATTTAATCATTTATTTATCCATCTATCTATGATCTATCTATCAATTTATTTATCTATTTATTTATTTTTCTATTTATCTATATTTATCTATTAATTATCTATTTATCTATTTAACTTTTATGTATGCAAGCCTATAATCTATGTATCTATTTATCTATTTATCTATTATCTATTTAACTATTTATCTATTTATCTATTTATCGATTTATCGATTAATCTATTTGTTAATTTATCGAGCTAGGTATCTATTTATTTCAATGTGGAATTGTGATTCTTTGACTTTATAAATGTATTGGAAGGAATGAAAAGGTAATAGTGATACAAATTGGCACTTTTAATGTCACGATATCGAGTGCTTGGAGCACAAAACGGTAAGTGCATTTTGCACACATGTGTTAATATAAGTCGTTCATTTAGTGCATGAAACTGCAAGTAGCATAGTTAACATAAGTTTGCACCTATAGAAGAAGATACTTTTTCCACATAGCCCTAAGCATGCACGATTTTTTTTCACAATGTTTCAAAGTTTAAAATTGATTTTCTCTCAAACACAAAAATGCACTTAACCTTTTTGTGATCCAAGTACTCGATATTTTAAATATATATATAGGTCTACGTGATATAATAATTCCATGATCTCGATGATTTTTTTAAACATTTTTAACAAGAAGCTGATACCATTTTGGATAAAGTGCATTTTTTAGGTATAGGCCTACATCAATTACAACGTGGAAAATAGAACCTCATTGTGATTGTATGATGCACTTTATACATGGTGTGTGGGGTTAGGTTATTATATTATATTTGTGTAAGTAATAGGTCGCAGTGTGTATTCGGTTTATGAAAAAAGTGGCCGATTAGGTTAAAAACCGCGAAAGGGTTGACCACTTTAAAATTGCAAATTATTACTTTGATTTGTAAAATAGGGTGTCCAATAAAATTATCAACACATGGGACGCTTCTATTCGCACAGACATCTCCTGTTTGCAATTGCATGCCATTCCCTGTTAAGCCCAACAAATTAAATACTTTGTCTCAGCAACCATTGGCTAAAAAGCTATGTGCTATGCTTTTATTGTTATTTTTATTTTTTTTACAAAAAAGAGCTATGTCCTATGCGATTTTGTGTATTGATTTTTTTATAAAAATCAAAATATAGTCAATAGTTTTGCTTTTGTCTTTTTACTCAAAGTAATCAGACATGATCATTGCACATTGTATGCTTGTGTTCTCTTTGTCTCTTACTTCACAAAGTTAGTTGAATATGTGTTCCCAGTCACAAGGTTGCCGAGTATCGAAATCGAGACTGAAAACAATATTTTAAAAAAGTAAAAAGAAACAAAACCTGCTGCCGCGAGTTTATCTATACGCGCTATCTTATTTTAAAAGCTAAGCGTGCGGGCTGCTGAGACAAAGTATTACCCTTTTTCTCTCCTTATATACCACTGCTTACAAATCCAATGACTCAAAGGTATATGAAGGGTTAATATTAGCTTGGCTTTCATGTTGCCCAATCAGGAATGGGTATATCCTACTTTTGTTTATAACATTACATATAGACTTTGCCCGAGAAGTTAAATTGAAACACCTGTAAATCACTTTCGTCATACATTTAAATTGGGACCATTGGAATCGAAATGCAATATAAATCCAACATTTGATGTGTCGGGGTGGGGGTAGCCTACTCACACTATCATAAGGTAAATAGGTACGTGCTAATGGGTCGCTTTTGCAAAAATTCCTCAAACATGGGCACGGTTTGTGCTGTAAAACCCTAAACATATATCCCAAATCGCCCGAAAACCCCCCCCCCCCCCCCCCCCCCCCCCCGCTTCCCTAGCATGTCTCAGTGTTTCTTTATTCAATCTTGGTATTTTTCCCTGGATACGCTGCTTTTGAAATAGCATCGGGTGGGGGGGCAACCATTTTACTCAATGACATACCCTACAATGTACGACGACGGTCCCATTGAATGCTATGACTTGACTTGAAATTATTTCACTTGACTTGACATGAATTTTTTAGAGGCTTGGTCACAACCTTACATTTTAGTGACCATTTTACTGGTGGTTGGAGGTAGCACACCTCTAAATAATAGTAGTCAAATTTAGAAACCATTTTTACTGCTTATCTTGATCGATGTGCGTCGCTTTAAACGATGAGATCTCAATGACTATAGTGATTCAGAAATTGAGTTTGGTGTCAAATTAAACCCAAGACAATAATTAAGAACATGGTTAAAATGATAGAGAGATTTCAACAATTTAATATTAGTAAAATGTTAGGCCTACAATTATGGTGGAAACCAGACACATACAAAAACCAAGTGTTTAAATTACGACGGACGGACTTATTTCCCCGATTGTAAAATCTATCCATACTCCCACATATTTTACGATTTTAATCTTGTCAATCTGAAGGTTGCAACTTTTAAAGACAATAAAAGTAATATACTGCCTTTTACAACTAGGCCTACATGATTTATGGAAAAAAAAGCTAACTTTGATCATGTTAAAAGGAAGTATACTGTTAGAAAACGACATATAAGATACATTCTTTTGCCATAAAAGGGCCGTTTAGAGGACTGCTACCTTGGAATAATTCTCAGTAATTTCAAGTTATAGGCCTATATAAAATCATTCATGTTCATTGGATTGTAATATTTGTCACTAGCGACAATAAATGACAAACGATTTTTCATCGGTTATTACTCTCTTAAATCAAAAGATTGAAAATGTCCGTCTTTTATATATTGATTTTTTTCTCAATCTATTAGATTGGATTTAGATTGAAAACATGATAAAAACTCGTGACAATGAGAAGCTTTGAGTCCATCTGGAAAAAGATTGATACATACTACTGCACTCTACACGTGTGTTTGTACCGTCAATCTCGACTAAGTATCAATCTAGAAAAAGATTGAATTCAACACATGCGCAGTTAGGTAGGTCATATTGGTTTCGTAACACTTTGGATTGTATATTTATACTTTTCAACAAATGATTCGATTTGCACCAGGCTATTTCATAAATAAATGGCAAGTAAGAACATTAATTCACCCAAAAAAACTGCACATGAACAATTTATTTGGAGAATGTTAATAAAAAGCCCAATGCTATTATTTTATTCGTGGGTACGAAAATAACAATCTGTAGGTTTGAGAATATCAATCTTTTACTACAGATTGAAAACTTTTCAATCGTTTTTCGATTGAAACTTTCAATCCAATAGATTGAATAGTTCAATCTAAATTCTGGATTGGAACATTTTCCATCGAAATATGATTGAACAAATCAATCTAATAGATTGATACCTTCAATCTTTTCCTGATTGAAACCTTACAATCCAAAAAAAGATTGAATGTCAAACTTATTATAAGTTTGTACCTTCACGGCAATCTATGAAAGATTGAAAATTCAATATTTTAGATTGAATTTTCAAGTTTTGGAATTAAGAGATTAAGCTAAACTGCTCGAGCCAATCCCAGACGCAGTAAAAAAAACTTGTTGTAAGACTGAAGGGTTAATTTATAAATTATAGAAGCTTTATTTCGATGTGTTGAAGTCAGAGTAACTGTAACATTAGTATAGTAAACTAATTATAGTCGGCATGATGTTTTTGTGCAAGCAAGGTATGGTTCTAAAATTCAATCAACACCCAATTTTACCACCATCCATTTGGAACGGCCTTCGTGTCAGGAATAACCTCAGCGTCAACTTTCTCCTTCGCCTCTGCCAGCTCTTTCTTCAGCTTCTCCGCTTCTTTATTCAGGGCGTGAAAGTGTCTCCGTAATGCCCGTAGCCGGTCATCTCTCTTGTCCATGTATTCTCCTTTGTCTTCTAGAGATCGACAGAATGAAGCGCTTTCTTTGACCAGATGTTCCATGTGCTCCATGGCAGAGGAGAACTGTTTCTCTGTGTCGTCCCAGTCAAAACGTGACATAGACATGATATAGTGTAGTTGTTGGAATAGACTTGAAGCTTGAAGTGGAATAGTGGATAATCCTTATGCAGCTCTATTGGGAGCTAAACTAGAATGTAGACTGTGAACAAGTAGATATCCCCGTTTAATATATCCAACAGATAGCCAACATAATCCAACCTGGGTTCCTGTTTACCCGACCAGAATTCAATCCCGGGCAGTTGATGATCCTCTGGTCTGACAAAGCAGAGAAACACTCCAATCGGAAACAGTTATTCTTCTCGTGGTTTTCCGGCTTTAACCCGATCGGTAAATTACCCCTCTCGGGTCAAGTCGAGGGTTCCCGGATCCGTTCGGCAATTTATTAGGTCTTGGTAATTTCCTCCGATCAGCGATCCCTTTCGAAGACAGTCCCCTAGTTTCCAAAAACAATTTCCAGAAGGCTGTAAGATTCTTTCTTGAAGAGTTGCTTGGTGCAAAATCCTGATCAATTTGTTGTTGAATGTCCAGAGGTTGACGAAGCACAGTCGTGTGGCCTATCGCTATGATAACGGTCCCCGATGATGCGCCTACGTTCTCCCAGATCCTATATAGATATTAGTCTTTCTCACAGCAGATTACATGGTCATCTAGATTTTGTAGAAAGACGATGTACTATAATAATTGGAGCGAGCAATGTCGCAACGTCGTCCAGATGAAATGGCACTATCGTGTCAATGCTCTGTTTGTGAATCCGTGTCCAAGACACACAAACACGATGATACGCACCGATGAATTCGCGCGCGTATTTACGCTTTGCGTGTACGCAGCCAAGTCACCTTTCAAAATATCAAATTCAGACCCACGCATTGCATCTCTATACGCTAACCAGTGTCCTGTTACCTTAACACTATACTGGGCGCTTTGTCAGCGCTGTAATAATACCCCGGTCTGGTGTCGGGAATTTAGACTAACCAATCAACCAAATCTTTTGTCACGAAATTAAAAACTTGGAAGTTATAGGGTGTCTCATAAAAATGGCCCGAGATGTATGGACCTTCATCGTTATTGCGCTTTTTATTGTAGATTTCGAATTTGTCTAATGGGCTTTTTGGTTTTTGATTTTGGTTTCCGGTTTTCGGTGGGGGTTCTCGGTTTTCGATTTCGGTTTTTGGTTTTTGATTCGTTTGATGTTTTTTCGGGGTTTTTTTTAAAAGAAAATATCTACCAATAGATTTGACATATAGTAAGATCCCCATATTTTCAGAATTACTAGCATTTTTTTTCCTATAGGCCTACATTGGAGTATTGTACTGTACGGATTTACTAGAAAGAAAACTTCGCCACTTTCATAGCAATGTTGCGTATAACGGGCGAGCTGTAATTAAATCAACTACTTTTATTTTGGGATAGTAAATTTCCTAATAGTATCAGTTGTATCGGGTGACGATTGCTCGCTCCACAGACACTGAAACACAATCCGCAGTTTGTTTTAATTCATCAAACAAAGACATTGTAACTTGCTGTTTGTTTATACAGGGTGCCGGATCTATCAAGCAACCCTGAACCACCATTGGCGGCATCAGCATCTTGGGGTGGGCAAGAAAAAATAGGGGTGGGGGGGGCAAAAGAAATGTTAGGGTTTATTTTTGCTTTTAATGTCAAAATTGATAGGCTTTTGCTAGACCAATTTTCAAGTCAATTTTACGTAATTTTCAACATTTTCGAAAAAAGGGGGTTTGAGCTAATGAGGGCAAGAACATACATCACTAGTCAAGACGTTCAATGTAGACGTCGCTCTAGTCACGACATCAACAGGTTAGACGTCTTGATATTTGTCTCCATCATCAACAGACGAGACATCTCTATTATATAGTTAAGCCCGGTAGTAAAGGCGTCAAGACATTCCATGTAGACGTCGCTCTAATCAAGACCAAATCAGGTAGACGTCTTGATATTTGTCTCCATCATCAAAACGTCAACAGAATAGACGTCTCTGTTATAGTCAAGGCGTCAACAGCACAGACGTCATTCAAGTCAAGACGTTCCATATAGACTTCGCTCTAGTCAAGACCCCAACAGGTTAGACGTCTTGATGTTTGTCTCCATCATCAAAACGTCACCAGAATAGACGTCTCTATAATCAAGACATCAACAGAACGGACGTCATTTAAGTCAAGACGTTCCATATGTAGACGTCGCTCTAGTCAAGATCCCAACAGGTTAGATGTAATTGATATTCGTCTCCATCATCAAAACGGCAACAGATAGATGTCTCTTTAGTCAAGACGTCAATAGACCAAACCACAATCGAGTCCAGACGTCAACAGACTACGCTTGTTCTTCATAAATGTTGTGTTGACCTGGTTACATATAATAGTTGATATCATTATCTTCCCCATACAGATGAGAATGAATGTGATGACCCAGCACGTAACGGTTGTCAACAGCATTGTCACAACACTGTAGGCGGCTACGCATGCTCGTGCGCACCGGGCTATATACTGGACAGGGATAGCAAACATTGTATAGGTAATGTTATCTCGTATCTCCTATCCCGTTCGATACAAAGGATCAAAACATGTTCACAGCTGAACGGTAACCCCCCCCCCCCCCCCCCCCCCCCCCCCTCCCACAGCTTGTTAGTGTCACTATCAATCAGTAAGATAAAGTTATATCACTCGCCCAGGGGGGCGGGTACTCGAATTTGAAGAGGGTATAGGGGTGTGTGACTGGGCATTCTCAAAACAGGGGCTTCCCGAACTGACACATCCTTAATTGGGGGTCTTGGCGAACGGCCCAAGTGGAAAACATTTTCCGCTCAATTGGGTGTTTTTAAAGTAGATTATGACAAATTGGGCTAAATTTACCAATATTGGGTGTATTTGGGGGTAACTCGGCGCTAGAGTTTGGATTGTATAGCTTGCGGAACGACTTATCAGTAAAATGAGATGCTTTATGAGCGGCGACAGGTCGTAAAAAGAGGCTCTTTGTCCCCTCACGTACCCGTATGGCCAATATACGTGAGTACCCCCCCCCCCCCCCCCCCCCCCACTCCCCCTGAACTAATATAACTGCAGTAGGCATTTTCTGTCGCTTTAAGAAAGACACAGCAGGTTTTAAATCCGGTGTAGGAGATATAGCCCCCTGGCGATGTAGGAGATACAGCCCCCTGGCGATGTAGGAGATATAGCCCCTGGCGATGTAGGAGATATAGCCCCCTGGCGATGTAGGAGATATAGCCCCCTGGCGATGTAGGAGATATAGCCCCCTGGCGATGTAGGACTCTAGGAGATATAGCCCCTGGCGATGTAGGAGATATAGCCCCTGGCGATGTAGGAGATATAGCCCCCTGGCGATGTAGGAGATATAGCCCCCTGGCGATGTAGGAGATATAGCCCCCTGTCGATGTAGGAGATATAGCCCCTGTCGATGTAGGAGATATAGCCCCCTGTCGATGTAGGAGATATAGCCACCTGGCGATGTAGGAGATATAGCACCCTGGCGATATAGTCCGGCCTGTACCGTAAATTATAAGGCACTCCACACAACATTAGTTTCACGCTTCATTCCGTGTATGTCTATGGAGGCCGGACTATGGCTCCATGGGACTATGGTTCCTTTCACACATGGTTTCAATATTTTCTTGGGGATTCGGAATATCTTGGATAGTTTCGGTATAATACAACAATCATGATTCCAGAAATCATTCCTTGAATGTCAGCAAGATAATTGATTAAAAGTTCTAACAGATTTTAAAAATAGTGACAAATGACACTGTCCTATAATAATTATTTTCATCACAGGTTTGCAATCATGTGGTGGCTATTTGAGCGACTATGAAGGGAGTATACTATCGCCTACTTTACCAGTAGGCAATAATAACAGCTTAGATTGTGTGTGGCAAATATCCGTTGAGCCAGAATTGAGCATTTCTTTAAGGTAAGTGAGCACAGAACAGTTGTTCGATAATGTATACATAGGCGGTGGAAACGGCGGACGCACTCCCCTAATTTCCGTCCCCCTATATAATTTTCCTCATTTTACATCGCTTTTTTCTTATGCGAGAGCCTCACTGAATTAATAATTATACATCATACATGTAGAGCACAAATCGAGTGGTTAATTGAAGTTGATTTTGTCATCAATTTGAAGTTGCAATTACCTACCGTAATTTCCGTGCTATAAGCCGCGTGGCGTATAAACCGCGTGGCGTATAAGCCGCGTGGCGTATAAGCCGCGTGGCGTATAATCCGCGTGGCGTATAATCCGCGTGGCGTATAAGCCCCGTTGCGTATAAGCCGCGTGGCGTATAAGCCGCGTGGCGTATAAGCCGCGTGGCGTATAAGCCGCGTGGCGTATAAGCCGCGTGGCGTATAAGCCGCGTGGCGTATAAGCCGCAGGTCCTCAAAATCATCAAAGCAAGATTCAGTTATCATTGTATCACCCGCAACACTGTGACAACCGCACAAAGAATCGAGAATTCTCGGGCGTACTGACACCTATCCACACAGCCAACGCCTGCTTTCTTTGGCGGCAATAATTAGGCTACACAAAATAGTTATATATAAATAATGTTGGCACATCCTGTTCAAGGCTATATTTTATTGGTCCCCATTATAAATACAGCTTTTTCTTCGATTACTGGTCATCCAACGCATACTGCCGTAGTTACATAGACGTGATGGAAGGACGGGGACCATCGGAGGAGCATCTCCGTATCTGCGACAATGGCGACACCGCTATGGATATGTATAACACGGCATCAGACCTTATATGGGTGCATTATCACGCTGAGTTTTACCACGAGGGCATATTTCAAATAGATTATTACACACAGATGAAATACAATCGGTCGGTGGAATGTGGCGGATTACTCAATGGTATGAGAATTACGAAGGAGGGCGGGATGGTGTATACCGAATAATAGTAAATCATTAGGCTTTTGTTGTGTTATATAGCTAATATTTTGCTAATGGCATTTGTTATGGACCAAATAGAATTAGATATAATAAGGAAAAAGCAGTAATTACTGAAATCAACAAAAGGTGTGTTATTTCATACACAAATATGTTTTCACTCACATGCCCTTATCTTCCTTATCAGACCACCTCCCTGAGCGAGAACCAAACTAATACCCCATGCTTACAAGCATGGGTGAAAAGAAAGAGGGTCACCACCATGAATCGAGACGAGGGGCAGTATGCCCTTTTACACATATTCAATGTACCATTGTTAGTTGGAGAAAATTAGAAAAATTCAAAAATCAAGCCATTACTTTGCAACCATCTAGCGTTGGTAGTAGGTAACCAATGACTACAAAAATGTGTGCCAAACCCTCTACCACTACACTATTTCGACCTAGTGAATATTTATTTCGTGTAAAAGATATACTAATTAACTGAACATGTAGATTGCTTGATTGGAAGCCGTTCAACATCATCAATACGTTGATGTTACACTAGACTGTCTTCGCCCAGTCCCTCAACGTCGGCCTCATTATCTTTTGTGCGCATGCGTTGGCCTTGTCCAACACAGCAGCCTCGCATCCGTGTGCCATGTTAGGAGACTGAGGGATTTAGTCTAATGTTCCACACCGGTGTGAAAGGAGCCATAGTCCACCTGGAGCCATAGTCCGCCCCTTCTTAGACATACACGGAATAAATCGTGAAACCAGTGTTGCGTGTAGTGTCTTTAGAGATGAATGCCCTATGCCAACCTACACTGAGCCAAAAAAGAAACTTATAAAAAAAAGAAACTTATAAAATTTTAACAGATCACCAAATAAAATTCTGTGCATGAAAATGTACCAAATTTGGATACAATATTACTAATATTAATATTAATTTTGTATCCAAATTTGGTACATTTTCATGCACATTTTATTTGGTGATCTGTTAAAATTGTATAAGTTTCTTTTTTTTTATAAGTTTCTTTTTTGGCTCAGTGTATACATGACCAGATACAGATTGCTGTTTTCACAAGGCATGACTAACTGTGTGAAAGGAGCCATAGTCCACCTGGAGCCATAGTCCGCCCCCTTCATAGACATACACGGAATGAAACGTATAACTAGTGTTGCTTGTAGAGATGAGTGCCCTATGATAATACCAACCTATCATACCTATCTGTATACAGGGAGGGCTTGGACCATGCTTCCTTCTACATCGGTGACTGTGAAATATGGCTCATTCTTATAATATCATTTTTCCATCTGCAAAATATAGGTACCGGTACTCTTGAATCGCCAGGCTACCCTAACACATATCCAAATAGCGTCAACTGTATGTGGAAGATTACGGGAAGGAGTGTCAAACTTTACTTTGAAAACTTTGATCTCGAGAAAGAGGAACAATGCGAATTTGATTTCTTGGACATCCGGGATGGACGTCGACAGGAGCCGTCTTCGAGGCACATAGGACGGTACGTATGCACGTGATTTTATTATTTTAGCTAGCACATGACTTTCACGGTATTTATGCCAGACTTTAACGGTTTTTATGCGTGTCCCACTCGCCCCAGGGGGAGAGAGCGGCTGTTCTCGCTGGTGGCGCTCCCTCTTCCTGGGGTAAGTGGGACTTCTCGACGGACTAGACTTTCCCGGTATGTATGCGAGACTTTCACTGTATTTATGAGTGACTTTCACGGTAGTATGACTGACTTTCACGGTATTTATGCGTGACTTCTATGGTATTTGAGCGTGACTTTCACGGTATTTGTGCGTGACTTTTGCGGTATTTGTGCGAGACTTTCACGGTATTTATGCCAGACTTTCACGGTATTTATGCGTGACTTTCACGGTATTTATGCAAGACTTTCACGGTATTTATGCGAGACTTTCACGGTATTTATGCGTGACTTTTATGGTATTTTATGCGTGACTTTTGCGGTAATTGAGCGTGACTTTCGCGGTATTTTGTGCGTGACTGGTATTTAGGCCTATTCGTAGATTCCAAGGTATTTATGTGTGACTTTCACGGTATAAGTGTGAAAAAGTATGGAAATAATCCCCAGTTTATATTTTTCTTTTGTTTTTTCAGGTTTTGCGGTAATGTGACACCTCCGACTCAATTTGAATCATCGACGGGAGAACTTTATATCAAGTTCCAGTCCGATGCCACCGTACAAGGCGGCGGATTCCGGGCTGTATTTGAAGTTGAACAATTATAAGAGTGACGTCATGGTAACCTTTGACCTAGAGGGCCATGTTTGTCGGGACTTCTTATCAGCCTCGGCCCTCCAAACTGATCCGACATCTTGGATAAGAGAACTTTGTGTATAGCCTGTGTTTTTATAGAAAGTGATGTCATTCTGATGTCACATATTATTTGTTTTCTGGAAGGGAGTAGCTGATATACGGTATAGGCTATTCCACATTGAGTCAATACCGGGTGGTTCAAAAAAAAGTTGACCCAAGTTCAAAGTAATTTTTCAACCACATTTAAAGTTTCAGATAATTTTTGTTTGCTTTGTCTTATTCAGCAGTAAGTTTTGAAATTATCCTGATAAGATGGTACATTTATCTTGGTTGGTTCTTCAGATATGGTTCATTACAGATAGCATGCGCAAAGCTGCCTTGGCCACGGGAGCGTCCTTTAGAGATGGAATGCACAAAGTGGACTTGCATACGATTGGTCACAAATTGTAAAAATAGGAGAAAAAGAAACAAGGAGACATCTGAGACATCTGTCTGGTGCTTGACATTACCTACCTATTCGTATCTACGTTTCTTTGTTGAATGTGAATGGCACATAAGCATAGCGATTGGGATACTTTGTCAGGGCGGGCTTTTCAATTCTGAAACTAGAGCATGCTGTTTTGTTTAAGACAACAACTAAATAACGCTCCCGTGGACAAGTCAGTTTTGTACATGTTTTCTGTAATGAACCATATCTGAAGAACCAAACAAGCTAAACGTGCCATCTTTTCAGGATAATTTCAAAACTTACTGCTGATTAAGACTAAGCAAACAGAAATTATATGAAACTTTAAATGTGGTTGAAAAATTACTTTGAACTTGGGTCAACTTTTTTTTGAACCACCCGGTATACCCCTTATTATGGAACACAAGACCATAACGCTTTCCACGCGACAGTCGTCTGCAGACGACATTCCAAAATGTCACTAAATGTTTCAAAAATGTCAAAATTATTGAATTTCATTGCCATATTTAGAATCACCATATGAGAAATGCATTGAAATAAGTACACACATGCCTAGTATTGGGTCAGTAATCCTTGAGATAGAACTTGAAAGTTGGGAAAGGTTTTTAAAAAAAATGTTTTATATAATATGGTAAAACCAATAGCGCGTGGAAAGTGTTTACACTTTCCACGCGGCTATTATTAGTTTTACCATATACATAACAGATTTTTCATAAACCTTTCCCAAATTTCAAAGTATATCTCAATGATTACTGAACCAATACTAGGCATGTTTGTACTTATATCAATGTATTTCTCATAGCGATTCCAAATATGGTAGTGAAATTCAATATTGTTGACATTTTTGAAACATTTTGTGAAATTTTGGAATGTCGTCTGCAGCTGCCAGCCGCGTGGACCGCGTGGAACACTTTCCACGCGGCAGTCCTCTGCAGACGACAGTTACAAAACGTATCAAAAATCTTTAAAATATTGCATTTCGTCACCATTTTTGGAATCACCGTGAGAAATGCATTGAAATAGGTACAAACATGCCTATTATAGGTTCAGTAATTCTTGAAACCCGTGGAAAGGGTTCTGAAAAATCTGTGTAGGCCTATGTATATTAAACTAATAGCCGCGTAAAAAGTGGTAAATACCATTAGAGTGCGTGTAGATTTAAAAACGAAGTCGCCCATGAAAGTAACACCCATCTCAATGCACAATCCCTATGTGGAAGCTTAACGGTATTTTTCTTCCATAGGGCTAGGGGTGTATCATGGATTTCAAATGAAATATACCAATTACTGGCCGGATAGCTATAATTATCTGTTCCAAGATACTCCCACACTGCAAAAACTCCGGTGCTAAATATGCAACACTGAGCCGGTGTTACGCTCCTGGTGTTAATGTTAGTGTTAGGTCAACACCATAGGAATAACTGATGTAACACTTCTCATGGTGTTAAGTTTCTTGTGTTAAACTGGGTGTAAGAATAACTCCCATGGGTGTCATTATTCCACACATGCACAAGGAGTTTGGTTATATTGGTTTTGTAACACTTTGGATTGTATATTTATACATTTGATCTAGTGATTCGATCTGCAACATGCACCATTCCATAATTAAATGACAAGTAAGAACATTAATTCACAAAAACGCTCAAGTTTTAATAAATTTGAACTGTTGAACAGTGAAATATGTTATTTGCAAGCATTTTATTGTTAAAGTACTTCAACTTATCTAACATTAATATTTTAACACCAGAAGGTGTAAAAATTAACACCCTGAGAGTTTTAATATAGCAACACCCAAAGGAGTGTTAATTCATCAACACCAAAGACGTGTTAATCAACACCAAAGACGTGTTAATCAACACCAGGAAGTGTGGACCAGGTGGGACACTTATGTGGTGTTAAAATTCATCCCCCCCCCCCACCCCCCCCCCCCCACACCGAGCAGGAGCGTAACTATAGGGGTGGCAGGGGGCACCCACTCGCCAGAAGGCTTGCCCCCCATGAAATGAAACTATATGTATATATAATTATAAACAACAACAACAAAAATAGTCGGTTATACCGCCCCACCCCCCCCCCCCCCGATCACAGGCCTTCTCCCCCCCCCCCCCCCCCCCCCCCCCCCCCCCCTCCCTCAGAAATTGTAACTATCGGTCGCTGATGACGGCAGGCGCGAAGGGGACGGGCCGAAAGCTTCGCCGTTCGAAATCAGTGTACTATTAAAAGGCCGTAAGTGACCGATTCCAGTTTTAAACTGTCACTGCTTTAACATGTTTAAAGGGACATTCAGTTACTTCAGTTATGTCTTGGAGGCTGCGCCCTCAATTTTGATACAAACTTAGATTAATTTTGTACATGTTTACAATTGCATTATATGAATGAACCTACACTTCAGGATTAAGAAAAAGTAGCCCTCTTTGTACAACAAAACATATTCTGATCTATACGGTTTAGATCAGAATTTAACACTTTGGGGAGCTTAGGGGTTTCTGGTCCCGGTCCGAGGCTGACACAGGGAGTTATATACCAAAATGTTCTTTGAAGTTGGTAAAATTGCAACCTATTAGGTTTTAACCTACACTTAAAAGTGTACATATTTGCCAACTTGAGTGGTTGATGACCTTGATTTAGGGTAGAAGGTCACATATGTTTCAATATGTTTCAAAACAATGTATGCTCCCTAGGTATAAAGAACTTATTAAACAGTCACAATATAAATATGCTGGGCATAAAGGCTACTTTCTTGATTTCATGAGTGGCAACAGCAAAAATGACCATTTATTAATGCTCATCTTGAATCCTGAAATGAAGTAAATTATAAAACTTCTCCAAACTACTTTGTGTCCCTTTAACGTTAGCACTGCTGTATATTGGTTAGTGTCACAAATGCCTAACTTTACACTGCAGTATTGGTTGGTGTCTATAAGAAATGCCTAACTTTACACAGCTTTACTGGTTGGTGTCTAAGAAATGCCTAACTTTACACAGCTTTACTGATTGGTGTGTGTTACGAACTGCCTGACTATTGACTGCTGCATTGGTTGGTTCACAGATGTAATGTTGGAAACACCTTGCACCATCTGTGATTGGTTAGTGTCAAAAGTGTCTAATGTTACACTGCAGTAATATATTGATGACCCCCCCCCCCCCCCCCCCCCCCTCCCGGGTCCCGCATTCGTTTCTTCATTATTCAAGCTTAATAACAACGTGGTTTCAGAAATGTTTTCAGGACCATTTTAGTGAAAGAATAGCATTTTTTGCGCGAATTAGTTTCATGTTTCATTATTTAAATTATAATACGATGGCTTGAGGAACGATTTTAGTGAAAAAAATGACAGTTTTTACTCGTAAATAATTCAAGCTTTAGGGGGGGTCTGGGGTCAAATGCCCGAATACAGGATGTCAATTTTAACAACTTTCCCATAAGTGTTATATACCATAGTATAGCCCATATCGCAAACTTTAAAAAGTGACTTAAAATTTTGCTCTGGTTGCCATGGTAACCAAATAGGGACCCTAATTGGCTAAACACTGTACCAAGTGTAACTCAAAAACGCTAACTTTTAATATACTGGTATTTGGGTTGAAGGTTAACAATGATATTCCGCACTACTTCATGGATCCGGATTTTTGATATCGTTGCAACCAGGAACCAGTGGCGTAGCTCAGGGGGGGCAGGGGGGCAAATGCCCCCCCTGACGAAAAAAACCAATTTGGGCCCCCGCCCCCACCCCCTAAAAAAAATAAAGGGGGTGAGAAAAAAAGGAAATAGGAAAAATTTGAGAAGAAAGATCGAGGTTATTAGCCAAATAGAAGGAAAAATTGTACATGTAGTACATTTATTGTGCGATTTTTTTTGGACTGCGATTTTGCGAATTTTTTTGACCTTTTAACAACTTTCCCATAAGTGTTATATACCATAGTATAGCCCATATCGCAAACTTTAAAAAGTGACTTAAAATTTTGCTCTGGTTGCCATGGTAACCAAACAGGGACCCTAATTGGCTAAACACTGTACCAAGTGTAACTCAAAAACGCTAACTTTTAATATACTGGTATTTGGGTTGAAGGTTAACAATGATATTCCGCACTACTTCATGGATCCGGATTTTTGATATCGTTGCAACCAGGAACCAGTGGCGTAGCTCAGGGGGGGCAGGGGGGCAAATGCCCCCCCTGACGAAAAAAACCAATTTGGGCCCCCGCCCCCACCCCCTAAAAAAAATAAAGGGGGTGAGAAAAAAAGGAAATAGGAAAAATTTGAGAAGAAAGATCGAGGTTATTAGCCAAATAGAAGGAAAAATTGTACATGTAGTACATTTATTGTGCGATTTTTTTTGGACTGCGATTTTGCGAAATTTTTTGACCTCCCCCCCCCCCCCCCCCCACACACACACTTACATGAAATTCACGAGGTAAGTGACTAGAATTCTTTGGGGGGCAACCTTTTACGAAATTTTTAGAAATCTTGCCCCCCCTGAAAAAAAATCCTAGCTACGCCACTGCCAGGAACCGACCAATCAGGTAATTTTGCATGATAATTCAAATTTGGAAAAAAAAATCAAAATTCGGGATACATGAAGTTACCAAATATTATACAAATCTAACATTTCGTTTTTGTGTTAGAGCCGCAGAAGATTTCAAATTTTCGCTTTTCGATGTTTTGAGATATCAGGGTTTAAAAATCACATATCGTAGAGGGCGCTTTTCATTAGAAAACAAACCTTTGCATCAATTTTTTTAACATTTATGTGTGTCAAAATAATTATTGTATTTTATAATCAAAGTTTTGCTAAGATAAATGCAGTAAATTATTTGATATAGTATACCAATGCCATGGCAAATCAAATTTCATACTAAATGTAATTTCAATATTTATAATACCATTCTTGACTATAAGATGTTTTATTAAACCTTTCCCCCAAATTTAGTTAAATATTACTGCTTCAAAATTATTACATGTAATCTAATAGGAAGCCCCCATTTTGATACAAGTTCGCCTCACCGATATAACTTTGTTCAAACACAATATTAAAACGAATGTCCGATTTCTATATAACATTTTACTGCGTATGATGTTTGCAATATCTCATTTTTCCTTACCTAGCCAAAAACACATATTCTCCCAGACCTCCCCCCCCCCCCCCCCCCCTTAAAACATGATGGTTACAGGAACGTTTTTCTGGAGCTTTTTAGTTGGAAAACTAGACATTTTTGCGCGTCAAGCTTAAACAAGATGGCTTCAGGAACGTTTTTCTGGACCTTTGTAGGGTTAAAATAGTCAATTTGTGCGCGTTTCGCGCGAACTAGTTTCAATGTTTAAAGCTTAACAACATGATTTCAGGAACATTTTCTGGACTTTTTTGTTAAAATAAACATATTTGTTTTCAATGTTTTAATGCCTAACCCAACTTTACACAGCATTACTAGTTGGTGTCTAAGAAATGCCTAACTTTACACAGCATTACTGGTTAGTATGTACGAAATGCCTAACTTTAAACTGCTGTATTGGTTAGTGTCAGTTATGCCTAACTTTACGTTGCTGTATTAGAACTAGAATGTCGGAGACCAAGCGCGCTCGCTGATGTCGGAGACATCAGAGGGAGGTGTACGTGTGGTAAGAGCAGCCGATTCCAGTTCTGTTCTGTATTGGTTGATACAATAAATAAACAAACAAGCCAACCAACTAACCAACCACCACCAACCAACCTGACCCGACCCGATCCAACCCAACCACCACCCGCCACCACCATCCACCACCATCCATGGACTTATCAGAACCAACCTACCAACCCAGACTGGCAACACTGACCATGCTCGGGTAAACACGTGTACATGTAGGCCTATTTGGTCAGAAGTCACAAACTGGTCCAAAAAGTGTTTCACTTCTAATAATGTTGAGAAATACACCAATTCTGATTATGATTCAAGGTTTTTCATTTGTGCAAAAAAGAATCAAATTATACAGGGTGTGTAAAATTTGTAAAGGGTGGAACATAAAAAGTTGATCGTTTTAGTCCTCACAAAATATTTTGATAGTTTGTACAATTAATAGGGTTTAGCTGGAGATAGTCACCAAAATCAGAACAACCGCAGAAGGTGCTACCAAATTTGCTAAGAATCACTTGCCCAGAATGTACACAGGAAAAGTACAGGGTGTCTAAAATTATGATGAAATAATGCATAAAATGAAGGTTTGTATATAATATTCTATGACATTTAGTAAGCATGGACTATTTAATTTAAAAGAAAATGGTTATCGAAATGAACTACATGAATATCATTAAAGTTCCTTTTATTTTGAATACAGGGTGGTCCAAAATAGGTCTAAATAGCAAATTGTTCATGAATCTATGAACAATTCTGTGAAGAAACACTTCTGGCTTTTTTAGTTAAATGTTTTACTACCCAGGGTAGAAAAGGACCGAAGAGTCACACAAATGAAATAGAGAGACTGCGATTTGGCCATTGTTTAATCAATAAAATGAATAAAACTGTGTATTTTTTACATTAAAACACTCCCTGAATTGAACATCATATTCTAGTAGAGAATGTCTAGATAACAATTCAATATTATTATTCATAGTAGCAGGCACATGTTATTAACACATATGAGAAGTTTGAAAACTTTCCTATGTATACTTTTAAAATGGCATCAATTTCAAAAGATCTAGTTTTCCGCTATTTTGTGTAGAAACCAATGGGCGCCGCATCCACCGGCGCCACATCCACCGGCCCCACCCTTGACTCACTCGACGTTTAGATTGATAACTTCACCGTTGCTAAATATGTGGCTTTAATCCTTTTTTTATTCGGTAGCTAGATAAATTGTCTTTAATACGATACCAAAAATGTTATGTTTTTTTGACAACTTCTATTTAAAATAGAGACACGTATCACGGATTTTAAGGATTTTTTGAAACGGCCCCACCTTATTTGATACCTATTAGTGACCTGTGACCATTTGCAGAGGGGTGATTTTCGTTTAAAAATTGATCTAAATGCAGTATTACTTCGCCTCAATTATCATCTAAATGGTTGTTTACATCTGAAGAAATATACAGAGAACATTCTGAAACGGTATACAAAGTATGCAGAGTGATATACAAACGAGGAGAAAATGGATGATCAAGCAAACAGGTTGCGGAGAAATAAACATTGTGTTGCACAACATCCCGGAGGAGTCTGCTGAAGGCAAAGGAACATATGATTGTTCAAAATTTGTTCGTGAGGTCATTATTAATCATATGGAGTTAGAAGAAGACAGCTGCACGTTCGACCTGTATTTTAAGCCGGGATTTTAAGCCACCCTTTTTCTTTAAAATCAGCGTTTTTGATACCCTTAACGCGTGACGCGTCCAACACTGAAAAACACCCCTTTTTACGCGTTTTTTTGGTCACGCATGTGTACAACATTATGTTTGACTGCCCCCCCCCCCTCCCCCCCCCCCCCCTCCCCCCCCCCTCCCCCCCCCCCCCCTCCCCGGGAGATTGATCGAGAACACAGATCACCAACTGGCCCACCAAGGGAAAACAGAGTGAGGCCAATTCATGTAAAATTCCTCAGATACCAAGATCGAGTCAAAGTCCTAAAAGAAGCCCCAAGAAAGTTGAAAAATAATCCATTCAACACAAATAACGTTTTCTTGTCGGACGATGTAACTGAGATTGTACGCAAGAAGAGGAAGAAACTAGTGGCAATGAAAATAAAATAAATGACAGATGGCCAGGTAAGACAGTATTTATTCCACCAGTGGTACCAGCAATGCTCCTATACGTGAAAACGCAGGAAAGCTTGTATAAGAATGTATCCCGGTGACAAGCTGCCGGCGGAGTGAATACAGTCTTAAAAACTCAAAGTTTCCTGGACATCAATTTTGCAGGGTAAACTATTTGGAGAACTTGAGAACGATGTCACATTTCGCGTTTGATAATTTATTGTTACCCGGATTTTTTTACATTGGAGCAAAGATCATCATCATGAGCTGCTTAAAATGCTGGGACATCCTTTAATTTCGCAGTGGAATTTTTGCCGTGACGCCTTAGCGACCAGATTTCTCAGTATTCAGTTTGTTGAGCACCATTGTCGAATTTCTAGATTGGACGAAACAGTGTAAATATTGCAGCTTTAATCGGTTTCGGCCAATGAAAAGGAATGTTACAACATTTGTTTGGATGATTTTATCAAAGATATTCATAGATATAGAACTACTGATTGGACGAGCAAATAAGACACTCCCGTTTATTCTAGCGTTCAACCAATGCTACTGACGGTATGAGATTTTATGAGTCGCCCTTCTTTGCGCTGATGGTATATTATTTGTATTAGATTGTTGTCGCGTCGTTCGATCGAAAGACAGTTGTTAACGCTTTACAACGAATACAAGTTAAACTAACTAGTTATAATTAAATCCATTTATGATCTGCATATATTAGAAATAAGTTTTATTTCAAAAACTATTTTAAAGTTTGAAAATATTTATTAAATTGGAAAATATTTGGAAAATAATTTTTATCGCATACAAAGAATATGTATTATATTGTCGAACCGTTTTTGTATTCAATTATCGTTGCTCGATCGAAAAACAGTGTTATAACGCTATAAAATTGATCGTTCGCTGGTAAGTCAGTGATTAACGGATGAAAATGTATTTAATTAGTTATAGTCAAATTAATTTATGGTATTTATTCATATATATATTTGATTTGCTTACAAACAAATATTTCCAAATTTAAAAATAGTATTAAAAAAACTTTAATCGCATACAAAGAATACTTGGTAGCCGCTTCCAGTTTACAGACAAAGAAAACTACACATGTGCTGTGAATTGAGAAGACCGGTCATCGTAGAAAAAAAGCTGTCTGTGTGCCTTACTAAGTTACCGATTTGTTCCCTCAACGTGATTCTTGTGCCGTGTGAAACAGTTTACCCGAACTCTACTGAAGCTGATCATTATTCTTATGCAATAGGGCCTGAAGGTCTGCTTTATTCTCCTATATAGCGTCACGGCCTGTTTTTTAGAAGATCTTGTTTTTTACCATTGGATTCGTAATGTTGACGATCACAAATAGCTTTTGAGATGAAGTGGAATGTAACGGACTAGGCTTAGTTTAGTTTAGTTTTATTTGGCATATCAAGACATAGAGATAATAATAATAATAACAAGACATTTCTTAGGCGCTTAAGGCCATTTTGGAGGCATCTTGGATTTGAAGATTGTTATCAAGATGGGATATATTATTTATTTAGATGCACGTCGTAAACACGACATTTCATCCCTCATATGACGGAGATGGTTGATACACTATGCGTCATTCATTTTCCAACATTTCATGTAGAGTGATATACACGCGTAACTTTGACGTCACACAGCGACTTGTAGGAATAAAAAGCCAACGGTGATTTTTTATATGTTGAAGATTAATATGTATAGATTGCATTAATATATGAATTTTTAAAATTGGTTACTTGACGTAAAATAATTCCCGTTTTTAATTTGACACATAATTTGAGCTATTTTTCATGAAAAACACAAGTTTGATCCCGTTATAAAACAAAAGTTACAGAAGCTAAACAAAATGCAATGCACATGTTATATACTCTATAGGTATCTTAAGATGATACTGCAGTGTAAGTGTCTTGTGCAAAATCGTTTTGCAGTTGGAGGGTTTAAACTAAAACTACCCGTTTCTGAATATAGGCTAAAATGGTCGAAATTGGCAAATTTAGGGTGTTTTGATCTAGAAACACTGGGACTCGCGATGAAAGATTTATCACCATAATATGAGATGGTTCATCATAACTGATGTGTGGACCAAGTATGAAATGATTTCTCCAACCTTCATCCCCGAGATGCTACTGGGTTTTAAAAATACACAGTCTTAATACAAAAAGCCTCTGAGCGCCGTACAACAAACAAAATATGATAAAAAGAGAGCAGCAATAACAATTTACAAAGTTAAAAAGCATAGTATGAAATATAAAAATTGCAATAAAATACAGAAGAAATATACACTCAAAAATACAATAACAGTTAATAAAGATACAATACATCAGATCAAATATACAAATCTTAAAAAATGCCAAGGATAGCCCAAGAAAGCTTTAAAGAAAGGGTCCCGCAAGCACAACAGTGAGCATTATTTGTTAGAAAAATAATTATCGAGCCGAAATTACGTAATTATATATAACAAAACACCATACTAGTCACAAAAATTAAATAAAAACTGCCATCACTAAACATGCAATTTTTAAAATTCGCGGCGATCGAAAGTCCCGGTGTCGATGACGTCATGGGTATCGGTGCTAAAATTTGCGCATGTGCATTGTATAACTATGACATCATCGACACTGGGACTTTCGATCGCCGCGAATTTTAAAAAGTGCATGTTGAGAGATTGCGGTTTTTATTTGATTTTGTCATAAGTGTGGTGTTTTGTTCTATATAATTACAAAAGTTGGGCTCGATAGTTATTTTTCTAACATATAATGGACACTTTTATGCTTGCGGGACACCTCCTTTAATAAAAATTCCATTAAAATGGAATGGGGACGGTCAAAAGGAATTGCGATATGATGCAAATAGAAAGAGGCAAAATAGCAGCATTTGTAAAAGTGCTATGTTATGCGGCAGATGAATCAATCGCAAAGATGCTAATTGTGAAAGAATTTTGTGTTGCATGAATGTGAAAGAAATATATATTACAGCATAGTATATTTGTGTATCAATACATAGGCATGTCAGCGCGCACGTAATTGCGCTTGTTTAATGATACTGGAAGTGCCAGAGTACCAATAAACATGTGGAGATACATACACGTGATCAATGATTGCAGGTTGTTTTAAGTTACATCGGTAGCGAGCCGAACCCTATAGCGTGGGATTGGCAAAATGATGAAATTTAGGTCTTTCAACATACAGATGGAGGCAGCCATGTTTGATTTTTGTAGTCTTTTATGCCACATTTGTAAAATATATGTACCATAATGCAGAATAGTTTATCAGTTCCTCGCAGCCTGTGATGGAGTCAAAGGTATTTATATTTTAGTCTGTTGATGTATTGGCAATACGGTACTTCCAACAGAGACACAAAATAGTTAATACTTGTTTGAAGGAGAAACCATGCAGATAGGACGTCAGTCAGCATAGCAAGTGTTCTGATATTAAGGAAGGATATGGCACTATTATACTGCCCTCTATTATTTTATAATGACATCATCGTATTCATCGATAGAGGGCAGTATTATCAAATTACTAACAGGTATGAGAGATAGACTGTCAAGATGGCAGCCCCCACGTATATCTAGAAACACCAAAATGTGAAAAATACCGCAATCTGATGCTATAAGAGGGAACGGCTCGCTGCGCGAACCGTCCCCCAAAAAGGGCTTATTTACATTGGGTCCTTCATATATTAAAACAGTACATTATACAGGCCTACATGTATATAAACTATCATCCAAAGATACGCTGTGATCTCCGCAGATACGTAAGTTACGTTACCATGGTTACCTAGGGGAAACACTAAGGAGAATCTGTGAATTTGACTTTAATATGATTCATTTGACAGCGGTCAACATCAACAACAAAGGTCCGCATTGCAATGTTGGGTTACAGTCAATAGTTAGGTCACCCAAGCCCTATATGGCCGTGTGTCTTGAACTCGCCACCCTTACCGTTGCATGTTCAGATTTTTACATTTTACACCATCTGAGATTCGAATTAGCATATCGCAATAACTATTTCTTCTACCCCATAAAAAGTATATATTTTCTGAACGGTAATCTCACAAGGAATCTAAATATGCTATTGGAATTTAGATAAGACTGAATGGTAACATGTTGTGATTAAGAATGTTAAAAATATATAAATTTCTTTCATATTTTGATTTAAGCTCAATAATAATTTTGTACCTATCCCAATCATAATTTTACTGTGCATATTTAAGTTCCTCATGCAATTACCCATCAGAACATAATAGTTGTTAATGGTAAACATGTTGAAATATACTATATCGGGAAGTAAATGAGCACAAACGTTTAAATTTCATATTTATTAGAGTTTACAAGTATTTTTTTTGTTGGTATGCACCCTATCCTGATTTAAACGTCATTTCTGAATTCCCCTATTTGAGAGCTTTCCAAAAATGTATAATTTTGCTATCATCGGTTAAATATTTCTTTTGTTATAGTCATGTATGTAAAACCGATGAATGAGGGCAAGTTCACTGTGTAGCGAATAGGGAAAAAGCCAAGGACAACGCAATCGATTCATGATTACAATTGTTGAACAATAGTTGTCACATTTGTTGAAACAGATTCTTATAGAATATAAAAAAATCTATAAAATGAGATCAAAATCATTTTTGTACCGTACAGGGATGAGGAGTTATAGTAAATTGAACGTAGAATTGGGAACATTTTCTCTATTTCCCATAGAGATTGCACACAGTGCCGCCGCCACCGCCGCCGCCGCCACCGCCACCACCCCTGACTTTCACAACATAATCAATCATATCTCAGCCAAACATTTATAGAAATACCTGATTTAATAACACAATGTAGCTAGATAAATAGGCTTTCACATGACACCTCAACCATAGCTCTACCACATTTAGTTGTTGAGTTAATAGAGAGAGATGGATGATTCGTCACCAAAAATGCAACGCCACCACCCTTTTTGGGTGGTGAGTTCAAAACACATGGCCATATGAAAGCTATGAAGATTGTTAAACGGGGTCAGTCGTCACAAACATGCACAAACACAATAGTCAAACGACCTTGCTATTGTCATGCTATTGTCAACACTCCCTACACGTCTGCAGTGCAAATCTGTACGATTTTCGCCATGTAATGCAGGGCCGTCAGCAACTTTTGCCCAAGGGGGGTGCGTTTTCACGATTTTTTACCGGAAAGGGGGTGCGTTTTCACGACTTTTTACCGGAAAGGGGGGTGCGTTTTCACGATTTTTTACCGGAAGTAGTAGTATGACGTCAGAGTGTTAGTGCTGCAGCACGCTGACGATGCGAGCGCCTCTGGCGCGAAGCCAATAATGGGTAGGTTCCAGGGGGTCCAGGGGGCGAAGCCCCCGGAAGCTCTGAGCATTACAGCGAATTTAGGACACAATTTTCATGTATCTTGCCATCGTTGACCCCATTTTCCATTCATAAAACAACATGTTACCCTAAAAAAAAAAGTTAAAAAAAAGAGATTTTCAAGGGGGGTGCGTCCGCACCCAACGCACCCCCCCCCCCCCCCCCCCCCTTCTGACGGCCCTGTAATGTCTATGGCAGATTTCATTCCGTGGTATAAAGCTATGAGGTTTCCGTGGTCTTCGCTATCTCCAAGCAGATAGAGCAATACGTACATGGACTTTTTTTGTAGACGAGGGTTCATTTCATGATTTGGTGAGGTTTAGAATGAGTTAGGATTCTGTAATTTTGAAGACCACGGATTTTCAAAACTTAAATTTTCCGACATTGTACGACATAAATTTGGTCACCAAACGTGTTTAAAACTATACATTTTACCGTTCTGCAGATGTTATTGATCCTCCTCTAAAATTCTACATGATTTTTAACACGTTTCTTAGTTTTTCACTGAGACTCCATTGTTTTCTTGCGTATAACAAAATATGACATGCAGCGTGACCTCCCTACTGGCTGGTTATACGTACATGTACATTTATCTCGTATTTTTAAAATGCAAAGAGACTGTAAATTTCCGGTTTCCATTTTGTGATCAAATAATGTAGAAGTTGTTGTGATACTGGCGACAGTGTTCTTGTAATGGATGAGAGGTTACACACGTGTGGAATGTTTTATGTTGAATATATATATAGACTAATGTTGCATGTAGAAATGTGGGATTGATGGGTGGTGTATATAATACAATGTACGATATGATGCAACCATGACAACATTTGTAACGGATGAGAGGTTACACACGTGTGGA
The DNA here is from genome assembly GCA_035610835.1 of Ophiura sarsii. NCBI lineage: Eukaryota > Metazoa > Echinodermata > Ophiuroidea > Amphilepidida > Ophiuridae > Ophiura > Ophiura sarsii. The sequence continues at coordinate 57,144,200 of CM069454.1, forward strand.
ATCTTTTATGTTAAATAGACTAATGTTGCATGTAGGAATGTGGGATTGATGGGTGGTGTATATAATACAATGTACGATATGATGGATCTCATGAAATTAAGGCAATGCTGATGTTTCATCAAATTTTCTATACAGTCATCAAAAAAAGGTAACTATACAGGTAATAAATGGGCTTCTAACTCTTAAAATATATTTCCTACCTAAAAATTTAAATTATAAAGTTGTTGAGAAATTTGTCTTTTTTAATATGAGATATTGCACGCTAGGATCGGGTGGTTATTGAAGAAGTGGCACTCAAAAATATAAGGAGAAGTTCGATTTTCATTTTCACATTTTTATTTTCTACACGCGGGCCAATCTACGGGTACCTTATCGATTACCGGTAGTGCAATCGGGGGATGCATGTGCAGGTTGGACAGTCGGCCGTATTGTTCCGATGGATCAATACGCCACACACACGCTACCTGTCATTCTCTCCCCCGTGTTGAAATGTAAAATGTGAATTTGAAATTGTGACTCTATCTTACACTTTGGGTCGCTTCCTAAATATTCAACCGATCCTAGCGTGCAGTATCTCATATTAAAGAAGATAAATTTCTCAACAACTTTATGATTTGATATTTCTAGGTAGGATATATATTTTTAAAGTTAAAAGTTTATTATAACCTGTATAGTTACTTTTTTTGATGACTATATTTAAACTACAGGGTCTTTGATAGTTGGATTTTAAAATGTGGTATAATTTCATTATATTTAGGTGGTTTTTTTATGTTGTTTGTTGTTACCCCTCCAAACTTTTATTTTTTAGGAAGTTTGGGTGGTGTATTACAATAATATAATGCATGATATGACAGGTTCTCATGAGATTAAGGTTATGTTTGCATAATATTGATGTTTTCATCAATTTTCTGTATTTAAATTGTGAGGTTTTTTGCATTTGGATTTTAAATGGAGGAGGTAAAATTTCATTATATTCTGGGCATATTTTTTGTTGTCAGCCCTCCCAATTTTTCTATTTTTGAGGGTGTGGTAGGTACACGTGTATGGGGATCAGGTGTTTTTTAATCTGATATCCCTTTTCCAGTTTTGGAGCGTTTGGAGGATGGTAAAGTTTGACACACAGCCAGTCAAATTAAGTGTGTCAAACAGAACTTTTTGGATATTGAATAGGAACGAACTTGACTTTGGACTTGGAAATATTATGTTATCGTGTATGTAATTATGTATTCTCGTCAGGCATATTTAGAAGTAATAGGTGTGAAATGTATAACATTATTAATAATGATGTGGAATATTATAACATGTTATGATTGTGGACATGTATACCAGTGTGTTAATCAATGTGGTGCTTGTCAACATAAATATTTCCAGATGCTCACCATAATGAGATAGACCTTGAAAGTTGAGAAGGGTTCCGAAAAATCTGTTTTGTATATGGAACTAATAGCCGCGTGTGGAAAGTGTTAAAATCAATCAAGTTAAAGCTGATTTGCAAAATTTCACTTTCACAAGTGAAAAGAAATTCACCTTCAAGGCGAAGAACAACAAGAAAACCTGTGCTACGGACCCGCCCGATCCATTTTCTTTAGATATTGGAGAATATATTCACATGAAGATGAATGAATACCGACTTCCACCAATTGTTTAGTTTGTCCAAAACCGCAACAAAAAAAGACCCAACGTTTCTTTTTTCGTCGCCTAAATGGCATAACGAGAACGCGTTATACGTGGACTCGACCCTACATCCAGGATGTAGCATCGAGACCACCACAATTAGGTAGTCTCGCCCCTACCAAATCAACTAATGAGAACGCGTTTACATTATCGATGTAGACTCGTACCACATATTTTAACTTTTGTTCCACAATAACAAGCATATATTGCGCTGCGTCACACTGCGCCGCCGTCAGTCGCGCGCTTCAAAATGCAATTTCACGCGGCAAAATGCCGTACGCGTGGTAATTTACACAGTAAGTACGCACGGCGCACTCGCGTAAACAAGTTATTTTTGGATCACATAACATCCGGGTATGTGGACCCGATATACCACATCGGTATATTTTGGTGTGTTTTATCGCTCAATGAGAACGCAAGATCAATGTTAACCAAGTCCCCGTGCATGTGTTCCTCTATAGGGAGGGGGTGCATTTTTTTTGGAATAGCCCAATGTGATAGCCGAGACTTAGCTCTAGTTTTCAGAGCGATACGTGATTTGCTGTAGGGTAATGTCAATAGACAATAAAATGAAAGAGTATATTATATATACAACGACGGCAACAATCAAAATGTGAATAAATATAGAGATACAATTAGGCATAAAATAATTTTAAAAAGGTATACGCAGAAATACAGCATACTAAATAGCACCTGGCTACCATTATAAATTATGAATGCACGTTAAATAATTAAACGTCCAGCGAAAACTGATGGCCTAAAAAACTATACAGCAATAAATCAATCAAGAAAATGAATATGCAATGCAGAACATTGGACGTTGAGCGTACCACCTTGATAACTGCACAAGTCCTAGTGTTTGATTTAACACTTTCCACGCGGTAGGCGTCTGCAGACGACATTTAAAAAAATGCACAAAGTTTTTCAAAATTTTAAGATTTATTAAATTCCATTACCATATTCGGAATCACCATGAAAAATGCATTATAATAAGTACAAACATGCCTAGTATTGAATTGCAAACATTTCACTTCAAGTGAAAAGAAATTCACCTTCAATCAAGGCGAAGAACAACACGAAACCCTGTTCTACGGACCCTCCCGATCCATTTTCTTTAGATATTGGCGAATATATTCACGTGCAGATGACTGAATACCGACATCCACCAATTGTTTAGTTTGTCCAAAACCGCAACAAGAAAAAAACCCAACGTTTCTTTTTTCGTCGCTTAAATGGCATTTTATTTGAGTTAAAAGGTATATTACTTATTAGTCTAGTCTGGATGGAGTAATTAAAACCAAGATGGCAGCAAAGAATTCAAATCCTGCAAGTGTGAAAAATGTTACAGTCCAGTTATCTGTCTGGGTATGTATCCAACCTGCGGGGAAAATATGAGAACATAATATAATTAAATAAGACAAGACATGTAAATGACCTTAATTTAACCAAAATAACACCCAGAAAGACATTTTCTGACCATTCTGTCCGTACGGGCGGCCCAATTTTTGGAACTTTCTATACATGCTATGAAAGAGTAGAAACTTAAAATCTGTTTAAAGCACTTCCCTAAACAATCAAAACAAAACCTCATAACAAATTAATATTAGGTTCTTTTTTTGTTGGTGTGCACTGTCCTTCAAAACGAAGCTTAATCTCAAAATTATTATTATTCCAAAACTTATCTCAAAGCCCTTTAGGTTATTTTAGAGCACTATCTTCCGCCTTGCCTGTTAATCTTTTTTAATACTCTTGATGTTTGTAAACATTTGTTATAATTGTATATGGAAATAAATAAATGATTGATTTATTATCATATCAGATTCGCTGCACGTAACCCCGAGTCAAATAGCAGTATTGATTTGAAACACTGGTGTGGACCAAGAGAGTTTACTCAAGACGATAAGATATCCTCACTTCGCCGCCCGTTAGTTTTATCCCGTTAGTTAAATTGATATAGTAAACAAAATACAATGGCAGTGGGCGGAGTAGTTTTCCTGAATCCTGTCACACTTTTGGATCCAAATGAGTGGAAATTGATGACACGGTTCTCCGTGCGTGGTTCTGTCATGTATTACCATGGTATTACAAGGTTATAAGATTATTGTAGGCCCCACTGCACAAATAGTACGTATGGCTCATAGGTATAAGTGACTAATACGGTAGTCGCCAAAGTAATATCTCAGTGCATTACAATGTGCACAAGCAGCAATAAAAATTGAATTAAATAAATGTAAATGTTCCTACAATGATATAGAACTATTTGTATTGGTGTCAGTTCAAGTGTTATGGTTGCTTGTTCGTATGGTTACGCAAAATATTTCTATAGGTCGTACGTACAAGTCACTTATATGAATGAATGGGTATTGCAGTGGGGCCTTAACTATAATAACAGTGGCTATTGGACCAAGTGGTCAATGGACCAAGTGGTCAATGGACCAAGTGGTCAATGGACCAAGTGGTTATACTGGACCAAGTGGCTATTAGACCAAGTAGCTATTGGTCCAAATGGCTGTTGGACCAAGTGGCTATTTACAAAGTGGCTATTGGACCAAGTGGCTGTTGGACCAAGTGGCTATTTACAAAGTGGCTATTGGACCAAGTGGCTATTGGTCCAAATGGCTATTGGACCAAGTGGTCAATGGACCAAATGAGTAGTTGGACCAAGTGGTCAATGGACCAAGTGGCTATTGTACTAAGTGGTTATTGGACCAAATGGCTATTGGTCCAAATGGCTGTTGGTCCAAATGGCTATTGGACCAAGTAGCTATTGGACCAAATGGCTGTTGGACCAAGTGGCTATTTACAAAGTGGCTATTGGACCAAGTGGCTATTGGTCCAAATGGCTATTGGACCAAGTGGTCAATGGACCAAATGAGTAGTTGGACCAAGTGGTCAATGGACCAAGTGGCTATTGTACTAAGTGGTTATTGGACCAAATGGCTATTGGTCCAAATGGCTGTTGGTCCAAATGGCTATTGGACCAAGTAGCTATTGGACCAAATGGCTGTTGGACCAAGTGGCTATTTACAAAGTGGCTATTGGACCAAGTGGCTATTGGTCCAAATGGCTACTGGACCAAGTGGTCAATGAACCAAATGACTATTGGACCAAGTGGTCAATGAACCAAGTGGCTGTTAGACCAAGTGGCTATTGGTCCAAATGGCTGTTGGACCAAGTGGCTATTTACAAAGTGGCTATTGGTCCAAATGGCTGTTGGACCAAGTGGTCAATGGACCAAGTGGTTATACTAGACCAAGTGGCTGTTATACCAAGTGGCTATTGGTCCAAATGGCTGTTGGACCAAGTGGCTATTTACAAAGTGGCTATTGCCTATTGGACCAAGTGGCTATTGGTCCAAATGGCTATTGGACCAAGTGGTCAATGGACCAAATGACTATTGGGCCAAGTGGTCAATGAACAAATGACTATTGGACCAAGTGGTCAATGGACCAAGTGGCTATTGGACCAAGTGGTCAATGGACCAAGTGGCTATTGTACTAAGTGGTTATTGGACCAAATGGCTATTGGTCCAAATGGCTGTTGGTCCAAATGGCTATTGGTCCAAATGGCTATTGGACCAAGTGGTCAATGGACCAAATGACTATTGGACCAAGTGGTCAATGGACCAAGTGGCTATTGTACTAAGTGGTTATTGGACCAAATGGCTATTGGTCCAAATGGCTGTTGGTCCAAATGGCTATTGGTCCAAATGGCTATTGGACCAAGTGGTAAATGGACCAAATGACTATTGGACCAAGTGGTCAATGGACCAAGTGGCTATTGTACTAAGTGGTTATTGGACCAAATGGCTATTGGTCCAAATGGCTGTTGGTCCAAATGGCTATTGGTCCAAATGGCTATTGGACCAAGTGGTCAATGGACCAAATGAATATTGGACCAAGTGGTCAATGGACCAAATGACTATTGGACCAAGTGGTCAATGGACCAAGTGGCTATTGTACCAAGTGGTTATTGGACCAAATGTCTATTGGTCCAAATGGCAGTTGGTCCAAATGGCTATTGGTCCAAATGGCTATTGGACCAAGTAGCTATTGGACCAAGTGGCTATTGGATGATTAGTTTTAATGGTTGGGTACGTGTACGTATGTCGATGCAAATTTTACTTTGCCGACTATCATATAGGTCGTACGTACAAGTCACTTATACGTATGAGCCATACGTACTGGTTTTGCAGTAAGGCCTTAATGACATTCTTTTAGAAATATACGAGAGGCATTCAGTAAATACCTGCAATCATTAAAAATCTCTGAACCGATCTTAACACTGTTAACGCATGTATCTTAATGCATGCTATACACTAGTCTTTCAAATTTCCCGCCTTTGTAACATATAATTACCTAACCAGTGCCCTGAGATCATGGTTTTTCACAGTGCTGAAATGTAATGATAAAATTGACCTACTGTATGTGTTCGAAATTTTCTGTAAAAAAAGGGTAAGTTTAAGTATCAAGAGTTTTATTTTACTAACACGTGTCACGGTTCAGAGATTTTCAATGGTTGCAGGTATTTATTGAATGCCCTCGTAGAAATAACAATATTAATATTTTGACCTAAAAAAAAGTGACCCATGTGGTATGTAAGAGTATGGATTCTAATTTTTCAAAAGCTGAAAATGTCGATATCTACTATTATTCTCAAAATTCATCATAGCTCTCGAACGAACGCAAGAGTTTCACTTTACCATTTTACCATTGTACCGGTGTGAAGGACAACCTAGTTTGGAGTGTATGATCATTTTAAACAAATGGATCATAGTAGATTCAATGAAGAGAAAATAGAAAATTGAAGTTAGGTTACTTTTTTTCTGGGACACTCTGGATATTTCTTACCTGTAAGTGGTGCACCTATCAATAAACCAAATCCCCTCGCCGTATAATGAAGCCAAACCCCACATGTGAAATCATGTAGGTTGTCGGGGAATATGTCTTTTACCAGAGCTATGTTCAAAGGCGGGTTGGTACCGGTACACAATCCAGTCACTAATGATAATAGGGCTAGTCCCCAATACGAGGTATTGTAGGGGTAGAGTAACAGACTTGCACATGCACCTACATTTAGTATAATAATACCAATTTTGGCTGATAGAATGTTCTTGTCTAACAGAGGCCCGGAAAGACCTCTCCCTATAAAGGCTCCAAAACCTGCTATAGTTGCTAAATTAGATGCTAGCGGCGTAGAAAAGCCAATGCTAATTGAATAGTAAAACAGAAAGATTACCCAGCCGGACATGGCGGTATCCGTCAAAGTAAATGAGGCTAAATAAATGACAAACATAGGTGCCTTTGCAATGGTAGATAATCCACAAACTTTCTTAATGGTGCTGCAGTATGAAAAGGAATTTTCATCGGTATGTTCATGAAGCCGCTCTCCGTTATGTGTGTTTATCAAGCTTGTCTCATTCGGGATCGTATTCAACGGTTCCTTTTCGTCTTCAGAAGAAAATGACAGATTAATATAGTCGGTTCTTTTCCCCCGTGGGTAACGTGGTTTCATCACAATACCGGCTATGCATATATTAAACGATAAGGCACTCAGCAAAAGAATAGCCCCTCTCATTCCATACGTCGTAATAAAGGAATCCGTCAAAGGAGGTAGGACCACCATACCCACAGCGCCTCCTGTAAATCCTAAACCATTCGCCATGTTAAAATCCTCTTCGAAATATTCACGTAAAATCAACACTTTTGCCACCATTGGTAGTCCGTGACCAATACCTGAATATGTTAAAGAACCAGGTTTGAAGAGAATCAAAGCAATAAGGTTTATCGCGAATCGGTAAAAATCCATTGATTATCCTATTCTGTTGTATTGTGGGATTGAAAAGGGGGAAATATGGCCCCTTTCTATCCCACAATGCAATTTTTCGGAAAATTTCTATAGGGAATATAAAAAAATGTTCCCAATTCTACTCTACGTTCGATTTACAATAACTCCTCATCCCTGCGTGGTACAAACATGATTTTGCCCTCATTTTATAGATTGTTATATATTCTATAAGTTTCTGTTTCAACTAACGTGTCAACTATTATGTAACAATTGTAATCATGAATCGATTGCATTGTCCTTGGCTTTCTCCCTATTCGCTACACAGTGAACTTGCCCTAATTCATTCGAAGATGTTGTAAAATGTAAAAAATCTGGACATGCAACGGGAAGGGTGGCGAGTTCATAACACATGGCCTTATCGATAGCGATTATCGATTACCTACCTCAAATTTATCGGTGTATGGATCGTACGTTCTCGTTTTGATTAGTTGAAATTGTCTATGGCCATGTGTTTTGAACTGACCAACCAAAAGGGTGGCGGCGTTGCATTTTTGGTGACGGATCATCCATCTATCTATATTAATTCAACAACTAAATGTGGTAGAGCTATGGTTTAGGTATCATTTGAAAGCCTATTTATCTAGCTACCTTGTGTGAATAAATCAGGTATTTCTATAACTGTTTGGCTGAGATTGATTATATTTCGAACGTCAGGGGTGGTGGCTGTGGCGGCGTTGGCGGAGGCGGGGGCGGTGGTGGTGGCGGTGGGGGCGGTGACGGTGGTGGCGGTGGCGTCGGTGGCGGCGGTGGCATCGGTGGTGGTGGCGGTGGCGGCGGTGGCGGTGGCGCTGTGTACAATCTCTATGGGGAATATAGAAATTGTTCCCAATTCTACGTTCAATTTACAATAACTCCTCATTCTGTATGGTACAAACATGATTTTGCTCTCATTTTATAGATTGTTTTATATTCTATATATAAGTTTCTGTTTCAACAAACGTGTCAACTATTACGTAACAATTGTAATCACGAATCGATTGCATTTTCCTTGGCTTTTTCCCTATTCGCTACACAGTGAACTTGTCCTAATTCATCGGTTTTACATACGTGACTATAACAACAACAAAAGAATACAACCGGTGATAGCAAAATTATACAATTTTTAAAAAGCTCTCAAATAGGGGAATTCAAAAATACCGTTTAATCAGGAAAGGGTGAATAGCCAAACAAATATATGTGTAAACTCTAATGAATATGAAATGTAAACGTTTGTGCTCATTCACTTCCCGATATAGTATATTTCAACAAGTTACCCTTGACAACCATTATGTTCTAATGGGTAAATTGCATGAGGAACTAATATGCACAGTAAAATGATGATTGGGATAGGAATTTAAAAAAAATTGAGCTTTAATCAAAATATGAAAAAAATCGATATTCTTTGAACATTCTTTATCACAACATGTTACCATTAGGTCCTATGCAAATTCCAATAGCATAGAAAACTAGTAACGTTTTCTATACCTTTTTTCTATTAAAAAAGGCAATTTTGCGCGAAACGCAAAAATTAGTTTCACTGTTCAATTATCATTCTTAAACAGCTAAAACAGTTTAAGCAATCTCATTGGTTCTCAGAGAAATCGGCGACATCTAGATGAGACAACTTAACACGGGGAGGTGGGGCCTACGTTTTAACAGTGCGCCCGACCTTCACAATGCGTGATTTGCTCCATAACGCGCACTTCTGCAGTGCGTCTTTAGCGCTTTTCTTGCGTTTATGCCGGCGCCGCGACGCTTACGCATGGTTTACTCATCGCATGTGATTGGATGGAATGTTTGTGGGTTATTCGATCCTAGCAGGGGTAAAAGTTGTCAAATGTGGACAATAAATGTACTTATTTCTTTGATAAATGTCTAAAGTATGATTGTTTAAGAATGAGAATAAAGGTATTGTTTTTAGACCGTACTGCGGCGTCGTTGTTCTACTTAAAATAATATTATCGTCCGCATTTATGTCAGACAATATAACACGGGTACGGTCTAAAAACAATACCTTTTTTCTCTAAGTCAAGCTTAACCACATGGCTTCAGGAACGGTTTTTTAAACCTTTCTTTTTTATAATAGCCGATATTTTCGCGCTCTGCGCAAACCCTTTTTACGCCGTGTTGTTTGCTTTTGCAAAATTGAAGGGGAAAACATCCAATTTTGAATGATATTGAAAATAAGCCAATATTGGTTGGAAATGAAGTGAAGGCTTTTCAATAAAATATGGGTCAAAAGTACACACCAATTCGCACCAAATGGGTTCAAAAATTGAACAAAAATCCAATTCCAAGGGCGGCACATCCCCCTCAGAGTCCCCCTGTCCGCGTTACCGCGGTGCCGCTTTGATTAGTCAATGCATACTCAATGAGCAATTTTTTAAGCCCCTCCCCAGGGTAAAAAATCCTGCGCACGCCTATGTATATTCGTTATAAATTTGGTTAAAAGTATGCACCAAATTGCGTCATTTTTATAATTTTCTTAATTCTATGGGGGGGGGCACATCCCCCTGGATCGCGCCGATTGGTAATCGGTTTAGAAACACCCATGAGCCGAAGCTCATGTCTTCCCCCCCCCCCCCCACCCGTTTTGAAAACGGGATGACGCCCTTGTACGTGACTTCCGAACCACGGTGCGCCTATGTACATGCCTACTTCATTCAGTCTGCACGGTCTGAAGGAGGCATGGAGACTATTAGTTATTAGGTGAGGTTGGGTCGGATACGGATTATATCTAGCCGAGGATTCTGTATCGGGACGAGGGCGCAGCCCGAGTCCTGATACAGACTCCGAGGCTAGATAATCCGTATCCGACCCAACCTCACCTAATAACGATTTTATCCTACTAAAGTCTAAACCACTATTAAAATTAAAACAAAACAAGAACAAATGCCAATGTAGTAGTCACCTAAAACCCGAGCAAGTTCGACGCGACGTTCAGAAACGCCATATTGTTGATCGTCACGTCGGCGTAGCAACCCTAACGCATGCGCAGTTCCTTACTGACCGGATACGGGATACGGGGGTCGGATACGGACTATATCTAGTCAGCGCTTATCCAATAGGAACACGAGAATCGTCGCGATGGTAGGATAAAAGGCTGTGTTGGTGTATTGTATTGAACTCACGCTCAAACAATCCACCAACAGAACTACGGTGCACAGCAGTAATACGACGCTCTAACCGACTGCACCACCTCGCCCCAAATCATGCTGATGACCATAGTCCATCTGGGTGCGATTGTGCGCTCAGGTTATAGCGGGGTTTGTAAAGGATTTTATCGTTACAAACTTCACAAAACGGCCATTTCTGGCACACATATTGGTATGGATATAAGATACAAGAATTTCTCAAGACGCAAAAATGTTGACCCATAATTCGGCTGAAATTTGCATTTTGGGGGAAAAAAGTCATTTTTAAAGATTTTACTCTATATGATCTACAAAGTAACTCCCTGAATGCACAAACAATTTTGAAAGTTGTAGACAGTTTAGTAATTAAGAAATTATCAAATTTACATGGTCAAAAACAGTATACATAATAGCAGAATCACATCTTATACTAGTCGTATCTCGGTTTCATATTGCAAATGCTAACGAGTAAATTAATGCATATATTTCAAGACTATTCACATTTATTTATACAATCATGCCGTAAGTTGCTGTTAGAGACATTGCTCATGTGCGTAGGACTCGCATATGACGTCAGAACAATCTTTAATGACACAATAATAATTCCTTGAGCTTCAATTTGGGATCTGATAGATGTAGCGGCAGAGTTCCAAGCAAGGTAGCTTTGCCTTTGCACATTTGTAAAAGATGCAACCGTGTTCGCTCCTGCATCCGCACTACTTGGTGAGCTCTAATCAAGCCTTGGCATCTTTGGGTCGGGTCATCCACACTGGTGTCCAGCGCATGTTCTTGGAGGTCCATCCCACACCTTAAGCAGTTGGTCTAGGGTAATTTGCATCATGACATGCGATACTGCCTTAGTATACAAATCGTCTTACGTTCTGTCATTGGAGTACATTAATATATGACTGCTTTCCCGTGTGTGATGTTATTCTCTTTGTTTTCCGGAAACGATTCCTCACGAACTATCTCAGAAAGGACTGAAAAAAGTTCCTGCTTGTTGTTTGAATTTCGAAGGAAATCTTTCCACTCTGCTGGTGCCTTGGCTCTTCGGCCCACATTTACTCTAACACCGCTCTCTCTCTCTCTCTCTTTTCTCTGGCTGATTTATTGATACTAGCTGCGATGTATCCAATACGATATCAATCCATCTGGTTTTATGAAGCTCACGCTTAATGTAAGCTATAAATGCCTGACCATAGGCAGCAAACGTAGGGGCTTCAGACAAGTTTCTCACATTACCTTTCAGAATAAACATTTCTACTTGTAGTTTGTGGTTCAAAATCAAAGAAATATATTATATAACTGCCTGGTGTGTTAAACAAAATCTTCGAAAGCAGAATCAAATTTGTCATTGTTTTTCCCCTAAAACCTGGATAGCAATTGCTTGATTTGTTAAACCATTTATATAATGACATTACACGTGTCAATGAACCTTTTCATACTAATTCCGATAACTAATCCGTCATATTATTAACAATACACAAATGATGACCATAACAAGTTGGTTTAAAATGGTCGATTTCCCCCCTTAAAATGAAGACAATTACATCTAAAAATATGATACTTTAAACATTTTGAATCGCATTTTTTTGTGTAATTCGTTGTAATCTGACGTTTGCCTTATGAACTAAAGCAGTATGCAGATTGCTCAATGTCATTTTACGATGAGACAATAAAAATGTAAAAAAACATATATTTTGGCTTAAAAATATGTTTTTATATAAAAATGTTATATAACAATGGACGTAATTTTTGCGTTTTGAGATTTTATTGCACTACACATATACACAAATACTTGTACAACACTTGGGTGATTGAAACTTATTATTTCATGTATTTGTGAGAATAATGGTTTTTTCTTTATTACTGATTATTTATCAATTATACATTTTCAATTTATTGTTCCAAAAGTTAAGAAACATAACCAAAAATTGATTCGCTTATATATTCTGTAACCTCTATTACACGTTAATGTCTGTAAGAAAACTCGGGCGTAAAAATGTGTTTATTATGTAAAAACACCATAAAAATGAAATATTTTAATTTAAAAAAAATAAAAAAAATCAAATATTTATGTTTTTTTACTTTTTTGAGTTGTTTTGGCATTAATAACACCTGATTTATGGCCACCAAAAACTTTTCTGAAGCCTTATCTGTAAAATAAAGCCACTTCAGAAGTTACGTGATGTCTGCAACTACTTCAAAACATGAAATAAGAAAAAGTGAGTTTTTCACCTAAAAACACACATTTTTGGCTTAAAACAATGTCTGAGTATCAAACAATTCCGTTTTCTTTGGTTTCCAATTAAACCTACAACATGTTACAACATTTCCACAGTTTTAAGAAGCGATAAACAAGTTGTAGCGTATTCAAATAATGAAAATTTTGATTTTGTTATTTTACACCAAAAAAGGCGTTTTTGGGCCAAAAAAGAACCAAGATAAACAAAATAAAATTGCGTCTTGAGAAAATCTTATTCCATATATTCATGTTAACCTATGTAGCGAATATGGCCGTTTTGTGAAATCTGTAACGATAATGGCATTCTAGGTCCTTTACAAACCGTACTATTAGGCCAAACAAAAAAATAGGTTTGTCTCAAAGCTTGCGCGCGCATTGGTTTTGAAATGCCAAAAATACCGCATCTAAAATGCAGGAAATTGTCAAATCAATTTTTATTTTCCCTACAAATTTTTATTTCAAGTTTTTATTAAAAATATCGGCAGATTTTCCTTTTCTCAAACTTTTACATGGCTCAGTTCTTCAAAAAACGCTGCACAATTGTTCTTTACACAACTACATCACAATATTCATTTTAAATTAAAAAAAATAAAAATCAGAAAGTGTTAACGGTTGCAAATAGTAAGAGTAAAAATTGACACACAAATAAAAAAATGTAAAAATAAAATAAAAATGGAGGACAAAAAACAGCGCGCGTCACCCGATTTTGAAGCCTTCGCAAGCTTTGAGACAAACCTCTTTTTTTTTATGGCCTTATCCCGTCACCCACTCGAATAATAGTTCCAAAAGACACATACGCATAATGAGGCAAACCAGATGTAAATGCAGCAAAACATTGTCATGAAAACCATCTTCAAAACGCACATCATGGACCGTGTATACGTCGGGTCTTTTAGAATACCATGAAATACAATACAACTTTAAAGTCTCTGATCCTGAGCACTACTCTGAGGTAGGCCTTTTGCTTTGGGATTGTTTATAGAATGGTGGGGATCTGCTTACTTATGAAAAAGAAATGAACCAAACAATCATAAATAAATTAAATATAAACAGATATAATTTAAAGCCAAAAAAGAGAGAAAATGACTTGTGCAGCAACAGGATCGAACCCCGGACATCCCGCTCTGCAAGCGAATGCTTTGCCAACTGAGCTATCAAAGGAAACTAGTTATTTCCGTGAGATTTGAGGTTTCCTACTATTGAATGATTGATGACTACCTCCCGACGCGGATGACTTTATCGTACGCGTATTGCATTCTCGATTTAAATATCAGCAATTGTAAAACAACTTACCAACTACAGCCATAGTAATATATAGTTGAATAGCATTAACTGATTGGGAGACTAATATTAATCCCAATCCTGTCCATATACCGCCAACGATAGTGACTTGACGATTACTGGCTACCAAAGGGAATACACCCCATATTGGACCTGTATAAAAAAAAAAACATGTCAGAGTTCAAAGTTCAAAGGTTGTCAAATGTTACTATCAGAAGAACCAATCATATGTACGGTGGCCCTGAAGGGTCATGACGAGTTAACCAGATGATGACATGACGAGATAAATGACGAGATAATTGCGAGATAATTTACAGATGACGTGGTTATTGACTAGATAATTGCGACATCATTTACAGATGACGTGATAATTGACGAGATGACGAGGTAATTTACAGATGACGTGATTATTGACTAGATAATTGCGACATGATTTACAGATGACGTGATAATTGACGAGATGACGAGATAATTTACAGATGACGTGATTATTGACTAGATAATTGCGACATAATTTACAGATTACGTGATAATTTACGAGATGACGAGATAATTTACAGATGACGTGATTATTGACTAGATAATTGCGACATAATTTACAGATGACGTGTTTATTGACTAGATAATTGCGACATAATTTACAGATGATGTGATAATTGACGAGATGACGAGATAATTTACAGATGACGTGATTATTGACTAGATAATTGCGACATAATTTACAGATGATGTGTTTATTGACTAGATAATTGCGACATAATTTACAGATGACGTGATAATTGACGAGATGACGAGATAATTTACAGATGACGTGATTATTGACTAGATAATTGCGAGATAATTTACAGATGACGTGTTTATTGACTAGATAATTGCGACATCATTTACAGATGACGTGATAATTGACGAGATGACGAGATAATTTACAGATAATGTGATTATTGACTAGATAATTGCGACATAATTTACAGATGACGTG
This sequence comes from Ophiura sarsii, assembly GCA_035610835.1. Lineage (NCBI taxonomy): Eukaryota > Metazoa > Echinodermata > Ophiuroidea > Amphilepidida > Ophiuridae > Ophiura > Ophiura sarsii. The sequence continues at coordinate 57,159,339 of CM069454.1, forward strand.
ATAATTGACGAGATGACGAGATAATTTACAGATGACGTAATTATTTACTAGATAATTGCGACATAATTTACAGATGACGTGATAATTGACGAGATGACAAGATAATTTACAGATGACGTGATTATTGACTAGATAATTGCGAGATAATTTACAGATGACGTGTTTATTGACTAGATAATTGCGACATAATTTACAGATGACGTGATAATTGACGAGATGACGAGATAATTTACAGATGACGTGATTATTGACTAAATAATCGCGACATAATTTACAGATGACGTGATAATTGACGAGATGACGAGATAATTTACAGATGACGTGATTATTGACTAGATAATTGCGACATAATTTACAGATGACGTGATAATTGACGAGATGACAAGATAATTTACAGATGACGTGATTATTGAATAGATAATTGCGACATAATTTACAGATGACGTGATAATTGACGAGATGACGAGATAATTTACAGATGACGTGATTATTGACTAGATAATTGCGACATAATTTACAGATGACGTGATAATTGACGAGATGACAAGATAATTTACAGATGACGTGATAATTGACAAGATGACGAGATAATTTACAGATGACGTGATTGACTAGATAATTGCGACATCATTTACAGATGACGTGATAATTGATGAGATGACGAGATAATTTACAGTTAGATGACGTGATTATTGACTAGATAATTGCGAGATAATTTACAGATGACGTGTTTATTGACTAGATAATTGCGACATAATTTACAGATGACGTGATAATTGACGAGATGACGAAATAATTTACAGATGACGTGATTATTGACTAGATAATTGTGAGATAATTTACAGATGACGTGATTATTGACTAGATAATTGCGACATAATTTACAGATGACGTGATAATTGATGAGATGACGAAATAATTTACAGATGACGTGATTATTGACATGATAATTGCGAGATAATTTACAGATAATGTGATTATTGACTATATAATTGCGAGATAATTTACAGATGACGTGATTATTGACTTGATAATTGCGAGATAATTTACAGATAATGTGTTTATTGACTAGATAATGGCGAGATAATTTACAGATGACGTGATTATTGACTTGATAATTGCGAGATAATTTACAGATAATGTGATTATTGACTAGATAATTGCGAGATAATTTAGTCTATCGGAGTAAATTGCTATCTTCAATTGATACCACGTCTATCAGAATAAGTTGCTATCTTCAATTGATACCAAGTCTATCAGAATAAGTTGCTATCTGCAGTAGGCACCACCAAATTTATCAGAGTAAATTGCTATCTGCCGTAGTTAGCAGCTTATTCTGTTGGACGGACTTGGTATCAATTGAAGATAGCAACTTATTCTGATAGACTTGGTATCAATTGAAGATAGCAATTTACTCCGATAGACTTGCTATCTACTGAAGATAGCAATTACCTCTGATAGACTTGATATCTACTGAAGATAGAAACTTACTCTGATATACTTGCTATCTGCTGAAGATAGCAACTTACTCTGATATACTTGCTATGTACTGAAGATAGCAACTTACGCTGATATACTTGCTATATACTGAAGATAGCAACTTACTCTGACAGGCTTGCTATCTACTGAAGATAGCAACTTACGCTGATGTACTTGCTGTCTACTGAAGATAGCAATTTACTCTGATTCACTTGCTATCTACTGAAGATAGCAATTTACTCTGATATACTTGCTATCTACTGAAGATAGCAACTTACTGTGATAGACTTGCTATCTACTGAAGATAGCAACTTACTCTGATAAACTTGCTATCTACTGAAGATAGCAACTTACTCTGATAGACTTGCTATCTACTGAAGATAGCAACTTACTCTGATAGACTTTTACAATTGTGTCCTTGGTTTTATGTTAGTTCTTTTTATCAATTTTATTTTATTTTTAATGATGAAATAAATCTATCTGTCTGTATGACCATGTTGGTATGACGACTGAAGGTAAGGCCTAAAAAAAAAGGTTTGATTGGCGTAACATAGAAGAAGAAAATAGGGTAGGTAGGTCGGATTTTTTATTTTTTATTTTTAAATCTAAATGTCTATGAAATTTTATATACCAGCACACATATACCATACAGACATTAACAAATGGCACAAATACACATTTTCACTGTGTTTTTTTCTTTTTCTCACACACAAAAAAAAAAAAAATGAAAAAGAAAAAAAGAATGAAAAAAAAAGAAAAAGTTTAGGGTCGGCGGTAAAAATAGGGTCGGTCGGGTTACGCCAATCAAACCTCTTTTTGTTAGGCCTAAGTAGATTCCTAACCTACCTAATAGATTGGCAAAAGCCATACCGATTCCACAGCCTAATCCCGCCTCGGTCTCCGTAATGTTCATCTGCTCCACAAATCGTGGCATCAACACTCCAAATGCCTTCATCCCCCCAAACTGGAACAATGATACAACGAAGAAAGCTAGCAAAATCAGCCATTTGCGATGGCCACACTGGTTCATTATTGACGGTCTACTGTGCCTGCAATCAAATTCGTTCACAAAATGTCCATTAAAACAGAACTATATATATATACGGGATGAATCAATTTGAAATTTGGTTTTTTGATGGAGCTGGAGTAAAGCAATCGAGATCGTAGAAGATAATGGATAATAAACCAACCATCTGCAGTATCTACATGTGAATACATTTCTTCGCTTGTTATGAAGGCGTTTTGGTACCCGGGGTAAATCGTACGTGGATGTGCCTGCCGGACTTCGAAAATGTGACTTTCTCTATCTATACCTTATATATTTTTAGGCCAATTTCCCACCCATCAATATACCAATTTGGTAAGAAAAAGCACCCAATTTTGCACACATTGGGTGCTTTTTACAACAAAAAATGCCTCAAAATACACCTAATTTATGCCAATTGAGCGCTTTGGTCTGTGATGAAAACCACCCCATCGCTATACCAATTATTGCGAAAAAGCACTCCAAAAGGCAGGCACATACGAGGGGGTATCAAAAGTTTTAGAAATCACCCAGAAGTGAAGGAGCCAGAAACTTTATTTTGATACGTAATCCTTCAGACATCTTTACATAGTCCCTGTGCAAAGTTACACATTTCTCCCATTATTTATTACCTGTCCACAGACCGCCAATGTAGAGATCCTCAGATTGACCGCCATTGATTTATTTTCAGATTGCCTCAGATTGTGTTATTCCCCAAACAGCAATAAATAGTTTAAGGTTTTGACAGAAAGGGGTCAAAGGTCATTACAAACAAGCTTGGTGACAATAAACTTATGGGTAACATGGGGTGTGCACAGATTGACCTCTAATGACCCCTACATGACCTTTGACCCTTTGTGTCAACACTTTAAACTATTTATTGCTGTTTTGGGAATAACACAATCTGAGGCAATCTGAAAATAAATCAATGGCGGTCAATCTGAGGATCTCTACAATGGCGGTCTGTGGACAGGTAATAAATAGTGGGAGAAATGTGTAACTTTGAACAGGGACTATGTAAAGATGTCTGAAGGATCACATAACAAAATGAAATTTCTAGCTCCTTCACTTCTGGGTGATTTCTAAAACTTTTTGATACCCCTCGTACATGTATATACGTATACCATATCAATGTAACCCCCCCCCCCCCCCCCCCAGTTTTGGTGCCACCGGCGAAGATCCTTAGGGGGGCAACCCCTTTAGTATGGACAAGCCTAGGATTAAGATATAAATCAGTGATTGCGGGGAGTTAAATCCGTTGCGCATTGCGTGAACTCTTAGACATGGGGCTGTGTCCCTATACCAAGGAGATCTTTTGAGTTAGAGCTCTAAAATGTTATGGGTTTGCACATTTACGGTGACATTCCGGCCGTCGGTACATTTGCGATTTTGACCATGCACTTCTTTTCGTGCGGATTTGAGGAAAACATCATCGCTACCCCCCCCCCCCCCCCCCCCCCCCCCCCCCCACCCATTTGGGGTGTAATGACATTTTCGAAAATGGGTCCTCAGGTAACCACCCTAGGTGTCAAAATGAATAAGACACCTTTACACCCATAATGGTGTCAATTTGGCCAACTAAGGACCCATTTTTGACACTTGTTTTAGTGTCAAAATGACACCAAATTATTTGTCAGTGTATGGCATGTTCAGCTACCAGCGTGGTAGTGAAAAGTCATTAAACCGTGAGTAACATCTTTTGGATTTGAACACAAAGAAACCTCAATATTATGTCTACAAACAATCCTAATGAACTTATTCAAAGATATTACATTAATGTTATGATTTTAGAAAATGTTTGGACACACTTCTCGAAGTGTATGTAAGATAACTGATTGGCCAACAGTGCATTCGTGCTTGACAATTTCTCTGTCCTTGCATTCGTGCACCGCCCTCCCGCTCGTGCACGGATGCAAGGTATAACGCGATTATCAAGCACGGATGCACTGTAGCTCACAAATTATCCTTATCATGTAATGTGTATAGATTAGCAAAGCAGTATTTCAAGTCAAATTTATATATATAGGTTTTCCCAGTTAGTTTAACACTTTTTTCATTATATTTCATATCTCGTTAAGTTAGAATTCGTCCCCAAAATCTAACTTACGCATTTTGTTAGATAAATTTCGTCAATGAGCATTATATTTCAAAGTATGACCATTTCATTTAATTCATTGTTCATTTCTTTTCGTCAAGGAAGGATTGAATTCGTATCACCTGATGGGTAGCGGGTCTATTCACAAATAGAATTCGTCTTTGTTCATTATTTTTAATACTTTTATCACATATATTCGTCAGGTGTTAGAAGAATAGGCCTACATATTATAAGATGAACTGTAGGTCCTATAGGTCTATATTGAAACAAAACTGAAAACGTGGATATTGTTTTGCATGGATTTACCATCTAAAGATACCACACCATAGTGCAAACAACTTACACGAAGTCCCATTAAGTCATTCAAGAAAGTTGGTGATATAAATCATATGATAAAACGTATAGCTGGATTTTACAGGCTTCTAGGCAGGACGTTCCACATGGGACGAAATAAAGTGAACTGAATATGAAACTATTTGATCAAAGACGAAATAAATGTATACAATAGTAGGTTACCGCTGTATCAGACGAAATGGAAGTGTGTTAGGACGAAATAAGATGAACATTAAATGAAATTCATTGCGCAAAATATGAATATACTTGCCCAAAGACGAAATTTACTTTAACAAATGCAACCTTCAAAATTTTGGGACGAATTCAAACTTAACGAGATATGAAATATAATGAATAAAGTGTTAAACTAACTGGGAAAACCTATATTATCCATGATTCAACAACTCCCCCATACCTTAAGTACAGTAACAAAGCGTTGTTGATTTGAGATAAACCCACTGTTCATATGCAAATTACTAGGATAGCGAACCTTATTTGTAAACCGCAAAATTGTAAACAAACAAAAATGTTCGCACAAATTTGTTCATTTTTTCGGCGTATAAATGCATTTCGCCATGAAATCCTTAAAGTTAGCAAATAGCTTTATATACCGAAATGTAGCTATACCCCTGAGGAAAATATTCTTGGCGAGGGCCATATGTAAAGGTTCACTTCTAAAGCCACAATTTTAGCCGAACCGTCGCTACCTGAGCGCAAGAGCATCGCAATTTTTGCATCATCGCGGCGAAATGTGTTCGCTTTGATCTCCAAGACCGTACCACTATTGAAACGAAGGGGTGTGTTTTGATTTTATACAAATATTCTATAAACATGTATCAAAATGTGTTGTGTAAATTAAACGCATTCTTGATTTAATTTTTCTCCGAATGTTATAGGTGGTGTGTGAATAAAATGCTATTTACAAAATATTTTTAATTTCACAATTACTTGCGAAATAATTTGTCTTCTCTCATGTTTACCTTTTGTAACCCAGTCCATTCTGAAGTTCGATCGCCCATTCACGGGGAACGGACGATGTCCAAATAAGGGCCTAATTATAATAAACTTAAACTTTTTTTCTCGATTTTTAAAGAGCAGCTATTTTTTTAATGTCAAATTAAGCCTATTAAAACAAGTTTTGTACTTGTTTTCATTAATTATCCAAAACGATATTCACATTTGAATGATGTAAATATGTTTGGTCGTTGTTGAACGGGGTTCAACAAGGTCTTCGTCGTCGTTTATCTTGAATCGACAACGGTAAGACGGGTTTATTTTGCTCGGGCAGCTAGCTTCCCTCGCAAAATAAACCCGTCTTACCGTTGTCGATTCAAGATAAACAACTCCGAAACCTTATTGAACCCCTAAATAAAATATATAACTATTATATGGTAGAGCGGTGCCTCCCATAGACACTGTA
>CM069454.1:57165789-57255618 GCA_035610835.1 Ophiura sarsii
TTGTCAATGGGGGTAGTCACTCCACCCCCCCCCCCCCCCCCACCCCCACACAAAACGACAACAACAGTGTTCAACAGAAACCTCTCATTAGGGAGTGTTCATAAATACTTTGGTGGGGGAGGTTGGAAATGTTTGAGCCTTAGACATTTTTTTCTCTTACCCTCCCCCCGCCAAACACCGTTTATGTGTGTATCTTGATCCCTTCATCCCCTGTGTATGTCTAAGTTACGGAACATTATTAGATTCGACCTCGCACGAAGCATGTCATTGTAAAAATGTGGGTTCTTTTATACTTTAGTGTGCGAAGCGTTGAATTTGTGCAAAAGAAAATAAATGACTTTTTGTTTGATCCCCCCTATTAAGTACCATTTTTTTGCGACCTCCCTTTTGGGGACTTTTTTCTTCTTTCTGACACCCCCCCCCCCCCCCCCCCACCCAATGTATTTATGAACACTCCCTTATTTAAAGGGACACAAAGATAATTATGTGTTGGAGGCTGCTCCCTCAATTATGATAAAAACTGGGATTTGTATATTATTTACAATTGTATTAGGCCTAGTAAAAAAGTGTCATGTTTCCCGTCCCCGCTCGCCTCCGTTTTAGCCGCCGCCTCCTTTTTTACTATTTAATATTTAAAAAAAATAAAATTAAAAAAAATTATCAGAGCTTTAATTGGTCATCTAAACAGCATCGATTGACCCCTACCTGACTCCCCGATTGACCTATATCATGCCCAAGTATATTATCTTGGTTTGTTGAAATAATTTAGAAATTCTTTCATTAATTCGAAAGACATTTTCATTTTAAACAACGATCAAGGCACATACAGTTTTGAATTATTTAAATAGGGGAAGAGACGTGTTTGACCGTAACATAATAAAACACTGATTTGTAAATATTTGTATATATTTATTTCATTTTTTGTTTATTTTTGAAATTGAGTTTAAAAAAAAGTATAACTGTTGTTATGCATGTTGTGTTGAATAGCATTCAAAACCTATTTGGTCTTTTTATCCATCATTCATAAATGAAACTTCTTGCTTTATACCAGATCCAGGCATAGGCTATCAAACAATAATTATAATTTTATTTGACCCAAATTGAAGAGAAACAAATATCTGTAAACATTTAGTTACAAATCTGTACAGTGTTACCGTATATCATTTTACAGGCAACACGTCTATTTTGCCACCGTATAATTAACAAAATGTACTGAATTTAGATGGGTTTTTTTGTTCTCTGGCAAGTAGTGGAAAATCTCGTCTGTTTAATTAGGAGTGTCCCCGACACAGTCAGTTGGTCACTTTCGACTTGTGTCGGCCAACTCGAAAAAAGAGCAACAAATTGGAAAATAGTATATAGTAAGACCCTCCCTCCTCCTTTTTTTTAAAGTCCGGACGGGAAACGTGTTATTTATTTTACTATGCCTTACATGAATTACACCTATTATAAGGATTAAGAAAAATAGCCCTCTTTGTATAACAAATTAACAAATCGTCGATTGGGGGGGGGGGGGGTTCTCACATTAATATGGTACTAGCGGGCACCAGCGCTTCGCGCTGGACCCGCTAGAAAATTTCCGGGGAATAAGTAAACAAAGCGTAAGAAAATTTGATACAATAATATTGAAACGGCAGCTCATTTTCATGTTTTTAATAAGCTGATTTTCCTATCGAGTCTGTGCAAAACCTGATGAGCTCGTTTCGCGAGAATATTTCGTGAATTGATTCCATAGTTTCAGGTATGTGTGTAGTAATTATTGTGTACATGTCTTTCAAATTCCATACCTTTTGGCTGTATATTTTAAGAAATATCGAGGCTATGAGCAGTGATCGGCGATGATGATTTTTGGATTCGCCGCGAGTTGTGATTCTTTTTAGACGATAAGAAATGCTTTCCCAGGTCGTAATATTAGTCGCGACTCTTTTACATTTCACGTTCGTTGTTATAATGAGAAGATGCATAAATGTCTCCTGATTCCAAATATGTTCTTAGTTTCTTCTGACATTTAGAATTAGTGTAATTGTAGTTCCGTGAAATATCCTTAATTTGGTAGTATTTTCTTGGCTAAAGAGTGTTTCTAGCCTCTGAGTGACAGCTTGTGCGTAGCGAGTTGCAGCGCTTAGAAACTAGCCAACCACATGTGTGGGAATTTTCGCGTCGCAAGTAATTTCGCGGAAGCTTTCTTTAGGAATTATTTGCGCGTAAAATGCAGGCCTAAAAGGGGCTGCATTTCGGGATTTCAATAAGTTGGGGCGAGAGAGTTCGCAGTTATACCTCTTAACTTGGAGGTGCGAGATATCCAAACCCACTTCAGATCCTCTGATCTGAAACAGATTACTTCCTGAACTAATAAAGTGTAGTCAGTACCGAATCTGAAATATGACGATGACGTCATTACTGAAGTACCATATAAGGGAAGACCGTCCCTTGTTATGGAACTTTGACATGTTTATTTATGAACGGGGCGGAGCGTTATGCCGGGAATTGGCATAGCCCTCGTACCAGAAATTATGTGTTAAATGTTGTTGTAAATATTATTCCATAATTATTAGGCCTTCAATTTATAATCAGTGATTTTATACTCTTTCTAATAAACCAAACAAGCAAAGTTTAACTTGTTCAGAGAGATTGGTGCGCAGAAATTGAGATCGTAACCAATGACTCACAGAAAACTTTTCTGGGTCAAAGATGGGTCAAGTGACTCACTTGCAGTGGGTCATCTCACATTACCCGTCTAGCTGTGTCAAGTGACCGTGTCCCGGCGAAGCGACTCACTTAGGATGGGTCGTTGCATTCGGACCCATTGGAATTGACCCACGTAAGATGAGTCAATGTATTTGAATGGGTCGGTCGACATGTCGAGACACGTATGATGAGTCAATACAGTCTGACCCATTTGAATTGACCCACGTAAGACATGAGTCAATGCATTTTAATGGGTCAGTTTACACGTTTACTTATTTGCAAGTGAGTAAAGATCGTTCCAAAAATCGTGATTGGTCAAAAGTAAAATATATTATGGGATAGCCCAGGCACACACGTCTCCGCCGGCCGCCATCTTGCCATCTTGCCACAACAAGTCGTCTGCTCTCGGTCGTTGTTGGTGTAATGGTGTGTGTTGTATTGCAGTCAAACAAGGTAAGTTTAACGATATTTTAGTATATTTCATGAAACATTCAACAAGCCAAGTGTAGCCTTGCATGACATGGTGCCGTAGTAGAGGATTAAAGCGGCACATCAGTCATCAAGTCATTTTCATGAATTTTGTTTAAAATATATTCCGGTCAGTTCCGATGTGGTTCAGAATTCGGAAGCTTTGCATTGGTTGGTTGATTGAACCCGTACCTTGAACGTAGCGCTTGTATTCCAACCCAGTGGCGTAACAGCCGGGCCCCCCCCCCCCCCCCCCCCTGAAGGTGCTCAGCAGGAAATTCAAACCTACCCACCAGGGAAAATGGGGGGAAGGGAAAAGTAAAAAAAGAAGGGGGGAAGGGAAAGAAAAGAGAGGGAGAAAGGAAAAAGGGAGGAAAAAGAAAAAGGAAACAGAGAAAAAAAGGGGAAAGAAAGAAAAGAAGAAAGGGAAAGAAAGTGTAAAGAAAATTTCGCAGTACAAAAGCACAACACTAGTCAACAAATCCGTGCGAAATGTTGTGACCGCGCAAAATTTGTGACCGTGCGAAATTTGTGACCGTGCGTAATGTTGTGAAAAATAACATGTTTCCCGTCCGGACTTTTTAAAAAAAGGAGGGAGGAGGGTCTTACTATTTACTATTTTCCAATTTTTTGCTATTTTTTCCCCAAGATTTTTATTTTTTATTTTTTTTAATAGTAAATAGTAAAAAACAGGAGGCGGCGGCTAAAACTGAGGCGGGCGGGGACGGGAAACATGTTTATTTTTTTACGCAGAAATTTTTGAGCAGAAATGTAAATCTGCAAGAAAATCTACTTTCTAAAAAGGTCAAAAAAAGGTCACTAGGGGTCGAAATGTACATTTTTACTACATTAGGACCCCTAGTGACCTTTTCTTGACCTTTGACCCCAAAAAAATGATTGGCTTTTTTTCTTGTCTCATCAATGCCTACAAATTGAGTCATGACCAGTCAAAATCGGAGCGAGTCTTAAATTTTACCCTGTGTGTCTTTATATTGGCTTCGCGCAGCGAGCCAATACTGTGCTCCTCAGATTTCTTTCTTTCTTCCAAACACTCCTTTAAAATGCTACTTCTCCTACAGTTTACATGTTACAATCACCACACTTGGTCAAATGATTCCTTATGACCATGTGCATAATAGGGTCTCCTGCTATTAAAATTCACATGTCATATTATGGGATCACTAGGGGTCATTGAACTTTACAAGCATAAAAGTTAAGACATTGTCCGATTTGGACCAAACTTTGACATCTTGTTTGGTTTGATGAGCCAAGAAAATAAGTCAATCATTTGAACTAGGTCAAAGGTCAACAAGGGGTCCCTAGAGGTCAAAATGTGAATATCCTTAAAAACGCTACTCCTACAGTTTACATGTTACAATCGCCACAAATAGTCAAATGATTCCTTATGACCATGTGCATAGGGTCTCCTGCTATTAAAATTCACATGTCATATGGGGTCACTAAGGGTCATTGAACTTTACAGGCATAAAAGTTAAGACATTGTCCGATTTAGACCAAACTTTGACATCTTGTTTGGTTTGATGAGCCAAGAAAATAAGTCAATCAGTACAATTAAGTGAAAGGTCAACAAGGGGTCACTAGAGGTCAAAATGTGAATATTCAGTTATTTCACGTAAACAGCTATTAAAAAAGATTAACATGTCATATGGGGTCACAAGGGGTCAATGACCTCTTGTCAGATTTTAAATAAGAAAGCCAATATCCGCGCTTCTTGAAGCGCAATGTGCTCTAGTTCAATTTGTAATCATACTATACTGCAGGGCTTGAATTAATCGAAGGCATCGAAGGCAATTGCCTTCGATGCCCCACCTAGTACTAGTAGCCTTGATGCCCTCAATTTCTGCCTATTTTTACTCCATTCAAAAGTACATTTATAATGGCCTTTGATAAAGTTGGTGCCCCTTTCAAATTGCCTTAAATTGCCTGTCCTTTTCATTTCTTATTTCAAGGCCTGAATACTATAGGAAGGGATGTTCATAACATGGACTATAATAGAGGGCGCCCTTTGTTTGACAATTTTGTAGCAAAAATATGTGGAAAACTCCATGTTTACCTCTTTTAAATCCAGCGAAGTAGTACGAATTGGGCTGGGATGTATTCACTGATGTCTAAATATCCAAACACAAGCAACTGGACATCATGAAAGTAAACATTTTTTAACCTAAAATGGTTTAAAATGTGTATGACTTGATCAGTTTTAGCAATATGAGGCAAACTACTTTTGGTTATAACTTTTTTATTATTCAGCCTGCAGACATGGTTGAACCATCATTTTTCATAGAAAAGTACTTTGTTTCTATATGTGCATGCATTCCATAATATAATAATAATAAAAGGGACTGTTCAGGAATACAGCTACAGGACGACCAAAGTCAGCCAAGTAACTGTAAACACTGCAACATGCAGACGTAATACACATTGAGCAAAACATGATTAGGCAAGTCTGAGTGAAGTTCTGAAATGTTACGGTACAAAGTATAGTGGTGATACTTTTGGTTTATTGGTTGATAAGATGGAGTGCTATGTTAAAATAGATTTATTCCGTAAACATGTAGGCCTAAACTCTAATTAATTGGTAGAAATCGGTGTTTCAACTTGATAGTTTAACCAATAGAGCTAGAGTAATATATGATCAAATGAGCATGAAATGTTATTCACGTTTTACAGATAAAATCTTATAGCAAAAATAATAAAATAATAAAAGGGACTGTTCAGGAATACAGCTACAGGACGACCAAAGTCAGCCAAGTAACTGTAAACACTGCAACATGCAGACGTAATACACATTGAGCAAAACATGATTAGGCAAGTCTGAGTGAAGTTCTGAAATGTTACGGTACAAAGTATAGTGGTGATACTTTTGGTTTATTGGTTGATAAGATGGAGTGCTATGTTAAAATAGATTTATTCCGTAAACATGTAGGCCTAAACTCTAATTAATTGGTAGAAATCGGTGTTTCAACTTGATAGTTTAACCAATAGAGCTAGAGTAATATATGATCAAATGAGCATGAAATGTTATTCACGTTTTACAGATAAAATCTTATAGCAAAAGGCGATACCATGGTTTCATTGGGCGATGGCGCCTCAAATCTTCAGTCGCAGACCATTTGGTCAGTAGTTATATTGAATAAAGTAAACATGAAATATTCACTGATTGAGCATTGTAGGCTTATATATAAATAAATATATAGGGCATGCGTCGTTCTTAAAAGCACGCACTTATGAATTACTCAAGACATAAAAAGTGCAAGATACAGTTTATTCCGTATGTGTGTTCGGTAGCTATTAAATGCCTATGGTAAATAAGGCCTACACGAAATAAAGAGGAATAAACGCAAGACTTGATAGAATTGCAATAATGTTTTTAGATGTAATTCATAAAATTGAAAATTAAGCCAAAAATACTTCCATATTAAAGATGGCGATATCGAGTGTAAGTAATGATACCCCAGATGCCAATAACACTTGACAACAATAGTGGCTGATTAGCCATTCATGAGTGACGTGAGAATATCGATCAATTCCAGATCATTATGATCCAACTGCGCACTTGAGTGGTTTGAATCCGACTCATTCAAACTGTCAGCTCCATCAATCATGTCAAAAGACATGATTGACGGAGTACGGGCGGTCGGTACGCCCCTGACATTGCCGTTCTCGATTGTGGGAAGTTTTGAACGGACGATTATATCAGATATGTTTTTTGCCCGTTTGTAGGCAAGAAGTGGCGTGTTTGGAAATAATTTATTTAATTCTGGGTTCTTTTTGATCTTATCCCAATTTTTGAGAAGAATACTCTTGAGATCATGTGTATATGTATGAGGCGTAAATGTGGTAATGAATACTAGAGGATTTGATGTAAATGTCCCCTTATTTGACTTGAAAGTCTTATTCACATAATCAACTCTTTCTTTGTAGTTAATTTGCTTGGTAATTTCATCTACTTCGGTTCGGTTATAATTTCTTTCCACCAATTTATCAGTGAAAAAGCCGACTTTAGTGACAAAATCCTTTTCGGATGTTGAACCCCTACAATATCTAATTGTCTCTCCTTTAATTAAGGCTTTGAATACGGATGGGCTGTGTGCAGATTCAGGACATAACCATTGATGTGTGTCAGTTGCCTTTTGGTTAATCTTGTGATCTAAACAGCCGGTATTTGTGAATCTTGGGCCTTTAAAGATTTGGAGATCAAGAAAAGTGACTAAATTGTCTGAGGTTTCAAATGTGAATTTCAAAGTACTGTGAGCAGTATTCATACGCTTCATTAAACCTTGTAGGTCCGCGGTAGAACCTTGGTAACACATGAGGATATCGTCACGGTATCGACGATAAAACAGAATGTTGGGATCTGTTAAAATGAACTCTTTTTCAAGTACAAACATGACTAGATCAGAAATTTCGGGTGATGCGATATTGCCCTGACTAGCTCCCCAAACTTGTGCATAGAATTCCCCGTCAAATTCAAAACAGTTACGTTTAAGAATTAGCTCTAGGATTTGGCGCACCAGATATGTTGGTGGTTTTGGGATTTTGTATTGTACTTTGCTATTCTCTAACCTTTTACATACAATGTCAATGCATTCATCCTGAGGGATGTTGGTGTACAAACTAGTCACATCACTAACAACCAAGGTGGTATCCTCGGGAAATGACTGTTCTGATAATAATTTGATAAGCTCAGGGGAGTCTTTTAAATATGTATCTTGAGATTGCACTATAGGCAGAAGGAAATAATCTAAATATTCAGATAATGCTCGTGTTGGCGCATTGCAACCCGATATGATAGGTCGACCTGCGAACTCAGTGGTTTCAGGTTTTGCTTTGTGCGCCTTTACCAGTAGATAAAGAACCGGTACATGAACATTATTGTTTTTGGTTAAGAGGTATTCCCTCGCATGTTTATCGATGTAGCCTTCTGAGAACAAATCTTCAATTAAAACATCTACTAATGCGGATGTTACAGGGGTCCAATCATATTCAATTTTCTCATAATGAAATGCCGCTAATTGGCGGTGTGCTTCAGCACAATATTGAGATCTTGATACGATGGCCGTCGCTTTACCTTTGTCAAGCGGTTTAATTATGATAGATTTGTTCTTACTTAGATTAGTAAGTGCGTTTTTCTCAGCTTTTGATAGGTTAGATTTAGGTTTGTTACGTCTTATTTTAGAGAGTTCAAGATATGTCTCATCGAGATATTCTTCTAAATAGGTGTTCCCTGATGATTTAGGAACCCATTTGGATGGCAATTTGAACAAGTGTTGTTTGCTAAATTTGTCACGCATTATGTATTGGATTCTCATTCTTCTAGCCATTAGGCTGAAATCTGATAGAATTTGTGTGCGTGGTGGTTTATCTGGCGTGGGTATGAACTTAAACCCTTTACTAAGGGCGATAATTTCGATATCTGATAAAGGAATATCAGTGTAATTGTATATGAAATGTTTGCAACGTTCTGCCTCGGCTTTTAATTGCGCCTGGCGATTAGATAATTTATTAGTTGCATGGGTTCGGTGAAATGAACCACGGTTGGTAATAGACTTGTTACGTTTAGAGGTTTGAATCTTGGCCCGCTTACGTATGACTGTGCGTTTCTTATTATGTGATGGCATGACTGTGTATGATTGTGTGTTAGGTTGACAATTTTTAGATAAATAGTATTAAATAACGGAAAATACGGAAAATGAAAGGCCTAAACAGGCAGTATTATCAATACTGTCTAACAGTTTTAGGTGAGATAATGATGAACGGCCTGACAAATAGTATTGATATACTTGTAATTAATGGGAAAATGAAAAAGCCTAAACAGGCAGTATTATCAATACTGTCTAACAGTTTTAGGTGAAGGGCCTAACAAATAGTATTGATATACTTTATATAATTGTTTTAACACACAAAATACACACAGACGATATCTCTTTTGGATATGTGGTGGCTTTGAGAAAAGCCGTTTGGTGGCTTTGAGAAAAGCCGTTTGGTTTTTAGTAATAAGAAAAGCAGAAAACACTCAGTGTTTTTTAGGGAGTCTTCTCTTGCCGTTCAATCGTCGCCTGGGTTCCTGACCTTGACGGTAGAGAGCTTCAACCTTTAGTCGGAAAAGCCGTAAGGATTTGGCCTGATCGTCCTCGTCAATGATCAAATGCAAGTTTGCCTCAGCCTCGTCAGTTAGTGCCTTTATTTCGTTGTTTAGTATCTTGACCTGGTTGCTGTGCTCGGTGGCGATGAGAAGGGCGAGCCCACGGGCGGCAGTCTTGGCTGCGGTTTGGTATGATGCCCGGAAAGTGCTGTTGTAGGTGACACCTTTTGGTAGTTGCGGGGGAGCTTCGGGTAACCGAACAATAACAGAGCTTGTCCCCGTGTTCAGTCGTCCGGCAGTTATGTCGTGCAAACGTGAATAGTGGGCACGTGCGACTACCATAGACCGAAGCTGGGTAACAAGTTTTTGAATCAAATTGAAGCTCTCGTTACTGACCAATAAGTTGTCTACAGGCGTAGCCAGTTCGATGACTGGGCCCGATGGCACTTTTACTTGAATAGACTCGCAGTCCTTTATGGTGGCTAACTCCGGCTCCTGGATGAGTGGACCGGTAGGCTTGTTTATATTGGCTTGCTCGGAGTCCGCCTCAGACTTTTTGACGTATTTTTCAAATTGCTTAGTAGGCATGGCTAGATATTCGTTGATATTAAGTATTGAAAAGGATCAGGGCTTTGTCAGCTGGTATACGCTTTGGCCGTGAAACACAAACTAAGTGACTTCATTGAGTTCACTCCAACCTATATGCCATTTCATTGAGGACGTATACAAACCACTCACAGTGTGTGATTGGTTGCGTGTATGAGCATAGCCACTTACAAGAGGGCGTAGAGATCAAACGTGTAGTCACACGCCACCAACGTTGGGTGGCGTCTTATTTGATAATAAGACGGCATGGAAGTACTACGGGTGATGTGTGCACATCCGTTGAATATGAATGTCATATGTTGTGTACTTTAGGATAATAATATTAAATAAGCCGTGTAATATGGATGTGTAAAATACCAACATTTCATATAGCATGATGCTACTTTGTTTGAGAAAGTTGTGAACCAAAAACAACATTTTGTGTAACATATAGACTGCCAAGATAGAATCATGATAAGGTCATAACGGTTTACCATGCACGGAGTCCCTTAATGGTCTAGTACAGGTCTCTAGTAGCTAGAACCATCGCAGGCCTCTCTGCGCTACAGTCTCCCCAGTTCATATAAATATAAATAGGGGGGTAAAGCATCAAATAATAAAAGGGACTGTTCAGGAATACAGCTACAGGACGACCAAAGTCAGCCAAGTAACTGTAAACACTGCAACATGCAGACGTAATACACATTGAGCAAAACATGATTAGGCAAGTCTGAGTGAAGTTCTGAAATGTTACGGTACAAAGTATAGTGGTGATACTTTTGGTTTATTGGTTGATAAGATGGAGTGCTATGTTAAAATAGATTTATTCCGTAAACATGTAGGCCTAAACTCTAATTAATTGGTAGAAATCGGTGTTTCAACTTGATAGTTTAACCAATAGAGCTAGAGTAATATATGATCAAATGAGCATGAAATGTTATTCACGTTTTACAGATAAAATCTTATAGCAAAAGGCGATACCATGGTTTCATTGGGCGATGGCGCCTCAAATCTTCAGTCGCAGACCATTTGGTCAGTAGTTATATTGAATAAAGTAAACATGAAATATTCACTGATTGAGCATTGTAGGCTTATATATAAATAAATATATAGGGCATGCGTCGTTCTTAAAAGCACGCACTTATGAATTACTCAAGACATAAAAAGTGCAAGATACAGTTTATTCCGTATGTGTGTTCGGTAGCTATTAAATGCCTATGGTAAATAAGGCCTACACGAAATAAAGAGGAATAAACGCAAGACTTGATAGAATTGCAATAATGTTTTTAGATGTAATTCATAAAATTGAAAATTAAGCCAAAAATACTTCCATATTAAAGATGGCGATATCGAGTGTAAGTAATGATACCCCAGATGCCAATAACACTTGACAACAATAGTGGCTGATTAGCCATTCATGAGTGACGTGAGAATATCGATCAATTCCAGATCATTATGATCCAACTGCGCACTTGAGTGGTTTGAATCCGACTCATTCAAACTGTCAGCTCCATCAATCATGTCAAAAGACATGATTGACGGAGTACGGGCGGTCGGTACGCCCCTGACATTGCCGTTCTCGATTGTGGGAAGTTTTGAACGGACGATTATATCAGATATGTTTTTTGCCCGTTTGTAGGCAAGAAGTGGCGTGTTTGGAAATAATTTATTTAATTCTGGGTTCTTTTTGATCTTATCCCAATTTTTGAGAAGAATACTCTTGAGATCATGTGTATATGTATGAGGCGTAAATGTGGTAATGAATACTAGAGGATTTGATGTAAATGTCCCCTTATTTGACTTGAAAGTCTTATTCACATAATCAACTCTTTCTTTGTAGTTAATTTGCTTGGTAATTTCATCTACTTCGGTTCGGTTATAATTTCTTTCCACCAATTTATCAGTGAAAAAGCCGACTTTAGTGACAAAATCCTTTTCGGATGTTGAACCCCTACAATATCTAATTGTCTCTCCTTTAATTAAGGCTTTGAATACGGATGGGCTGTGTGCAGATTCAGGACATAACCATTGATGTGTGTCAGTTGCCTTTTGGTTAATCTTGTGATCTAAACAGCCGGTATTTGTGAATCTTGGGCCTTTAAAGATTTGGAGATCAAGAAAAGTGACTAAATTGTCTGAGGTTTCAAATGTGAATTTCAAAGTACTGTGAGCAGTATTCATACGCTTCATTAAACCTTGTAGGTCCGCGGTAGAACCTTGGTAACACATGAGGATATCGTCACGGTATCGACGATAAAACAGAATGTTGGGATCTGTTAAAATGAACTCTTTTTCAAGTACAAACATGACTAGATCAGAAATTTCGGGTGATGCGATATTGCCCTGACTAGCTCCCCAAACTTGTGCATAGAATTCCCCGTCAAATTCAAAACAGTTACGTTTAAGAATTAGCTCTAGGATTTGGCGCACCAGATATGTTGGTGGTTTTGGGATTTTGTATTGTACTTTGCTATTCTCTAACCTTTTACATACAATGTCAATGCATTCATCCTGAGGGATGTTGGTGTACAAACTAGTCACATCACTAACAACCAAGGTGGTATCCTCGGGAAATGACTGTTCTGATAATAATTTGATAAGCTCAGGGGAGTCTTTTAAATATGTATCTTGAGATTGCACTATAGGCAGAAGGAAATAATCTAAATATTCAGATAATGCTCGTGTTGGCGCATTGCAACCCGATATGATAGGTCGACCTGCGAACTCAGTGGTTTCAGGTTTTGCTTTGTGCGCCTTTACCAGTAGATAAAGAACCGGTACATGAACATTATTGTTTTTGGTTAAGAGGTATTCCCTCGCATGTTTATCGATGTAGCCTTCTGAGAACAAATCTTCAATTAAAACATCTACTAATGCGGATGTTACAGGGGTCCAATCATATTCAATTTTCTCATAATGAAATGCCGCTAATTGGCGGTGTGCTTCAGCACAATATTGAGATCTTGATACGATGGCCGTCGCTTTACCTTTGTCAAGCGGTTTAATTATGATAGATTTGTTCTTACTTAGATTAGTAAGTGCGTTTTTCTCAGCTTTTGATAGGTTAGATTTAGGTTTGTTACGTCTTATTTTAGAGAGTTCAAGATATGTCTCATCGAGATATTCTTCTAAATAGGTGTTCCCTGATGATTTAGGAACCCATTTGGATGGCAATTTGAACAAGTGTTGTTTGCTAAATTTGTCACGCATTATGTATTGGATTCTCATTCTTCTAGCCATTAGGCTGAAATCTGATAGAATTTGTGTGCGTGGTGGTTTATCTGGCGTGGGTATGAACTTAAACCCTTTACTAAGGGCGATAATTTCGATATCTGATAAAGGAATATCAGTGTAATTGTATATGAAATGTTTGCAACGTTCTGCCTCGGCTTTTAATTGCGCCTGGCGATTAGATAATTTATTAGTTGCATGGGTTCGGTGAAATGAACCACGGTTGGTAATAGACTTGTTACGTTTAGAGGTTTGAATCTTGGCCCGCTTACGTATGACTGTGCGTTTCTTATTATGTGATGGCATGACTGTGTATGATTGTGTGTTAGGTTGACAATTTTTAGATAAATAGTATTAAATAACGGAAAATACGGAAAATGAAAGGCCTAAACAGGCAGTATTATCAATACTGTCTAACAGTTTTAGGTGAGATAATGATGAACGGCCTGACAAATAGTATTGATATACTTGTAATTAATGGGAAAATGAAAAAGCCTAAACAGGCAGTATTATCAATACTGTCTAACAGTTTTAGGTGAAGGGCCTAACAAATAGTATTGATATACTTTATATAATTGTTTTAACACACAAAATACACACAGACGATATCTCTTTTGGATATGTGGTGGCTTTGAGAAAAGCCGTTTGGTGGCTTTGAGAAAAGCCGTTTGGTTTTTAGTAATAAGAAAAGCAGAAAACACTCAGTGTTTTTTAGGGAGTCTTCTCTTGCCGTTCAATCGTCGCCTGGGTTCCTGACCTTGACGGTAGAGAGCTTCAACCTTTAGTCGGAAAAGCCGTAAGGATTTGGCCTGATCGTCCTCGTCAATGATCAAATGCAAGTTTGCCTCAGCCTCGTCAGTTAGTGCCTTTATTTCGTTGTTTAGTATCTTGACCTGGTTGCTGTGCTCGGTGGCGATGAGAAGGGCGAGCCCACGGGCGGCAGTCTTGGCTGCGGTTTGGTATGATGCCCGGAAAGTGCTGTTGTAGGTGACACCTTTTGGTAGTTGCGGGGGAGCTTCGGGTAACCGAACAATAACAGAGCTTGTCCCCGTGTTCAGTCGTCCGGCAGTTATGTCGTGCAAACGTGAATAGTGGGCACGTGCGACTACCATAGACCGAAGCTGGGTAACAAGTTTTTGAATCAAATTGAAGCTCTCGTTACTGACCAATAAGTTGTCTACAGGCGTAGCCAGTTCGATGACTGGGCCCGATGGCACTTTTACTTGAATAGACTCGCAGTCCTTTATGGTGGCTAACTCCGGCTCCTGGATGAGTGGACCGGTAGGCTTGTTTATATTGGCTTGCTCGGAGTCCGCCTCAGACTTTTTGACGTATTTTTCAAATTGCTTAGTAGGCATGGCTAGATATTCGTTGATATTAAGTATTGAAAAGGATCAGGGCTTTGTCAGCTGGTATACGCTTTGGCCGTGAAACACAAACTAAGTGACTTCATTGAGTTCACTCCAACCTATATGCCATTTCATTGAGGACGTATACAAACCACTCACAGTGTGTGATTGGTTGCGTGTATGAGCATAGCCACTTACAAGAGGGCGTAGAGATCAAACGTGTAGTCACACGCCACCAACGTTGGGTGGCGTCTTATTTGATAATAAGACGGCATGGAAGTACTACGGGTGATGTGTGCACATCCGTTGAATATGAATGTCATATGTTGTGTACTTTAGGATAATAATATTAAATAAGCCGTGTAATATGGATGTGTAAAATACCAACATTTCATATAGCATGATGCTACTTTGTTTGAGAAAGTTGTGAACCAAAAACAACATTTTGTGTAACATATAGACTGCCAAGATAGAATCATGATAAGGTCATAACGGTTTACCATGCACGGAGTCCCTTAATGGTCTAGTACAGGTCTCTAGTAGCTAGAACCATCGCAGGCCTCTCTGCGCTACAGTCTCCCCAGTTCATATAAATATAAATAGGGGGGTAAAGCATCAAATAATAAAAGGGACTGTTCAGGAATACAGCTACAGGACGACCAAAGTCAGCCAAGTAACTGTAAACACTGCAACATGCAGACGTAATACACATTGAGCAAAACATGATTAGGCAAGTCTGAGTGAAGTTCTGAAATGTTACGGTACAAAGTATAGTGGTGATACTTTTGGTTTATTGGTTGATAAGATGGAGTGCTATGTTAAAATAGATTTATTCCGTAAACATGTAGGCCTAAACTCTAATTAATTGGTAGAAATCGGTGTTTCAACTTGATAGTTTAACCAATAGAGCTAGAGTAATATATGATCAAATGAGCATGAAATGTTATTCACGTTTTACAGATAAAATCTTATAGCAAAAGGCGATACCATGGTTTCATTGGGCGATGGCGCCTCAAATCTTCAGTCGCAGACCATTTGGTCAGTAGTTATATTGAATAAAGTAAACATGAAATATTCACTGATTGAGCATTGTAGGCTTATATATAAATAAATATATAGGGCATGCGTCGTTCTTAAAAGCACGCACTTATGAATTACTCAAGACATAAAAAGTGCAAGATACAGTTTATTCCGTATGTGTGTTCGGTAGCTATTAAATGCCTATGGTAAATAAGGCCTACACGAAATAAAGAGGAATAAACGCAAGACTTGATAGAATTGCAATAATGTTTTTAGATGTAATTCATAAAATTGAAAATTAAGCCAAAAATACTTCCATATTAAAGATGGCGATATCGAGTGTAAGTAATGATACCCCAGATGCCAATAACACTTGACAACAATAGTGGCTGATTAGCCATTCATGAGTGACGTGAGAATATCGATCAATTCCAGATCATTATGATCCAACTGCGCACTTGAGTGGTTTGAATCCGACTCATTCAAACTGTCAGCTCCATCAATCATGTCAAAAGACATGATTGACGGAGTACGGGCGGTCGGTACGCCCCTGACATTGCCGTTCTCGATTGTGGGAAGTTTTGAACGGACGATTATATCAGATATGTTTTTTGCCCGTTTGTAGGCAAGAAGTGGCGTGTTTGGAAATAATTTATTTAATTCTGGGTTCTTTTTGATCTTATCCCAATTTTTGAGAAGAATACTCTTGAGATCATGTGTATATGTATGAGGCGTAAATGTGGTAATGAATACTAGAGGATTTGATGTAAATGTCCCCTTATTTGACTTGAAAGTCTTATTCACATAATCAACTCTTTCTTTGTAGTTAATTTGCTTGGTAATTTCATCTACTTCGGTTCGGTTATAATTTCTTTCCACCAATTTATCAGTGAAAAAGCCGACTTTAGTGACAAAATCCTTTTCGGATGTTGAACCCCTACAATATCTAATTGTCTCTCCTTTAATTAAGGCTTTGAATACGGATGGGCTGTGTGCAGATTCAGGACATAACCATTGATGTGTGTCAGTTGCCTTTTGGTTAATCTTGTGATCTAAACAGCCGGTATTTGTGAATCTTGGGCCTTTAAAGATTTGGAGATCAAGAAAAGTGACTAAATTGTCTGAGGTTTCAAATGTGAATTTCAAAGTACTGTGAGCAGTATTCATACGCTTCATTAAACCTTGTAGGTCCGCGGTAGAACCTTGGTAACACATGAGGATATCGTCACGGTATCGACGATAAAACAGAATGTTGGGATCTGTTAAAATGAACTCTTTTTCAAGTACAAACATGACTAGATCAGAAATTTCGGGTGATGCGATATTGCCCTGACTAGCTCCCCAAACTTGTGCATAGAATTCCCCGTCAAATTCAAAACAGTTACGTTTAAGAATTAGCTCTAGGATTTGGCGCACCAGATATGTTGGTGGTTTTGGGATTTTGTATTGTACTTTGCTATTCTCTAACCTTTTACATACAATGTCAATGCATTCATCCTGAGGGATGTTGGTGTACAAACTAGTCACATCACTAACAACCAAGGTGGTATCCTCGGGAAATGACTGTTCTGATAATAATTTGATAAGCTCAGGGGAGTCTTTTAAATATGTATCTTGAGATTGCACTATAGGCAGAAGGAAATAATCTAAATATTCAGATAATGCTCGTGTTGGCGCATTGCAACCCGATATGATAGGTCGACCTGCGAACTCAGTGGTTTCAGGTTTTGCTTTGTGCGCCTTTACCAGTAGATAAAGAACCGGTACATGAACATTATTGTTTTTGGTTAAGAGGTATTCCCTCGCATGTTTATCGATGTAGCCTTCTGAGAACAAATCTTCAATTAAAACATCTACTAATGCGGATGTTACAGGGGTCCAATCATATTCAATTTTCTCATAATGAAATGCCGCTAATTGGCGGTGTGCTTCAGCACAATATTGAGATCTTGATACGATGGCCGTCGCTTTACCTTTGTCAAGCGGTTTAATTATGATAGATTTGTTCTTACTTAGATTAGTAAGTGCGTTTTTCTCAGCTTTTGATAGGTTAGATTTAGGTTTGTTACGTCTTATTTTAGAGAGTTCAAGATATGTCTCATCGAGATATTCTTCTAAATAGGTGTTCCCTGATGATTTAGGAACCCATTTGGATGGCAATTTGAACAAGTGTTGTTTGCTAAATTTGTCACGCATTATGTATTGGATTCTCATTCTTCTAGCCATTAGGCTGAAATCTGATAGAATTTGTGTGCGTGGTGGTTTATCTGGCGTGGGTATGAACTTAAACCCTTTACTAAGGGCGATAATTTCGATATCTGATAAAGGAATATCAGTGTAATTGTATATGAAATGTTTGCAACGTTCTGCCTCGGCTTTTAATTGCGCCTGGCGATTAGATAATTTATTAGTTGCATGGGTTCGGTGAAATGAACCACGGTTGGTAATAGACTTGTTACGTTTAGAGGTTTGAATCTTGGCCCGCTTACGTATGACTGTGCGTTTCTTATTATGTGATGGCATGACTGTGTATGATTGTGTGTTAGGTTGACAATTTTTAGATAAATAGTATTAAATAACGGAAAATACGGAAAATGAAAGGCCTAAACAGGCAGTATTATCAATACTGTCTAACAGTTTTAGGTGAGATAATGATGAACGGCCTGACAAATAGTATTGATATACTTGTAATTAATGGGAAAATGAAAAAGCCTAAACAGGCAGTATTATCAATACTGTCTAACAGTTTTAGGTGAAGGGCCTAACAAATAGTATTGATATACTTTATATAATTGTTTTAACACACAAAATACACACAGACGATATCTCTTTTGGATATGTGGTGGCTTTGAGAAAAGCCGTTTGGTGGCTTTGAGAAAAGCCGTTTGGTTTTTAGTAATAAGAAAAGCAGAAAACACTCAGTGTTTTTTAGGGAGTCTTCTCTTGCCGTTCAATCGTCGCCTGGGTTCCTGACCTTGACGGTAGAGAGCTTCAACCTTTAGTCGGAAAAGCCGTAAGGATTTGGCCTGATCGTCCTCGTCAATGATCAAATGCAAGTTTGCCTCAGCCTCGTCAGTTAGTGCCTTTATTTCGTTGTTTAGTATCTTGACCTGGTTGCTGTGCTCGGTGGCGATGAGAAGGGCGAGCCCACGGGCGGCAGTCTTGGCTGCGGTTTGGTATGATGCCCGGAAAGTGCTGTTGTAGGTGACACCTTTTGGTAGTTGCGGGGGAGCTTCGGGTAACCGAACAATAACAGAGCTTGTCCCCGTGTTCAGTCGTCCGGCAGTTATGTCGTGCAAACGTGAATAGTGGGCACGTGCGACTACCATAGACCGAAGCTGGGTAACAAGTTTTTGAATCAAATTGAAGCTCTCGTTACTGACCAATAAGTTGTCTACAGGCGTAGCCAGTTCGATGACTGGGCCCGATGGCACTTTTACTTGAATAGACTCGCAGTCCTTTATGGTGGCTAACTCCGGCTCCTGGATGAGTGGACCGGTAGGCTTGTTTATATTGGCTTGCTCGGAGTCCGCCTCAGACTTTTTGACGTATTTTTCAAATTGCTTAGTAGGCATGGCTAGATATTCGTTGATATTAAGTATTGAAAAGGATCAGGGCTTTGTCAGCTGGTATACGCTTTGGCCGTGAAACACAAACTAAGTGACTTCATTGAGTTCACTCCAACCTATATGCCATTTCATTGAGGACGTATACAAACCACTCACAGTGTGTGATTGGTTGCGTGTATGAGCATAGCCACTTACAAGAGGGCGTAGAGATCAAACGTGTAGTCACACGCCACCAACGTTGGGTGGCGTCTTATTTGATAATAAGACGGCATGGAAGTACTACGGGTGATGTGTGCACATCCGTTGAATATGAATGTCATATGTTGTGTACTTTAGGATAATAATATTAAATAAGCCGTGTAATATGGATGTGTAAAATACCAACATTTCATATAGCATGATGCTACTTTGTTTGAGAAAGTTGTGAACCAAAAACAACATTTTGTGTAACATATAGACTGCCAAGATAGAATCATGATAAGGTCATAACGGTTTACCATGCACGGAGTCCCTTAATGGTCTAGTACAGGTCTCTAGTAGCTAGAACCATCGCAGGCCTCTCTGCGCTACAGTCTCCCCAGTTCATATAAATATAAATAGGGGGGTAAAGCATCAAATAATAAAAGGGACTGTTCAGGAATACAGCTACAGGACGACCAAAGTCAGCCAAGTAACTGAAATAATGAAATGCCACGGTAAAAGTATAGTGGTGATACTTTTGGTTTATTGGTTGATAAGATGGAGTGCTATAGTAAATAGATTTATTCCGTAAACATGTAGGCCTAAACTCTAATTAATTGGTAGAAATCGGTGTTTCAACTTGATAGTTAAACCAATAAAACCAGAGTAATATATGATCAAATGAGCATGAAATGTTATTCACGTTTTACAGATAAAATCTTATAGCAAAAGGCGATACTATAGTTTCGCGTGGCGGATAAATGCCATCGCTCGTCAGTCGCTACCATTTGGTAAGGGGGCAAAAAACATTTGTGTAAGTTAAGCAAAGTCGTTGTTTGACAGATCAAGCAAGCGGAAATGAAAAACCTAAACAGGCAGTATTATCAATACTGTCTAACAGTTTTAGGTGAAGGGCCTAACAAATTAAAAATCAACATTTAAGTTGGTCTAATTGATATTAGACAGCTAGCGATCTGTTCGGACGTCTTTACTGTGTGAAGGCCAAACCTACACTGAATGATGCTCTAGTAAACTATACCATGCATGTTATATGGATCTGTACAGTAGTAGTGCACGTTATGTGCATGTGACTAGCCAATTTGCTAGTCTAGAAAAATGTTCATTGTGTGCTCAATTGGCTATTATTAAGGCGGTACGATTCATCTAGTGCGTGGGAAAGTCACTGAAAAAACTAAGACTGTTTGAAACTAGCCCGACTTTGGCTGAATGACATTAGTTATCAATAGATCAACCATTCACGGTGGAAGCCGCTCAGTTCATATAATAATAAAAGGGACTGTTCAGGAATACAGCTACAAGACGACCGAAGTCAGCCAAATAACTGTAAACACTGCAACATGCAGACGTAATACACATCGAGCAAATCATGATTAGGCGAGCCCGAATGAAATAATGAAATGCCACGGTAAAAGTATAGTGGTGATACTTTTGGTTTATTGGTTGATAAGATGGAGTGCTATAGTAAATAGATTTATTCCGTAAACATGTAGGCCTAAACTCTAATTAATTGGTAGAAATCGGTGTTTCAACTTGATAGTTAAACCAATAAAACCAGAGTAATATATGATCAAATGAGCATGAAATGTTATTCACGTTTTACAGATAAAATCTTATATTATCAATTAATTAGAGTTTAGGCCTACATGTTTACGGAATAAATCTATTTACTATAGCACTCCATCTTATCAACCAATAAACCAAAAGTATCACCACTATACTTTTACCGTGGCATTTCATTATTTCATTCGGGCTCGCCTAATCATGATTTGCTCGATGTGTATTACGTCTGCATGTTGCAGTGTTTACAGTTATTTGGCTGACTTCGGTCGTCTTGTAGCTGTATTCCTGAACAGTCCCTTTTATTATTACACAATGAACATTTTTCTAGACTAGCAAATTGGCTAGTCACATGCACATAACGTGCACTACTACTGTACAGATCCATATAACATGCATGGTATAGTTTACTAGAGCATCATTCAGTGTAGGTTTGGCCTTCACACAGTAAAGACGTCCGAACAGATCGCTAGCTGTCTAATATCAATTAGACCAACTTAAATGTTGATTTTTAATTTGTTAGGCCCTTCACCTAAAACTGTTAGACAGTATTGATAATACTGCCTGTTTAGGTTTTTCATTTCCGCTTGCTTGATCTGTCAAACAACGACTTTGCTTAACTTACACAAATGTTTTTTGCCCCCTTACCAAATGGTAGCGACTGACGAGCGATGGCATTTATCCGCCACGCGAAACTATAGTATCGCCTTTTGCTATAAGATTTTATCTGTAAAACGTGAATAACATTTCATGCTCATTTGATCATATATTACTCTGGTTTTATTGGTTTAACTATCAAGTTGAAACACCGATTTCTACCAATTAATTAGAGTTTAGGCCTACATGTTTACGGAATAAATCTATTTACTATAGCACTCCATCTTATCAACCAATAAACCAAAAGTATCACCACTATACTTTTACCGTGGCATTTCATTATTTCATTCGGGCTCGCCTAATCATGATTTGCTCGATGTGTATTACGTCTGCATGTTGCAGTGTTTACAGTTATTTGGCTGACTTCGGTCGTCTTGTAGCTGTATTCCTGAACAGTCCCTTTTATTATTTGATGTTTTACCCCCCTATTTGTATTTATATGAACTGGGGAGACTGTAGCGCAGAGAGGCCTGCAATGGTTCTAGCTACTACAGACCTGTACTAGACCATTAAGGGACTCCGTGCATGGTAAACCGATATGACCTTATCATGATTCTATCCTGGCAGTCTATATCCACGCGACATGTTACACAATATGTGGTTTTTGGTTTTCATTTATATTCTATATCATGCCCCACTTCATAACGAAGTGTTTTGGCACCACAATGTTTATTTATCTGTACTTTAAAACATGGTACCACCCATGTAATTTACACTTCTATATTTCATTGGGCATTGGCTTATATCTCGCCGCTCAGACTACCACGTTTGTTACTGATTCAACTATAACTTATCAAAGTTGTAAAACTCATCGAAGTTTTTTGTCACTCCTTTTGCAAAACAATTTAATACTTCGGCTCATGTTTACCAAAACGTGCATACATAGTCGCCAATAGTAACCACTGCTTATTGCAGCCCGCCTTTTGAACTGAGCGGCTTCCACCGTGAATGGTTGATCTATTGATAACTAATGTCATTCAGCCAAAGTCGGGCTAGTTTCAAACAGTCTTAGTTTTTTCAGTGACTTTCCCACGCACTAGATGAATCGTACCGCCTTAATAATAGCCAATTGAGCACACAATGAACATTTTTCTAGACTAGCAAATTGGCTAGTCACATGCACATAACGTGCACTACTACTGTACAGATCCATATAACATGCATGGTATAGTTTACTAGAGCATCATTCAGTGTAGGTTTGGCCTTCACACAGTAAAGACGTCCGAACAGATCGCTAGCTGTCTAATATCAATTAGACCAACTTAAATGTTGATTTTTAATTTGTTAGGCCCTTCACCTAAAACTGTTAGACAGTATTGATAATACTGCCTGTTTAGGTTTTTCATTTCCGCTTGCTTGATCTGTCAAACAACGACTTTGCTTAACTTACACAAATGTTTTTTGCCCCCTTACCAAATGGTAGCGACTGACGAGCGATGGCATTTATCCGCCACGCGAAACTATAGTATCGCCTTTTGCTATAAGATTTTATCTGTAAAACGTGAATAACATTTCATGCTCATTTGATCATATATTACTCTGGTTTTATTGGTTTAACTATCAAGTTGAAACACCGATTTCTACCAATTAATTAGAGTTTAGGCCTACATGTTTACGGAATAAATCTATTTACTATAGCACTCCATCTTATCAACCAATAAACCAAAAGTATCACCACTATACTTTTACCGTGGCATTTCATTATTTCATTCGGGCTCGCCTAATCATGATTTGCTCGATGTGTATTACGTCTGCATGTTGCAGTGTTTACAGTTATTTGGCTGACTTCGGTCGTCTTGTAGCTGTATTCCTGAACAGTCCCTTTTATTATTTGATGTTTTACCCCCCTATTTGTATTTATATGAACTGGGGAGACTGTAGCGCAGAGAGGCCTGCAATGGTTCTAGCTACTACAGACCTGTACTAGACCATTAAGGGACTCCGTGCATGGTAAACCGATATGACCTTATCATGATTCTATCCTGGCAGTCTATATCCACGCGACATGTTACACAATATGTGGTTTTTGGTTTTCATTTATATTCTATATCATGCCCCACTTCATAACGAAGTGTTTTGGCACCACAATGTTTATTTATCTGTACTTTAAAACATGGTACCACCCATGTAATTTACACTTCTATATTTCATTGGGCATTGGCTTATATCTCGCCGCTCAGACTACCACGTTTGTTACTGATTCAACTATAACTTATCAAAGTTGTAAAACTCATCGAAGTTTTTTGTCACTCCTTTTGCAAAACAATTTAATACTTCGGCTCATGTTTACCAAAACGTGCATACATAGTCGCCAATAGTAACCACTGCTTATTGCAGCCCGCCTTTTGAACTGAGCGGCTTCCACCGTGAATGGTTGATCTATTGATAACTAATGTCATTCAGCCAAAGTCGGGCTAGTTTCAAACAGTCTTAGTTTTTTCAGTGACTTTCCCACGCACTAGATGAATCGTACCGCCTTAATAATAGCCAATTGAGCACACAATGAACATTTTTCTAGACTAGCAAATTGGCTAGTCACATGCACATAACGTGCACTACTACTGTACAGATCCATATAACATGCATGGTATAGTTTACTAGAGCATCATTCAGTGTAGGTTTGGCCTTCACACAGTAAAGACGTCCGAACAGATCGCTAGCTGTCTAATATCAATTAGACCAACTTAAATGTTGATTTTTAATTTGTTAGGCCCTTCACCTAAAACTGTTAGACAGTATTGATAATACTGCCTGTTTAGGTTTTTCATTTCCGCTTGCTTGATCTGTCAAACAACGACTTTGCTTAACTTACACAAATGTTTTTTGCCCCCTTACCAAATGGTAGCGACTGACGAGCGATGGCATTTATCCGCCACGCGAAACTATAGTATCGCCTTTTGCTATAAGATTTTATCTGTAAAACGTGAATAACATTTCATGCTCATTTGATCATATATTACTCTGGTTTTATTGGTTTAACTATCAAGTTGAAACACCGATTTCTACCAATTAATTAGAGTTTAGGCCTACATGTTTACGGAATAAATCTATTTACTATAGCACTCCATCTTATCAACCAATAAACCAAAAGTATCACCACTATACTTTTACCGTGGCATTTCATTATTTCATTCGGGCTCGCCTAATCATGATTTGCTCGATGTGTATTACGTCTGCATGTTGCAGTGTTTACAGTTATTTGGCTGACTTCGGTCGTCTTGTAGCTGTATTCCTGAACAGTCCCTTTTATTATTTGATGTTTTACCCCCCTATTTGTATTTATATGAACTGGGGAGACTGTAGCGCAGAGAGGCCTGCAATGGTTCTAGCTACTACAGACCTGTACTAGACCATTAAGGGACTCCGTGCATGGTAAACCGATATGACCTTATCATGATTCTATCCTGGCAGTCTATATCCACGCGACATGTTACACAATATGTGGTTTTTGGTTTTCATTTATATTCTATATCATGCCCCACTTCATAACGAAGTGTTTTGGCACCACAATGTTTATTTATCTGTACTTTAAAACATGGTACCACCCATGTAATTTACACTTCTATATTTCATTGGGCATTGGCTTATATCTCGCCGCTCAGACTACCACGTTTGTTACTGATTCAACTATAACTTATCAAAGTTGTAAAACTCATCGAAGTTTTTTGTCACTCCTTTTGCAAAACAATTTAATACTTCGGCTCATGTTTACCAAAACGTGCATACATAGTCGCCAATAGTAACCACTGCTTATTGCAGCCCGCCTTTTGAACTGAGCGGCTTCCACCGTGAATGGTTGATCTATTGATAACTAATGTCATTCAGCCAAAGTCGGGCTAGTTTCAAACAGTCTTAGTTTTTTCAGTGACTTTCCCACGCACTAGATGAATCGTACCGCCTTAATAATAGCCAATTGAGCACACAATGAACATTTTTCTAGACTAGCAAATTGGCTAGTCACATGCACATAACGTGCACTACTACTGTACAGATCCATATAACATGCATGGTATAGTTTACTAGAGCATCATTCAGTGTAGGTTTGGCCTTCACACAGTAAAGACGTCCGAACAGATCGCTAGCTGTCTAATATCAATTAGACCAACTTAAATGTTGATTTTTAATTTGTTAGGCCCTTCACCTAAAACTGTTAGACAGTATTGATAATACTGCCTGTTTAGGTTTTTCATTTCCGCTTGCTTGATCTGTCAAACAACGACTTTGCTTAACTTACACAAATGTTTTTTGCCCCCTTACCAAATGGTAGCGACTGACGAGCGATGGCATTTATCCGCCACGCGAAACTATAGTATCGCCTTTTGCTATAAGATTTTATCTGTAAAACGTGAATAACATTTCATGCTCATTTGATCATATATTACTCTGGTTTTATTGGTTTAACTATCAAGTTGAAACACCGATTTCTACCAATTAATTAGAGTTTAGGCCTACATGTTTACGGAATAAATCTATTTACTATAGCACTCCATCTTATCAACCAATAAACCAAAAGTATCACCACTATACTTTTACCGTGGCATTTCATTATTTCATTCGGGCTCGCCTAATCATGATTTGCTCGATGTGTATTACGTCTGCATGTTGCAGTGTTTACAGTTATTTGGCTGACTTCGGTCGTCTTGTAGCTGTATTCCTGAACAGTCCCTTTTATTATTTGATGTTTTACCCCCCTATTTGTATTTATATGAACTGGGGAGACTGTAGCGCAGAGAGGCCTGCAATGGTTCTAGCTACTACAGACCTGTACTAGACCATTAAGGGACTCCGTGCATGGTAAACCGATATGACCTTATCATGATTCTATCCTGGCAGTCTATATCCACGCGACATGTTACACAATATGTGGTTTTTGGTTTTCATTTATATTCTATATCATGCCCCACTTCATAACGAAGTGTTTTGGCACCACAATGTTTATTTATCTGTACTTTAAAACATGGTACCACCCATGTAATTTACACTTCTATATTTCATTGGGCATTGGCTTATATCTCGCCGCTCAGACTACCACGTTTGTTACTGATTCAACTATAACTTATCAAAGTTGTAAAACTCATCGAAGTTTTTTGTCACTCCTTTTGCAAAACAATTTAATACTTCGGCTCATGTTTACCAAAACGTGCATACATAGTCGCCAATAGTAACCACTGCTTATTGCAGCCCGCCTTTTGAACTGAGCGGCTTCCACCGTGAATGGTTGATCTATTGATAACTAATGTCATTCAGCCAAAGTCGGGCTAGTTTCAAACAGTCTTAGTTTTTTCAGTGACTTTCCCACGCACTAGATGAATCGTACCGCCTTAATAATAGCCAATTGAGCACACAATGAACATTTTTCTAGACTAGCAAATTGGCTAGTCACATGCACATAACGTGCACTACTACTGTACAGATCCATATAACATGCATGGTATAGTTTACTAGAGCATCATTCAGTGTAGGTTTGGCCTTCACACAGTAAAGACGTCCGAACAGATCGCTAGCTGTCTAATATCAATTAGACCAACTTAAATGTTGATTTTTAATTTGTTAGGCCCTTCACCTAAAACTGTTAGACAGTATTGATAATACTGCCTGTTTAGGTTTTTCATTTCCGCTTGCTTGATCTGTCAAACAACGACTTTGCTTAACTTACACAAATGTTTTTTGCCCCCTTACCAAATGGTAGCGACTGACGAGCGATGGCATTTATCCGCCACGCGAAACTATAGTATCGCCTTTTGCTATAAGATTTTATCTGTAAAACGTGAATAACATTTCATGCTCATTTGATCATATATTACTCTGGTTTTATTGGTTTAACTATCAAGTTGAAACACCGATTTCTACCAATTAATTAGAGTTTAGGCCTACATGTTTACGGAATAAATCTATTTACTATAGCACTCCATCTTATCAACCAATAAACCAAAAGTATCACCACTATACTTTTACCGTGGCATTTCATTATTTCATTCGGGCTCGCCTAATCATGATTTGCTCGATGTGTATTACGTCTGCATGTTGCAGTGTTTACAGTTATTTGGCTGACTTCGGTCGTCTTGTAGCTGTATTCCTGAACAGTCCCTTTTATTATTTGATGTTTTACCCCCCTATTTGTATTTATATGAACTGGGGAGACTGTAGCGCAGAGAGGCCTGCAATGGTTCTAGCTACTACAGACCTGTACTAGACCATTAAGGGACTCCGTGCATGGTAAACCGATATGACCTTATCATGATTCTATCCTGGCAGTCTATATCCACGCGACATGTTACACAATATGTGGTTTTTGGTTTTCATTTATATTCTATATCATGCCCCACTTCATAACGAAGTGTTTTGGCACCACAATGTTTATTTATCTGTACTTTAAAACATGGTACCACCCATGTAATTTACACTTCTATATTTCATTGGGCATTGGCTTATATCTCGCCGCTCAGACTACCACGTTTGTTACTGATTCAACTATAACTTATCAAAGTTGTAAAACTCATCGAAGTTTTTTGTCACTCCTTTTGCAAAACAATTTAATACTTCGGCTCATGTTTACCAAAACGTGCATACATAGTCGCCAATAGTAACCACTGCTTATTGCAGCCCGCCTTTTGAACTGAGCGGCTTCCACCGTGAATGGTTGATCTATTGATAACTAATGTCATTCAGCCAAAGTCGGGCTAGTTTCAAACAGTCTTAGTTTTTTCAGTGACTTTCCCACGCACTAGATGAATCGTACCGCCTTAATAATAGCCAATTGAGCACACAATGAACATTTTTCTAGACTAGCAAATTGGCTAGTCACATGCACATAACGTGCACTACTACTGTACAGATCCATATAACATGCATGGTATAGTTTACTAGAGCATCATTCAGTGTAGGTTTGGCCTTCACACAGTAAAGACGTCCGAACAGATCGCTAGCTGTCTAATATCAATTAGACCAACTTAAATGTTGATTTTTAATTTGTTAGGCCCTTCACCTAAAACTGTTAGACAGTATTGATAATACTGCCTGTTTAGGTTTTTCATTTCCGCTTGCTTGATCTGTCAAACAACGACTTTGCTTAACTTACACAAATGTTTTTTGCCCCCTTACCAAATGGTAGCGACTGACGAGCGATGGCATTTATCCGCCACGCGAAACTATAGTATCGCCTTTTGCTATAAGATTTTATCTGTAAAACGTGAATAACATTTCATGCTCATTTGATCATATATTACTCTGGTTTTATTGGTTTAACTATCAAGTTGAAACACCGATTTCTACCAATTAATTAGAGTTTAGGCCTACATGTTTACGGAATAAATCTATTTACTATAGCACTCCATCTTATCAACCAATAAACCAAAAGTATCACCACTATACTTTTACCGTGGCATTTCATTATTTCATTCGGGCTCGCCTAATCATGATTTGCTCGATGTGTATTACGTCTGCATGTTGCAGTGTTTACAGTTATTTGGCTGACTTCGGTCGTCTTGTAGCTGTATTCCTGAACAGTCCCTTTTATTATTTGATGTTTTACCCCCCTATTTGTATTTATATGAACTGGGGAGACTGTAGCGCAGAGAGGCCTGCAATGGTTCTAGCTACTACAGACCTGTACTAGACCATTAAGGGACTCCGTGCATGGTAAACCGATATGACCTTATCATGATTCTATCCTGGCAGTCTATATCCACGCGACATGTTACACAATATGTGGTTTTTGGTTTTCATTTATATTCTATATCATGCCCCACTTCATAACGAAGTGTTTTGGCACCACAATGTTTATTTATCTGTACTTTAAAACATGGTACCACCCATGTAATTTACACTTCTATATTTCATTGGGCATTGGCTTATATCTCGCCGCTCAGACTACCACGTTTGTTACTGATTCAACTATAACTTATCAAAGTTGTAAAACTCATCGAAGTTTTTTGTCACTCCTTTTGCAAAACAATTTAATACTTCGGCTCATGTTTACCAAAACGTGCATACATAGTCGCCAATAGTAACCACTGCTTATTGCAGCCCGCCTTTTGAACTGAGCGGCTTCCACCGTGAATGGTTGATCTATTGATAACTAATGTCATTCAGCCAAAGTCGGGCTAGTTTCAAACAGTCTTAGTTTTTTCAGTGACTTTCCCACGCACTAGATGAATCGTACCGCCTTAATAATAGCCAATTGAGCACACAATGAACATTTTTCTAGACTAGCAAATTGGCTAGTCACATGCACATAACGTGCACTACTACTGTACAGATCCATATAACATGCATGGTATAGTTTACTAGAGCATCATTCAGTGTAGGTTTGGCCTTCACACAGTAAAGACGTCCGAACAGATCGCTAGCTGTCTAATATCAATTAGACCAACTTAAATGTTGATTTTTAATTTGTTAGGCCCTTCACCTAAAACTGTTAGACAGTATTGATAATACTGCCTGTTTAGGTTTTTCATTTCCGCTTGCTTGATCTGTCAAACAACGACTTTGCTTAACTTACACAAATGTTTTTTGCCCCCTTACCAAATGGTAGCGACTGACGAGCGATGGCATTTATCCGCCACGCGAAACTATAGTATCGCCTTTTGCTATAAGATTTTATCTGTAAAACGTGAATAACATTTCATGCTCATTTGATCATATATTACTCTGGTTTTATTGGTTTAACTATCAAGTTGAAACACCGATTTCTACCAATTAATTAGAGTTTAGGCCTACATGTTTACGGAATAAATCTATTTACTATAGCACTCCATCTTATCAACCAATAAACCAAAAGTATCACCACTATACTTTTACCGTGGCATTTCATTATTTCATTCGGGCTCGCCTAATCATGATTTGCTCGATGTGTATTACGTCTGCATGTTGCAGTGTTTACAGTTATTTGGCTGACTTCGGTCGTCTTGTAGCTGTATTCCTGAACAGTCCCTTTTATTATTTGATGTTTTACCCCCCTATTTGTATTTATATGAACTGGGGAGACTGTAGCGCAGAGAGGCCTGCAATGGTTCTAGCTACTACAGACCTGTACTAGACCATTAAGGGACTCCGTGCATGGTAAACCGATATGACCTTATCATGATTCTATCCTGGCAGTCTATATCCACGCGACATGTTACACAATATGTGGTTTTTGGTTTTCATTTATATTCTATATCATGCCCCACTTCATAACGAAGTGTTTTGGCACCACAATGTTTATTTATCTGTACTTTAAAACATGGTACCACCCATGTAATTTACACTTCTATATTTCATTGGGCATTGGCTTATATCTCGCCGCTCAGACTACCACGTTTGTTACTGATTCAACTATAACTTATCAAAGTTGTAAAACTCATCGAAGTTTTTTGTCACTCCTTTTGCAAAACAATTTAATACTTCGGCTCATGTTTACCAAAACGTGCATACATAGTCGCCAATAGTAACCACTGCTTATTGCAGCCCGCCTTTTGAACTGAGCGGCTTCCACCGTGAATGGTTGATCTATTGATAACTAATGTCATTCAGCCAAAGTCGGGCTAGTTTCAAACAGTCTTAGTTTTTTCAGTGACTTTCCCACGCACTAGATGAATCGTACCGCCTTAATAATAGCCAATTGAGCACACAATGAACATTTTTCTAGACTAGCAAATTGGCTAGTCACATGCACATAACGTGCACTACTACTGTACAGATCCATATAACATGCATGGTATAGTTTACTAGAGCATCATTCAGTGTAGGTTTGGCCTTCACACAGTAAAGACGTCCGAACAGATCGCTAGCTGTCTAATATCAATTAGACCAACTTAAATGTTGATTTTTAATTTGTTAGGCCCTTCACCTAAAACTGTTAGACAGTATTGATAATACTGCCTGTTTAGGTTTTTCATTTCCGCTTGCTTGATCTGTCAAACAACGACTTTGCTTAACTTACACAAATGTTTTTTGCCCCCTTACCAAATGGTAGCGACTGACGAGCGATGGCATTTATCCGCCACGCGAAACTATAGTATCGCCTTTTGCTATAAGATTTTATCTGTAAAACGTGAATAACATTTCATGCTCATTTGATCATATATTACTCTGGTTTTATTGGTTTAACTATCAAGTTGAAACACCGATTTCTACCAATTAATTAGAGTTTAGGCCTACATGTTTACGGAATAAATCTATTTACTATAGCACTCCATCTTATCAACCAATAAACCAAAAGTATCACCACTATACTTTTACCGTGGCATTTCATTATTTCATTCGGGCTCGCCTAATCATGATTTGCTCGATGTGTATTACGTCTGCATGTTGCAGTGTTTACAGTTATTTGGCTGACTTCGGTCGTCTTGTAGCTGTATTCCTGAACAGTCCCTTTTATTATTTGATGTTTTACCCCCCTATTTGTATTTATATGAACTGGGGAGACTGTAGCGCAGAGAGGCCTGCAATGGTTCTAGCTACTACAGACCTGTACTAGACCATTAAGGGACTCCGTGCATGGTAAACCGATATGACCTTATCATGATTCTATCCTGGCAGTCTATATCCACGCGACATGTTACACAATATGTGGTTTTTGGTTTTCATTTATATTCTATATCATGCCCCACTTCATAACGAA
Organism: Ophiura sarsii; assembly: GCA_035610835.1. NCBI lineage: Eukaryota > Metazoa > Echinodermata > Ophiuroidea > Amphilepidida > Ophiuridae > Ophiura > Ophiura sarsii. Next base: position 57,197,821 of record CM069454.1, read on the forward strand.
GTGTTTTGGCACCACAATGTTTATTTATCTGTACTTTAAAACATGGTACCACCCATGTAATTTACACTTCTATATTTCATTGGGCATTGGCTTATATCTCGCCGCTCAGACTACCACGTTTGTTACTGATTCAACTATAACTTATCAAAGTTGTAAAACTCATCGAAGTTTTTTGTCACTCCTTTTGCAAAACAATTTAATACTTCGGCTCATGTTTACCAAAACGTGCATACATAGTCGCCAATAGTAACCACTGCTTATTGCAGCCCGCCTTTTGAACTGAGCGGCTTCCACCGTGAATGGTTGATCTATTGATAACTAATGTCATTCAGCCAAAGTCGGGCTAGTTTCAAACAGTCTTAGTTTTTTCAGTGACTTTCCCACGCACTAGATGAATCGTACCGCCTTAATAATAGCCAATTGAGCACACAATGAACATTTTTCTAGACTAGCAAATTGGCTAGTCACATGCACATAACGTGCACTACTACTGTACAGATCCATATAACATGCATGGTATAGTTTACTAGAGCATCATTCAGTGTAGGTTTGGCCTTCACACAGTAAAGACGTCCGAACAGATCGCTAGCTGTCTAATATCAATTAGACCAACTTAAATGTTGATTTTTAATTTGTTAGGCCCTTCACCTAAAACTGTTAGACAGTATTGATAATACTGCCTGTTTAGGTTTTTCATTTCCGCTTGCTTGATCTGTCAAACAACGACTTTGCTTAACTTACACAAATGTTTTTTGCCCCCTTACCAAATGGTAGCGACTGACGAGCGATGGCATTTATCCGCCACGCGAAACTATAGTATCGCCTTTTGCTATAAGATTTTATCTGTAAAACGTGAATAACATTTCATGCTCATTTGATCATATATTACTCTGGTTTTATTGGTTTAACTATCAAGTTGAAACACCGATTTCTACCAATTAATTAGAGTTTAGGCCTACATGTTTACGGAATAAATCTATTTACTATAGCACTCCATCTTATCAACCAATAAACCAAAAGTATCACCACTATACTTTTACCGTGGCATTTCATTATTTCATTCGGGCTCGCCTAATCATGATTTGCTCGATGTGTATTACGTCTGCATGTTGCAGTGTTTACAGTTATTTGGCTGACTTCGGTCGTCTTGTAGCTGTATTCCTGAACAGTCCCTTTTATTATTTGATGTTTTACCCCCCTATTTGTATTTATATGAACTGGGGAGACTGTAGCGCAGAGAGGCCTGCAATGGTTCTAGCTACTACAGACCTGTACTAGACCATTAAGGGACTCCGTGCATGGTAAACCGATATGACCTTATCATGATTCTATCCTGGCAGTCTATATCCACGCGACATGTTACACAATATGTGGTTTTTGGTTTTCATTTATATTCTATATCATGCCCCACTTCATAACGAAGTGTTTTGGCACCACAATGTTTATTTATCTGTACTTTAAAACATGGTACCACCCATGTAATTTACACTTCTATATTTCATTGGGCATTGGCTTATATCTCGCCGCTCAGACTACCACGTTTGTTACTGATTCAACTATAACTTATCAAAGTTGTAAAACTCATCGAAGTTTTTTGTCACTCCTTTTGCAAAACAATTTAATACTTCGGCTCATGTTTACCAAAACGTGCATACATAGTCGCCAATAGTAACCACTGCTTATTGCAGCCCGCCTTTTGAACTGAGCGGCTTCCACCGTGAATGGTTGATCTATTGATAACTAATGTCATTCAGCCAAAGTCGGGCTAGTTTCAAACAGTCTTAGTTTTTTCAGTGACTTTCCCACGCACTAGATGAATCGTACCGCCTTAATAATAGCCAATTGAGCACACAATGAACATTTTTCTAGACTAGCAAATTGGCTAGTCACATGCACATAACGTGCACTACTACTGTACAGATCCATATAACATGCATGGTATAGTTTACTAGAGCATCATTCAGTGTAGGTTTGGCCTTCACACAGTAAAGACGTCCGAACAGATCGCTAGCTGTCTAATATCAATTAGACCAACTTAAATGTTGATTTTTAATTTGTTAGGCCCTTCACCTAAAACTGTTAGACAGTATTGATAATACTGCCTGTTTAGGTTTTTCATTTCCGCTTGCTTGATCTGTCAAACAACGACTTTGCTTAACTTACACAAATGTTTTTTGCCCCCTTACCAAATGGTAGCGACTGACGAGCGATGGCATTTATCCGCCACGCGAAACTATAGTATCGCCTTTTGCTATAAGATTTTATCTGTAAAACGTGAATAACATTTCATGCTCATTTGATCATATATTACTCTGGTTTTATTGGTTTAACTATCAAGTTGAAACACCGATTTCTACCAATTAATTAGAGTTTAGGCCTACATGTTTACGGAATAAATCTATTTACTATAGCACTCCATCTTATCAACCAATAAACCAAAAGTATCACCACTATACTTTTACCGTGGCATTTCATTATTTCATTCGGGCTCGCCTAATCATGATTTGCTCGATGTGTATTACGTCTGCATGTTGCAGTGTTTACAGTTATTTGGCTGACTTCGGTCGTCTTGTAGCTGTATTCCTGAACAGTCCCTTTTATTATTTGATGTTTTACCCCCCTATTTGTATTTATATGAACTGGGGAGACTGTAGCGCAGAGAGGCCTGCAATGGTTCTAGCTACTACAGACCTGTACTAGACCATTAAGGGACTCCGTGCATGGTAAACCGATATGACCTTATCATGATTCTATCCTGGCAGTCTATATCCACGCGACATGTTACACAATATGTGGTTTTTGGTTTTCATTTATATTCTATATCATGCCCCACTTCATAACGAAGTGTTTTGGCACCACAATGTTTATTTATCTGTACTTTAAAACATGGTACCACCCATGTAATTTACACTTCTATATTTCATTGGGCATTGGCTTATATCTCGCCGCTCAGACTACCACGTTTGTTACTGATTCAACTATAACTTATCAAAGTTGTAAAACTCATCGAAGTTTTTTGTCACTCCTTTTGCAAAACAATTTAATACTTCGGCTCATGTTTACCAAAACGTGCATACATAGTCGCCAATAGTAACCACTGCTTATTGCAGCCCGCCTTTTGAACTGAGCGGCTTCCACCGTGAATGGTTGATCTATTGATAACTAATGTCATTCAGCCAAAGTCGGGCTAGTTTCAAACAGTCTTAGTTTTTTCAGTGACTTTCCCACGCACTAGATGAATCGTACCGCCTTAATAATAGCCAATTGAGCACACAATGAACATTTTTCTAGACTAGCAAATTGGCTAGTCACATGCACATAACGTGCACTACTACTGTACAGATCCATATAACATGCATGGTATAGTTTACTAGAGCATCATTCAGTGTAGGTTTGGCCTTCACACAGTAAAGACGTCCGAACAGATCGCTAGCTGTCTAATATCAATTAGACCAACTTAAATGTTGATTTTTAATTTGTTAGGCCCTTCACCTAAAACTGTTAGACAGTATTGATAATACTGCCTGTTTAGGTTTTTCATTTCCGCTTGCTTGATCTGTCAAACAACGACTTTGCTTAACTTACACAAATGTTTTTTGCCCCCTTACCAAATGGTAGCGACTGACGAGCGATGGCATTTATCCGCCACGCGAAACTATAGTATCGCCTTTTGCTATAAGATTTTATCTGTAAAACGTGAATAACATTTCATGCTCATTTGATCATATATTACTCTGGTTTTATTGGTTTAACTATCAAGTTGAAACACCGATTTCTACCAATTAATTAGAGTTTAGGCCTACATGTTTACGGAATAAATCTATTTACTATAGCACTCCATCTTATCAACCAATAAACCAAAAGTATCACCACTATACTTTTACCGTGGCATTTCATTATTTCATTCGGGCTCGCCTAATCATGATTTGCTCGATGTGTATTACGTCTGCATGTTGCAGTGTTTACAGTTATTTGGCTGACTTCGGTCGTCTTGTAGCTGTATTCCTGAACAGTCCCTTTTATTATTTGATGTTTTACCCCCCTATTTGTATTTATATGAACTGGGGAGACTGTAGCGCAGAGAGGCCTGCAATGGTTCTAGCTACTACAGACCTGTACTAGACCATTAAGGGACTCCGTGCATGGTAAACCGATATGACCTTATCATGATTCTATCCTGGCAGTCTATATCCACGCGACATGTTACACAATATGTGGTTTTTGGTTTTCATTTATATTCTATATCATGCCCCACTTCATAACGAAGTGTTTTGGCACCACAATGTTTATTTATCTGTACTTTAAAACATGGTACCACCCATGTAATTTACACTTCTATATTTCATTGGGCATTGGCTTATATCTCGCCGCTCAGACTACCACGTTTGTTACTGATTCAACTATAACTTATCAAAGTTGTAAAACTCATCGAAGTTTTTTGTCACTCCTTTTGCAAAACAATTTAATACTTCGGCTCATGTTTACCAAAACGTGCATACATAGTCGCCAATAGTAACCACTGCTTATTGCAGCCCGCCTTTTGAACTGAGCGGCTTCCACCGTGAATGGTTGATCTATTGATAACTAATGTCATTCAGCCAAAGTCGGGCTAGTTTCAAACAGTCTTAGTTTTTTCAGTGACTTTCCCACGCACTAGATGAATCGTACCGCCTTAATAATAGCCAATTGAGCACACAATGAACATTTTTCTAGACTAGCAAATTGGCTAGTCACATGCACATAACGTGCACTACTACTGTACAGATCCATATAACATGCATGGTATAGTTTACTAGAGCATCATTCAGTGTAGGTTTGGCCTTCACACAGTAAAGACGTCCGAACAGATCGCTAGCTGTCTAATATCAATTAGACCAACTTAAATGTTGATTTTTAATTTGTTAGGCCCTTCACCTAAAACTGTTAGACAGTATTGATAATACTGCCTGTTTAGGTTTTTCATTTCCGCTTGCTTGATCTGTCAAACAACGACTTTGCTTAACTTACACAAATGTTTTTTGCCCCCTTACCAAATGGTAGCGACTGACGAGCGATGGCATTTATCCGCCACGCGAAACTATAGTATCGCCTTTTGCTATAAGATTTTATCTGTAAAACGTGAATAACATTTCATGCTCATTTGATCATATATTACTCTGGTTTTATTGGTTTAACTATCAAGTTGAAACACCGATTTCTACCAATTAATTAGAGTTTAGGCCTACATGTTTACGGAATAAATCTATTTACTATAGCACTCCATCTTATCAACCAATAAACCAAAAGTATCACCACTATACTTTTACCGTGGCATTTCATTATTTCATTCGGGCTCGCCTAATCATGATTTGCTCGATGTGTATTACGTCTGCATGTTGCAGTGTTTACAGTTATTTGGCTGACTTCGGTCGTCTTGTAGCTGTATTCCTGAACAGTCCCTTTTATTATTAGTCAAAATTTCAGTCGGGTTTCAGCCAAATCTATGCGTATCAGATCTGTAGTTTATTTTTTCGCAATAGGCCCAAATTGTCGGTTTTACAAAGAAATGGGTGCGGGGGGGGGGGGGGGGGGGGGGTAAAGTGATATGTTGCGGACAGTTTATACTTGACTCATATATGTAAAAAGGAATTGTCTCCTGGCCTTTTGGTTGGTCCAGAATTGAGCAAATTGCGCATGTTCAAATTTTGCAATAGGTCCAAATTGTTGCGGACATTTTATACTAGACTCTAGAACCTCTCAGAGGACACCGCCTGTTGACTTATTTAATTTATGTTAGTTCAATATTATCAATGACTGATCAAAATCGCTTGGATTTGACTCCAAAAAAGTTGAAATTTCCTTGAGTGTAAAAGTCGGGTTTCACCAAAATCTATGCGTAGGTTTCAGATCTGTAGTTTATTTTTTGCAATAGTCCCAAATTGTCAGGTTTTACAAAGACCGGGGTATAGTGATCTGTTGCGGACATTTTAGGCCAATGAAAGTTGATCTTGAGTTTCCCGTCGCCCGCCCGCGATTCATTTTCACGCCCGCGCTTGAATTCATTATTGGAAATTTCAACAAAAAACATGCGAAATCGTACATTTTGTGTATCTTTTGCTGCGTCGCGGTGATGGTTTCGTGTTCGTTCAATTATTAATCAAATTATTGTGACCTATATAGCTTTACTATGAATTAAATCAATCTTATACCCAACTCAAGTCTTGATTTAGGTGCGGCAGTCTAAAGTTCATGACATACTCCATAATCGCGTGACGCGATTTGTCGCTTACGCTCCTTATAAAGAGTGCTATTTACCAAATAAGGAGCGTAAGCGACAAATCGCGTCACGCGATTATGGAGTATGTCAAGAGCTTAGGGACGCACCATTAGATACTCAGGGGGGGGGGGGGGGGGGCATGGAAGTTTAAAAATTTAAAAAAACTTTGCCCACTATCCAGGAAAAAAAAAAACTTTGCCCACCAACCAGGAAAAACATGACCCACTGCTGAGTAAAAAAAAAGAAAAGATGACTCACCCAGAAGGCTCAACTCAATGTAAAGAAAACCATTAAAACCTAAAAAAAAAAAACTTTGCCGGCTTTGCTAAAAAAAAAAAAAAACTTGCCGCCTACTTCGGTGGCGAAAAAAAAAAATTCCGCCCGACCCCAACTTCCATGCCCCCCCCCCCTGAAAATCAAATGGTGCGTCCCTTAAAGCATTGTGTTTGACATCACATTTGGTACAATAATGAAAGTCACCAAAATAATGAATAATGAATAATGAAAAAAGTTACCTTGCTTGTTTAAAAGAAAATGTGACGGGAAACTCAATATCATCAACTTTCATTAGCCTATATCATTTAGTTAGTTAGTTATGTTAATGATGTTGTGGTGAAGTTTCGATTCATTAACATAGGCGTGCGCAGGATTTTATTACCCGGGGGCTTAAAAAATTTTTTGAGTATGTAATCAAAGCACGGACAGGGTGTAGTCTGAAGGGATGGAATTCGGTTTTTTGTTTCAATTTTCGAACCCAATTTGGTGCGTACTTTTGACCAATATTCTTATTGAAAAGCCATTACTTCATTTCCAATCAATTTGGTTTATTATCAATACATACAATTAAAGATTGGATTTTTTCCATTTAATTTTGCAAAAGCAAACAACACGGAGTAATGGTTTAAAATTGCGCATAAATTCAAAAGGATTCGCGGGGAGCGCGAAAATAGTGGCTATTGTAACAAGAAAGGTTGTTAAGCTTGACTGACAATTAAACAGTGAAACTAAATTGGGCGTAGTGCGCAAAAAAAATGTATATTTTAACACTAAAATGTTCCAGAAAACGTTTCTGATGCCATCTTGTTTCAATTGTAAAAAGAAAGGTTTTAAATAAAAACCTTCCTGAAGCCATCTTGTTAAGCTTGAATAATAAATTAACAGTGAAATTAATTCGCGCGTAGCGAGAAAAAAAATGTTTATTTTAACACTTAAAAGGTGCAGAAAACGTTTATGAAGCCATCTTGTTGACATTGAATAAAACAACATTAAAAATAACTCCCGCGGAGCGCGAAAAAAATTGGCTATTGTAAAAATAAAGGTTTAGAAACTAAACGTTCCTGAAGCCATCTTGTTAAGCTTTAATAATAATTAAGCAGTGAAACTTATTCGCAGAGACGTAGAGATAAAGTGAGAGACATTATTAAAAGCTCCCGGCCTCTACATTTCCCTCCCCTCCTCCTCCCTTCCGCCTCTCCTCCTCCCTTCCTCCTCTCCTTCTCTCCTCCCCTCCCCTCTCCCCTCCCCTCTCCCCTCCCCTCTCCCCTCCCCTCTCCCCTCCCCTCTCCCCTCCCCTCTCCCCTCCCCTCTCCCCTCCCCTCTCTCCCCTCTTTTTTATTTTCCCCCTCTGGGGACCCGGGGGTTTTGAGCCCCAAAGCCCCCTCCCCCGGGCACGCGCCTGGTTAACTCGCCAATTTGTTTTGACTAAAATGGTCATCAATTTTCCTGAAGCCGTTTTGTTAAGCTTGAATAATGATACCGGTACATTAAAAGTATACGCGCGAAGCGCAAAATTGGCATTAACACTTAAATGGTCCAGTATGACTCCTTTTTCTCCTCTTCTCTTCATTTTTTAAAACACTTTTGTTAAAACTGCTTGTCAATGGGGGTAGTCACTCCACCCCCCCCCCCCCCCCCACCCCCACACAAAACGACAACAACAGTGTTCAACAGAAACCTCTCATTAGGGAGTGTTCATAAATACTTTGGTGGGGGAGGTTGGAAATGTTTGAGCCTTAGACATTTTTTTCTCTTACCCTCCCCCCGCCAAACACCGTTTATGTGTGTATCTTGATCCCTTCATCCCCTGTGTATGTCTAAGTTACGGAACATTATTAGATTCGACCTCGCACGAAGCATGTCATTGTAAAAATGTGGGTTCTTTTATACTTTAGTGTGCGAAGCGTTGAATTTGTGCAAAAGAAAATAAATGACTTTTTGTTTGATCCCCCCTATTAAGTACCATTTTTTTGCGACCTCCCTTTTGGGGACTTTTTTCTTCTTTCTGACACCCCCCCCCCCCCCCCCCCACCCAATGTATTTATGAACACTCCCTTATTTAAAGGGACACAAAGATAATTATGTGTTGGAGGCTGCTCCCTCAATTATGATAAAAACTGGGATTTGTATATTATTTACAATTGTATTAGGCCTAGTAAAAAAGTGTCATGTTTCCCGTCCCCGCTCGCCTCCGTTTTAGCCGCCGCCTCCTTTTTTACTATTTAATATTTAAAAAAAATAAAATTAAAAAAAATTATCAGAGCTTTAATTGGTCATCTAAACAGCATCGATTGACCCCTACCTGACTCCCCGATTGACCTATATCATGCCCAAGTATATTATCTTGGTTTGTTGAAATAATTTAGAAATTCTTTCATTAATTCGAAAGACATTTTCATTTTAAACAACGATCAAGGCACATACAGTTTTGAATTATTTAAATAGGGGAAGAGACGTGTTTGACCGTAACATAATAAAACACTGATTTGTAAATATTTGTATATATTTATTTCATTTTTTGTTTATTTTTGAAATTGAGTTTAAAAAAAAGTATAACTGTTGTTATGCATGTTGTGTTGAATAGCATTCAAAACCTATTTGGTCTTTTTATCCATCATTCATAAATGAAACTTCTTGCTTTATACCAGATCCAGGCATAGGCTATCAAACAATAATTATAATTTTATTTGACCCAAATTGAAGAGAAACAAATATCTGTAAACATTTAGTTACAAATCTGTACAGTGTTACCGTATATCATTTTACAGGCAACACGTCTATTTTGCCACCGTATAATTAACAAAATGTACTGAATTTAGATGGGTTTTTTTGTTCTCTGGCAAGTAGTGGAAAATCTCGTCTGTTTAATTAGGAGTGTCCCCGACACAGTCAGTTGGTCACTTTCGACTTGTGTCGGCCAACTCGAAAAAAGAGCAACAAATTGGAAAATAGTATATAGTAAGACCCTCCCTCCTCCTTTTTTTTAAAGTCCGGACGGGAAACGTGTTATTTATTTTACTATGCCTTACATGAATTACACCTATTATAAGGATTAAGAAAAATAGCCCTCTTTGTATAACAAATTAACAAATCGTCGATTGGGGGGGGGGGGGGTTCTCACATTAATATGGTACTAGCGGGCACCAGCGCTTCGCGCTGGACCCGCTAGAAAATTTCCGGGGAATAAGTAAACAAAGCGTAAGAAAATTTGATACAATAATATTGAAACGGCAGCTCATTTTCATGTTTTTAATAAGCTGATTTTCCTATCGAGTCTGTGCAAAACCTGATGAGCTCGTTTCGCGAGAATATTTCGTGAATTGATTCCATAGTTTCAGGTATGTGTGTAGTAATTATTGTGTACATGTCTTTCAAATTCCATACCTTTTGGCTGTATATTTTAAGAAATATCGAGGCTATGAGCAGTGATCGGCGATGATGATTTTTGGATTCGCCGCGAGTTGTGATTCTTTTTAGACGATAAGAAATGCTTTCCCAGGTCGTAATATTAGTCGCGACTCTTTTACATTTCACGTTCGTTGTTATAATGAGAAGATGCATAAATGTCTCCTGATTCCAAATATGTTCTTAGTTTCTTCTGACATTTAGAATTAGTGTAATTGTAGTTCCGTGAAATATCCTTAATTTGGTAGTATTTTCTTGGCTAAAGAGTGTTTCTAGCCTCTGAGTGACAGCTTGTGCGTAGCGAGTTGCAGCGCTTAGAAACTAGCCAACCACATGTGTGGGAATTTTCGCGTCGCAAGTAATTTCGCGGAAGCTTTCTTTAGGAATTATTTGCGCGTAAAATGCAGGCCTAAAAGGGGCTGCATTTCGGGATTTCAATAAGTTGGGGCGAGAGAGTTCGCAGTTATACCTCTTAACTTGGAGGTGCGAGATATCCAAACCCACTTCAGATCCTCTGATCTGAAACAGATTACTTCCTGAACTAATAAAGTGTAGTCAGTACCGAATCTGAAATATGACGATGACGTCATTACTGAAGTACCATATAAGGGAAGACCGTCCCTTGTTATGGAACTTTGACATGTTTATTTATGAACGGGGCGGAGCGTTATGCCGGGAATTGGCATAGCCCTCGTACCAGAAATTATGTGTTAAATGTTGTTGTAAATATTATTCCATAATTATTAGGCCTTCAATTTATAATCAGTGATTTTATACTCTTTCTAATAAACCAAACAAGCAAAGTTTAACTTGTTCAGAGAGATTGGTGCGCAGAAATTGAGATCGTAACCAATGACTCACAGAAAACTTTTCTGGGTCAAAGATGGGTCAAGTGACTCACTTGCAGTGGGTCATCTCACATTACCCGTCTAGCTGTGTCAAGTGACCGTGTCCCGGCGAAGCGACTCACTTAGGATGGGTCGTTGCATTCGGACCCATTGGAATTGACCCACGTAAGATGAGTCAATGTATTTGAATGGGTCGGTCGACATGTCGAGACACGTATGATGAGTCAATACAGTCTGACCCATTTGAATTGACCCACGTAAGACATGAGTCAATGCATTTTAATGGGTCAGTTTACACGTTTACTTATTTGCAAGTGAGTAAAGATCGTTCCAAAAATCGTGATTGGTCAAAAGTAAAATATATTATGGGATAGCCCAGGCACACACGTCTCCGCCGGCCGCCATCTTGCCATCTTGCCACAACAAGTCGTCTGCTCTCGGTCGTTGTTGGTGTAATGGTGTGTGTTGTATTGCAGTCAAACAAGGTAAGTTTAACGATATTTTAGTATATTTCATGAAACATTCAACAAGCCAAGTGTAGCCTTGCATGACATGGTGCCGTAGTAGAGGATTAAAGCGGCACATCAGTCATCAAGTCATTTTCATGAATTTTGTTTAAAATATATTCCGGTCAGTTCCGATGTGGTTCAGAATTCGGAAGCTTTGCATTGGTTGGTTGATTGAACCCGTACCTTGAACGTAGCGCTTGTATTCCAACCCAGTGGCGTAACAGCCGGGCCCCCCCCCCCCCCCCCCCCTGAAGGTGCTCAGCAGGAAATTCAAACCTACCCACCAGGGAAAATGGGGGGAAGGGAAAAGTAAAAAAAGAAGGGGGGAAGGGAAAGAAAAGAGAGGGAGAAAGGAAAAAGGGAGGAAAAAGAAAAAGGAAACAGAGAAAAAAAGGGGAAAGAAAGAAAAGAAGAAAGGGAAAGAAAGTGTAAAGAAAATTTCGCAGTACAAAAGCACAACACTAGTCAACAAATCCGTGCGAAATGTTGTGACCGCGCAAAATTTGTGACCGTGCGAAATTTGTGACCGTGCGTAATGTTGTGAAAAATAACATGTTTCCCGTCCGGACTTTTTAAAAAAAGGAGGGAGGAGGGTCTTACTATTTACTATTTTCCAATTTTTTGCTATTTTTTCCCCAAGATTTTTATTTTTTATTTTTTTTAATAGTAAATAGTAAAAAACAGGAGGCGGCGGCTAAAACTGAGGCGGGCGGGGACGGGAAACATGTTTATTTTTTTACGCAGAAATTTTTGAGCAGAAATGTAAATCTGCAAGAAAATCTACTTTCTAAAAAGGTCAAAAAAAGGTCACTAGGGGTCGAAATGTACATTTTTACTACATTAGGACCCCTAGTGACCTTTTCTTGACCTTTGACCCCAAAAAAATGATTGGCTTTTTTTCTTGTCTCATCAATGCCTACAAATTGAGTCATGACCAGTCAAAATCGGAGCGAGTCTTAAATTTTACCCTGTGTGTCTTTATATTGGCTTCGCGCAGCGAGCCAATACTGTGCTCCTCAGATTTCTTTCTTTCTTCCAAACACTCCTTTAAAATGCTACTTCTCCTACAGTTTACATGTTACAATCACCACACTTGGTCAAATGATTCCTTATGACCATGTGCATAATAGGGTCTCCTGCTATTAAAATTCACATGTCATATTATGGGATCACTAGGGGTCATTGAACTTTACAAGCATAAAAGTTAAGACATTGTCCGATTTGGACCAAACTTTGACATCTTGTTTGGTTTGATGAGCCAAGAAAATAAGTCAATCATTTGAACTAGGTCAAAGGTCAACAAGGGGTCCCTAGAGGTCAAAATGTGAATATCCTTAAAAACGCTACTCCTACAGTTTACATGTTACAATCGCCACAAATAGTCAAATGATTCCTTATGACCATGTGCATAGGGTCTCCTGCTATTAAAATTCACATGTCATATGGGGTCACTAAGGGTCATTGAACTTTACAGGCATAAAAGTTAAGACATTGTCCGATTTAGACCAAACTTTGACATCTTGTTTGGTTTGATGAGCCAAGAAAATAAGTCAATCAGTACAATTAAGTGAAAGGTCAACAAGGGGTCACTAGAGGTCAAAATGTGAATATTCAGTTATTTCACGTAAACAGCTATTAAAAAAGATTAACATGTCATATGGGGTCACAAGGGGTCAATGACCTCTTGTCAGATTTTAAATAAGAAAGCCAATATCCGCGCTTCTTGAAGCGCAATGTGCTCTAGTTCAATTTGTAATCATACTATACTGCAGGGCTTGAATTAATCGAAGGCATCGAAGGCAATTGCCTTCGATGCCCCACCTAGTACTAGTAGCCTTGATGCCCTCAATTTCTGCCTATTTTTACTCCATTCAAAAGTACATTTATAATGGCCTTTGATAAAGTTGGTGCCCCTTTCAAATTGCCTTAAATTGCCTGTCCTTTTCATTTCTTATTTCAAGGCCTGAATACTATAGGAAGGGATGTTCATAACATGGACTATAATAGAGGGCGCCCTTTGTTTGACAATTTTGTAGCAAAAATATGTGGAAAACTCCATGTTTACCTCTTTTAAATCCAGCGAAGTAGTACGAATTGGGCTGGGATGTATTCACTGATGTCTAAATATCCAAACACAAGCAACTGGACATCATGAAAGTAAACATTTTTTAACCTAAAATGGTTTAAAATGTGTATGACTTGATCAGTTTTAGCAATATGAGGCAAACTACTTTTGGTTATAACTTTTTTATTATTCAGCCTGCAGACATGGTTGAACCATCATTTTTCATAGAAAAGTACTTTGTTTCTATATGTGCATGCATTCCATTTTCAAAGAGATACTTTTATTTTCAAAATATTATGATCATGCCCACTAATATAGTAGGCCTTATTTTTTGGGATTTCAGATTTTTATTTTGATGCTCATCTTGTCAAATGTTGGCATTAAGTTCATACTTTCATATATTCTATCATTAATTACCATTGCAGCAGGATGGCATTGTGCAACTAACTTGAGAGATGGAGAATCTGAAAAGGCCAAAAGGGAAAATGCAGCATTACAAAACACCAACCGTTGACTCCAATTTCTAGCTTAGGCCAAACAAAGAAAATAGTCTGTCTCAGAAACATTTTGCAAATAAGGTAAGTGCTGTGCCATTTTTTAGTTTATTTTTGGAAAATAGGCTATGAGGTATGCGATTTTCTTTTTGTTACTAATCATAGTTTCAGAGAATTATTTTTTAAACTTTTTTTCTAAAAAAAAAAAAAAATTGGTATGGTGTAAACAAAAATGCACACATGATTGTCTCAACTATTTTGTCTACCGCCCAAAGTACTCCCATGCCAACCACAAGTCCACGACTAGGTCCTATAGTACTACTATTACTAGACTAGACGCTATCACTAGTATAATCAATTTAAAACAACAATTTGTCGATCACGATTCCCCAGCATCTCATGCAACTGGTGCGTATCATGCATAACAGCGTCATTCGCGATGGCAAGGGCGCAGTAAAACGTGAAGATGTGACATACTTGAATTCAAATAGGTAATTGACCAGTCACGGCCCTATACTCTATTTGGCTTCCTCTGGACAGTGACGTAACTTAACAGGTGCAGCATTTACGCTATATTCATAAATTTACAAATGCCAGATTCATAAATTAGTCCTTTCCCTTCTGGACTACTCCAGAAGGCAGTATACTACGGACGTGAAACCCAGGGTACCAACCCATGCTAACCCATGTATAATTAATGATTATATAAGTATTACGTTTGTGAAAAACCCAATTTCTGAAGAAAAAAATGGAGGGCTCCCTCCATGAAGGATCTGTTAGTGCCCTTGAATATTTTGGAACCAGACATGAAAGGTGTATTCATCAGGATTGTCTTATAATGATTAGTTTAAGGGATGCACCATTAGATTTTCAGGGGGGGAAGGAAGTTTTTTAAAAAAATCCCCCTCTATGCAGGCCCCCCCCCCCCCAAAAAAAAAATCCCCCCCCTGATGAGTAAAAAAAGAAGAAAAAATTACCTCGCACAATTCAATATGAATGAATACCTCAAAAAATAAAATTCCCCCCTTACGGCGGCAGCCCCCCCCCCCCAACCCAACTTTCTACCCCCTCCCCCCCCCCCCCCCCCCACTGAAAATATAATGTCTAATGGTGCGTCCCTAACTGGAGATGAATGGATTAGGGTAAAATGAAATTAAAATGTGTGTTACATTGCATTTTCATTTCAGAACTATTGGAAGAACGCCTTGTCACAAAAATTCAGAAATTAACGAAAGCGGCATGAGAAAGATAATGAACATGCAAAACCACCAGCCAAGTTAGCCAAACCTACTAAAAGTACATCGGCACCTACAGATACTGCAAAGAATAGGCCGGCTAACCAGTGGGGAGTTACGCACTACTTACCTAAGTGGCCGGTGGGCGAAGATGATACAACAATAGAGAAACACATTCAACTGATGCAGGTTGAAAATTGAAAGTTGAGGCAAGATACTACTATGATTAGGATGCTTATGGACCTCGCTTTTGCTGACAGACGAGATGGCATAGTGAACAAACTATGGAAGACTACCTTCCACAGTTTGGAAAGGGGGTATCTTATCGCTGTTTCTCTCTACAGGCAGCTCAAAACACCAATGGTGGGCGAAGATGATACAACAATAGAGAAACGCATTCAACTGATGCAGGTTGAAAATCTAAAGTTGAGGCAAGATACTACTAAGATTAGGATGCTTATGGACACAAGATGGCATAGTGAACAAACTATGGAAGACTACCTTCCACAGTTTGGAAAGGGGTATCTTATCGCTGTTTCTCTCTACAGGCAGCTCAAAACACCAATGGTGGGCGAAGATGATACAACAATTGAGAAACACATTCAACTGATGCAGGTTGAAAATCGAAAGTTGAGGCAAGATACTACTAAGATTAGGATGCTTATGGACCTCACTTTTGCTGATAGACGAGATGGCATAGTGAACAAACTATGGAAGGACTACCTTCCACAGTTTGGAAAGGGGGTATCTTATCGCTGTTTCTCTCTACAGGCAGCTCAAAAGACCAATTTAGTCTGTCGTACAAATTAATTGTCATTTTAATACCCCCCTAAATCATGGTTGATAGTCACAGAAAAGCTTCATATTGCATGTGTATTGTACAGTCACATGTTGTTACCCACAAGCAAGGATAGAGCCCTGACTCATTTAATCAATAGTTAGCAAGGGTCCAAAGTAGGCAAGGGTCCAAAATAGGCAAGGGTCCAAAGTAGGCTCCAGACAGAAAATATTGAAACAACACCGACATTCTTTGTGACCTTTGACCTAGCCAACAGTTAAAATCAAACTTAACACTCACACCATTTGTTAATAAATGTCTAACCATTCATATAAACCAAAAACAATTTTAGAGACTCTTCTCCTCCATGGTCAGGCAACTGTTTTAAATTGGGGTATTTTCCCCATTTTCTATGTATCATGACTGCTGAATTCGGCAACCCATTTCAGATTTCGAGCCAAGTATTTGTTGGAAAAATGAATGTGTAATTTTGTTTCCCCATATCTTTCATAATGTCGCAATTCTGTCACAGAAATTTCTTGAGACATTTTTTCTTAAAAATGCTGATTAAAATACTTAATTTGATTGACTGTTTGGCACAGATAACGGTAATTTTGGCACATTTGATTTGTGACTTTGCCTCATTCTCATTCATGTGGCCACTTTCAGCAACATTTGATCATTGCAAATGTGGTATCATTTTAAAGAGGAACACTTCAGCTTTCCATTGATATATAACAGATACAAAGAGGGTAATAAATAATAAAAATATACTTGATTAAAAAAAGCTTCCTAACTTTTTGTGAGCAGTTTACATGGAAAATGGGCAAAAAACACAAATTACAAAGAGTTGCCTGACCATGAAGGAGAAAAGTCTCTAAAAACCTTTTTGGTTTATATGAATGGTAGACATGTATTAACAAATGGTGTGAGTTTAAAGTTTGATTTAAACTGTTGGCTAGGTCAAAGGTCACGAAGAAGGTCTGTGTTTTTTCAATATTTTCTGTCTGGAGCTTCTTTGGACCCTTGCCAACCATTAATTAAATAAATGAGAGTTTTATCCTTCCTTGGGGGTAACAACATGTGACTGGACAATACACATGCAATATGAAGCTTTTCGGTGACTATCAACCATAATTTAAGGGGTCTTAAAATGGAAATTAATTTGTTCGACGGTCTAAATTGGTGTTTTGAGGGGGATGAGATACACTTGTTTTGAGGCCTTGTTTGGGTTACAGTCACCCTTAAGTATCAATTTTTAGCTTTCAATCTTATTTCAAAGGTCCTCTATTAATAGGCATTTAAAAACGAAAACTATTCAACGACTCAAAATGCGCACAATTTAAGGTGGGTACCATTCGAACTTTGAAGGGCCATAATTTCGAAACGACTTGGCGTTGGAATTTTATATTTGGCATGTGTTCATGGTACCTATAGATGTATACTAGAAATGAATTTCAGCCAAATCTGAGAGGTGACCTGTACCACCATTGGTTGATTTGACATGGAATGACCCAATTGCTAGATGAAGAGTCCTTCCTGTCACATATACACATTCAGTATGAAGGCTCATTTGCTGCCATAGTAAATGAAACCGTCAAGGATTACACCCTGATAGCTGAAGGTGAAGTATTGTGTTCCATGGCCGACTTCATGAATGCAGTTGGCATACTCATGGCTACACATTACTTCTTCAACTTCGCATATCACCCACAGTTATAGTTGGTTCATTAAGTTTTCTGCAGAAGATTATCCTGAACGTGTTCGATGCAATACATTTTTGGGTGTGGTATTTGTATCTCCTTTACAACATCAACTTAAGTTGAAATTAAATAACCTATAGGTAATAATGTTAGTAGTTACATAAAAGTTCAATGTTTTGTAGTTACCATTGTGTAATGAAAATTGGTGATCTCAAATTTGGAGGATCCAGAGAGACCCTGTACATGTGACTGATTTGTTGCTATACCGTATTGAAAAGTGGTAAATTGCTCATTGTTTTTTCAGTAAATGTTAATTTGTTGCTGACAACAGTCAAATTGAAACGTTAAAAATTCCACAATCATTTTATTAATATGATTTGCTACTTGTCAAGTTGTTGTTCTTGATTAAAAAAGTTAATGATCACAAGTTCAAAATTTTGAACAAATAATGAAATTGCAAGATAATGTAATACTTCAATAGGTAGATGAAGAGTCCATCCCATCACACATACACATTCAGTATGAAGGCTCATTTGCTGCCATAGTAAATGAAACCGTCAAGGATTACACCCTGATAGCTGAAGTTGAAGAAGTGTGTTCCACGGCCGACTTGATGAAAGCAGTTGGCATACTCATCATGGCTACACATTACTTCTTCAACTTCGCATATCACCCACAGTTACTTGGTTCATTAACTTTTCTGCAGAAGATTATCCTGAACGTGTTCAATGCAATATATTTTTGGGTGTGGTATTTATATCTCCTTTACAACATCAACTCTAAGTTGAAATGAAATAACCTATATGGGTAATAATGTTAGTAGTTACATTTCAAGGTTTTGTAGTTACCAGTGTGTAATGAAAATTGGTGATCTCAAATTTGGATCTAGAGAGACCCTGTACATGTGACTGATTTGTTGCTATACCGTAGTGAAAAGTGGTAAATTGCTCATTGTTTTTCAAGTAAATGTTAACTTGGGCAGACAACAGTCAAATTGAAATGTTAAAAATTCCACAATAATCATTTTATTAATATGATTTGCTACTTGTTTGTTTTTCTTGATTAGAAAAGGTTAATGATCACAAGTTCAAAATGTTGAAGAAAGAATGAAATTGCAAGATAATGCAATGTATGTACCCAGTAAAGACAATTATTGTTGGATACCTTTTACATGACTAGCGAAGTCAATTGAAACTTTGGTGCTGGTTAAGAAATGATCTAGTTGTTTCTTTACCTGGAGCATAACTTTTTGGAACCAATTTACACTTTGAATATTTATACTTTGAGATGGTATTTATATGAGTATAGTTTAGATCTGCAAGTACATTTGGTATCATTTTGGAATGAGCAATTTGTTTTGTTGGCTTTTGGTTTATAATAAAGTTTGTGATTTGATACAAACTTATGCCAGCATTTTTCGACCACCAAATCTGATCTAGTTTAGGACCATTGCTGCCAATAAATACCCCAATCTGTTGGCAGTTGATTTAATGAATATATTGTACATGCAGGTCATTTTGTGTAGTTAAGATTGTGACACTTTTGTAGTACAGAATCGGGATTGGATGATATGCTCCATGTCGACTTGGAGCAAATTCAAGCACTATGACAAATGCTTGGAAACTTGTTATTCTGTCATAAATAAAAGTGTCGCCCCAATGTGTACTAATACTAAACTGCTCAAAAAAACTTTGTGGAATTTTTTTCACAATCACAATTTGTTCAAATATCTCGGGATATGTTCATTTAGTTTAATATATCATGTAAAAGCTGATGTGTTCATCATTACAATGATATCCAATTTGAAGCAATCCCTTTTTCCAGTGCTCAGCCACATGGGGAGGTCGCAATCTGAAAGTGCCAAAAACAACACTATTTTGTGCTTAAAAATCATCACACTACACTGTAGTGGTCTATGTAACACTTCATTGAACAGACAACAAAAATGTTCTTTTGAGCACGAAATAGTGTTGATTTTGGCACATTCAGATTGTGACACCCCCATGTTCTCGAGCAAGTAGCTGAGCACTGGAGCAAGGGATTGCTTCAAATTTTGTGTCATTGTAAAGATGAACACATATCAGCTTTACGTGGATATATAAAACTTAATGAACATATCCCGCGATATTTGAACAAATTGTGATTGAAAAAAAAATCAACTTTTTTTTGGAGCAGTTTATTTTGATATGGTAGACCTTTGCGAGTAATTTTGGAAGTCTTTGAAAATTCAACTTTGCGAAACTCATATTTATGATAGGCCTGTGCATGACTGAGTACAACCCAAGCCATTTCATGTAAATTAGTCAGGCTTGCTCTCTCATCTCAATGGGCTGCAAATTGGCCACTTGAGATTGCTTGACCATCCAATTGTTTATTTACCACCTAACTACATAGGTCAATGAACTTGATATTGAATATTGTTAGTGATTTATTTTGGACTTTGAGATTATTATAATACGTATAAAACTTGCAATTATCTTGCATGTCTTTGGTATTTCAAATTCTTATTTCTATTATTCAAGTATGGTTTCATTCGACTTGTTTGATTTAATCTTTTGATTTAGTGCCTCTATGATTATGATGACTTCAAGCCAAATTCATCCCAAATTTGAGTGCTCTGCAAAGTGCTCATGTCATGTTTTATTATGGATGAAGTTAGAATAACTTTATTGTTTTCACATGAATTTGATAGAGTGGAAACTTTGGAAGGTTTTGAATTGTTTATAAACTGCTCAAACAAAGTTTGGAATTTTTTTTTCAATCACAATTTGTTCAAATATATCTGGATATGTTCATTTAGTGTCAGTTAAAAGCTGATGTGTTCATATTTACAATGCTATCCAATTTGAAGCAATCCCTTGTTCCAGTGCTCAGCCACATGCTTGAGAACATGGGGAGGTTGCAACCTGAAAGTGCCAACATCAACACTATTTTGTGCTTAAAAATCGATAGATCATCACACTACTACACTGTAGTGGTCAATGTACCGTAACACTTCATTGAACACTTTCATGATTGAACAGACGTTCTTTTGAGCATGAAATTGTTGATTTTGGCGCATTCAGATTGTGACCTCGCCATGTTCTCAAACGAGTAGCTGGTCCGTCAGCTTTACATGGATATATGACACTAAATGAGCATATCCCGCGATATTTGAGAATCTTGTGCTTGAGGGGAAAAAATCCAAACCTTTTTGGAGCAGCTTAGACTCATACAACCTTATGATTTATTTGTTTGGTATATTTTGAGTTCCATGATTGCTAAATGTTTAATATTTGGGTAGTCAATGTGAATCCAAATTAAGTTTATAATCATGTTTTTGTAACAATAATATGTGTTTGGTCACAGTAATTTGTAATGTAGGTCCAAATTCTTTTAATAAAGACATTGGCTGCTTACTTCTCAAATTCATCGTTTATGATACATGTATGTATGTGGTGAGATTTGGTTGATACGCTCAAATGAATCTCACGGCGAGCAGATAATATCATATTGTGTATTTGCCATGTGCGATATTTATTCAATTGTTGATGATGGGTTAAACTTGTATTATACTGTTATTCTGTATTTTTGCTTTGTGTATTAGTATAATACGTTCTATTTCCAAATTTTAGTCGTTATATTTTGAATCTTTTTGGATTGAATACTACTGATGACTTTTCGACATATTTAATTCCAAATTGATTTAGTGGATATGTTGCCTAATTTTACACACATTTTGTCATTCCAATTTATCTTTATGCTTTGGTTTTAGCATATCCACATTACCCAAATTGGCATAATTCTGTTATACCCTACACACCAACATCGGTAGTATGCGTCGTTCTTAAAAATTACGCACTATGAATACCCCTGTGAAGGGTATAACAGAATTACTCCCCCAAATTATATTAGAGGTTCTGATTAATATTATTGTATGTTAATTTATTATTATCATTATTATAATTGTCATGACTAGTGTTGATTCGCATCCGGTCAAGTTGTCAAAATTGATATCAAAGTTAAAGATAAACCACCTACTTATGGCGGGACTCAAGAAGTCACTTTTTGCATTTTTCGAGTGCTGTAATTTTTGAACTATGAGTTACTTGAATATAAAAGTATACATTTTTGTAAAGAAAATGGGTCAGAGAATCCATTTTTGGCATCAATTTTTAACCAAATATTCTTATTTTTTTTACAGATTGCCCAAAAAAACCAAACAGTTACTGACATTTTTAGTAAAATATGCCCAAGTGGCATGTAAAGACACAAACTTGGGGTAGGTTTTTTCATTATTTAACCTTTTGGGCACTTTTGGTCAAAATTTCAATAACAAAGTTTAGGTGAAAAAAATTAGAAAACCGACCCGTTCCCACTGTGGCTGTTTGATACCAGGACGTGGACTCGATGCTACATCGAACCTACTTCCAAGCCTAGTAGGAACGCGCAAGAAGGGGGTTTGACCCTACATCAACGATGTAGGGTCGAAACCTACTCGAAGAGGTAGTCTCGCACCTAGGACATGGTATCAAAATCGCTAGTGAGAACGCGTTTTACTTATCGTATGTGGACTCGTACCACTTGTTCCACAATAACAAGCATGTTGCGCTGCGTCAGACTGCGCCGCCGTCCGCCGCGCGCTTCAAAATGCAATTTCACGCGGCTAAATGTCATGCACGCGTGGTATTTACACAGTAAGTATGCACGGCGCACTCGCTTAAACTTGTAAACAAGTAACATCCGGGTAAGTGGACTCGATACCACATCGGTATTTTGATGTATTTTAATCGCACAATGAGAACGCAACATCACTGTTATGCATGCAGACTCGCACCTAGGTATGAGTCCACATTCGCAGTGAGAACACACCCTAAGTTAGAGTGTCTTTACTTTTTCCCAAGAAAAATTGGTCAAAAGTGATTTTTTTTTATGATTTTCTCAAAAAATCAACATTTTTGGTCAAAATCGATGCCAAAAATGGATTCTCTGACCCAAATCCCATCCAAAAATGTATACTTTTAGATGCATTAATAGTTCAATAATTACAGCACTCACAAAATTCCAAAAACCTTTCCTTAGTCCTGCCAATGTAATACTAAAGAGTACCATTACTCATCTTTGGCATTTGAATTTGTGTATGAAAATATTAATGATGGAGTCAATAAATTCACTGACATCAAATCTCATTGTTTTGTAATGTGTGTATCATTTGGAATTATCTGTCCGAGTCATTTGACTCGCTTTAAAGTGTGTCCATTGACTCGCTTGAATTGTTAAATGGATTTGACTCACTTTCAGTATGAAGTGTGTCGATTGACTCACTTGAATTGTTAAACAGATCCGAGTCATTTGACTTACTTTGAGTTTGAAGTGTGTCCATTGACTCAATGGAATTGTTAAACAGATGTGAGTCATTAGACTCACTTTGAGTTTGAAGTGTGTCCATTGACTCACTGGAATTGTTAAACAGATCTGAGTCATTTGACTCGCTTTGACTTTGAAGTGTGTCCATTGACTCACTGGAATTGTTTAACAGATCCGAGTCATTTGACTCACGTTGAGTTGGAAGTGTGTCCATTGACTCACTCGATTGTTGAACGGGTCGCCTCACGGACAAAAATGAATACCCACCTAACTGAGTAATGTGACCCACGTAGGCAGGTCAATTGACCTATTTAAATAGGTCACTTGAGACATTTGTACTTTCAGTGAGTAATGTGACTCGCACAAGTGGGTCAATCAATTACCAATGACCCACTTTCATACCAATTATACCTACTTACATGGGTCATTTGACTCGCTTAAAGTGTGTAATATGACTCGCATACATTCTGAAAGCGGGTCGCCTCACGGACAAAATGATTACTCACGTAAGCGAGTCGCTCGACTCAGAAAAGTTTTCTGTGCTTGTTTATTTCCATTTGAGACAACACAACAAGCTCTCGTAACGTAAACATACAGGGTGACGCGTAAAGTAATGTTTACTCGTATAGGGTGATCAGAAAATGTACCTTTACGATATTTAGAACTAATGAAAATCTTACACTGATGTAGTAACGCTTTGAATATGGAATTAGGACTTTGTATATAATGTAATGTATATAATGATTGAATTGGAGCTGAAGAAAACAGCTAATTATAATACTTCTAAATGTATACATTTGTAATGACTCATTACTCGTCTCCGAACTACTTCAGATACATATAATCTATTTATATAACTCTATATAACCTGGTTCACTACCTACATAAACCATCACTCAAATAATACTAGAATTACTTGGTGAATGAAATCGGCTGGTAGATGTGAAATGAATGTTTAGAGGCAGGTCTCTCAGGAGACATACAGTCTTCCCCTCAGTTGACTGATGTCTCGGAGACATTATAGTCTTCCCCTCAGGATAAGGAAGCTGAAATTCCTTATACTCTTGATTTGATCCATGAGATCCTCATTAAAGTCCAAATAGTGATGCCCCATTGACTATCCTAACTGAATCCAAGGCCGGAAAGGTAAGACTGACACGCTACCACATTTGTAGTCTTACAGGAGATTTCTTTATATTTATGATTACGGAGGCAAGCTCGGTTCCGTTACAATATCAAGAACATGTCCTATACATAATCCAGACGGGGCCCTAAATAATCCGAATATCGCAGGTGCTTTTGATAATCCATGTTATACATTGCCTTAATCTACACACAGAAAACACTATGTAAAAAATTATGTAAATATAGAACTCCATAATTATTATGTAAGCGTTTACATAAAACATGTAATATATACCCAAGCTTGTGTAAATTCCTATGCAAAAGCTTAACACAACTGTTTACATAGTATTATGGAGTTCTATTTTTACACAGATTGTGTATTTTTTACATAATTTGTGTAATTTTTTTACATAGTGTTTTCTGTGTGTAGGTAGGCCTACGTTTGTGTTTCCAGATACCTATGTAGGCCTCCCATGAGACCTGAAATGCAGGTACCCGTTGTCCCATTATATCCAGGGACCCCATAGGCCTAAGCCCTACCCCCTAATCCAGTTACCCCAGGTGCCCTTAATAATGCACTGGATACCACATAATCAAGGTAGGCCCACTGCAGTGTGCCGTGTGCCGTTATCTCGAGATACCCAGGTGCCCTTACTTTATCATAGTCAAGTAAATTAAACGCGGGTGCCGAAGATAGCGGACAGTAAAAGTCAAAATAGGCAGAGGTCAGTAATATCAAAGCGTTATAAATGTTTATATAAATATCAATCAAGAGTATGTCCTTAAATAATTCAGGTACTAAGGTGCCCTTGATATAATGTAAGTGACATGGTGCCCTTAATACACCATGAGCCTAGGCCCAATGTGCTCTTAAATAATACAGATACCCAAGATCTTAATCCGAGTAGGCCTACTCCATCAACGTGTTCTTAATACCCCCAGTTATACTCCTGTCAGCGCATGTCTCTACCTATTTTGTACCCCAAATAATAAAAAGTTGAATTTTAATGTCAAAATTGAAAGTTACATAAAATTAGCTTTTAAATGTCTCCCCCGATTCTTTTATTGCCCTGCCACCCCGTTTTACTCCTTTAAAGGTATATTATGTGATCTTTCCATGGAACGCCCTCAACATCGAAAAAAATTGAAAGCAGATTTTCTTGCAGATTTACATTTCTGATCATAAAATCGTACATACATTCCAAGTTACAGGGCGATACGATTCTTAATTACTTCAAAATCATGGTTTTAGAGTGAAAATAAACTGTCGGATATCCGACAACTTATTTTATTCTAGTCTAAATTCACTCTATTCAGTCACATTTTCAAAGTCTGGCAGGCACATCCACGTACGATTTTGGCAAAAGTACCCCCCCCCCCCCCCCCCCCCCCCCCCCCCGGGATTCCAACATATTTAAAAACATGGTTTTAATCAAGTGTTGCTGTGTTTTTGTGAGTAGAAACACAGTAAATTAATTACAAAAAGAAATTCAAAGTACCTTCGTGTCCTAAAAGCACAAGCTACGTTAGGACCCCGGCAGAAAATACATGTAAAATAAGTACTGTAAAACAATTTTATTTCGCTAGCAGTTTAATTTCACTGATTTCACTACATTTAGGAGATCCAATTCGCCGAATTAAATGTTCGTCATTTATTATTTATAATGGTATAGGAAGATGCCGGGGAATACAAATTAGTGATATTAAATTGCCGTAACAAGTTGATTAAATGCTAATTCGCTATTTGCTGTAAAATAAGTTGTTTTTAGTATTATCAAATGCAAACAAGAAACTTTGATGCATAGTGCCAACGTTATTATAGTCTCAGTTATAAATAGTCTTAGCTTTTTTTTTACGCATCAGAAAATTTCACATTTCAATCTTGGATTGTTTTTAACAAAGTTTATTCTGCACACGTCAATAAATATTTGTGACTTGTATTTATATTCTATTTATAATAACGGTATTACGTACATTTTCCATACACCGATCAGCTGAAAAAAGGGTAAAAAGTTAGTAGAGGGCACTGATAAATAATCAGAACGTGAACAATTAAAGATGTGCGGCGTGTTTATTCCCCGGGTTTATTCCCCTTTTATATTCACGCACATAGTTCACTTTTGATTAATATTGTCATTTTTTAATGTTGTTCATCCATTAAGGGGGCTGGCATTTTCTTCAGAAGGGGGGGGGTCCCAAATATACTGGGGGGGTCATAGTTTTTTTGACATGAAAACAGGGGGGGTCAT
The DNA here is from genome assembly GCA_035610835.1 of Ophiura sarsii. NCBI lineage: Eukaryota > Metazoa > Echinodermata > Ophiuroidea > Amphilepidida > Ophiuridae > Ophiura > Ophiura sarsii. Next base: position 57,224,110 of record CM069454.1, read on the forward strand.
AAAATTATTTCATTGAAAATGGGGGGGGTCACAAATTTATCAAAGCATGCTTGCGTGAAGAAGAAAAAAAGGGGGGGGTCATAAAAATATGCAGCTCTTGGATAGGGGGGGTCATGAAAAAAATTCTGGGTCTATCCACATTTTTGGGACCCCCCCCCCTTCCGAAGAAAATGCCAGCCCCCTAATATTATTTCAATAATGAGATGTATTCACAATAATAATCTAGTGCGAAAACATGCTGAAAATACGCAAACAGCGTTGAGATTTAAATCAGGGAGGTGTAATAGGAGGAGGATGGTCTGAGGTCTCGTCTATTGTCCCTACGTGCGTTACGATCGATTCGCGATGAATGGTTGTATTTCGATCGGCCCGTGATCTGTTTATGGCTATACTAGGACTCAACTCGTATGCATAGAATTTCGCAGAGTTTTACAACTCATGACATCAGTTACATTTCTATTTTTTATCACCCATTAATATAGCTTTTAGTACAAATAATGCTCCCAATACGATAGCTAAGATGTTTCTGTCAACTTTTTTAAAATCAAAGAAGCAAATTTTCGACTGAAAAAGGTATCAATTTTAATTAATCACGACCGTAAAAAAGTAAGCTTCCATCAGCGCGCGCCACCATCTTCTTGGCCGTCAGCTACGCTGAAACCCATGCACAGCACACGCACACGCTTACTTTTCCATTCTCAAAAGTACAAGTCTTAAACTTGCCGTTTTGGTCAGAATAATGATTAAATAATTATGAAACTCCAGAATTCATCGCAAATGATATGTATTATAATATCAATCGATGAACGAAAATCACATTAATCGAAAAATGTGTTGTTTTTAAGGGCTGAAGTTGACTCAATAATATCTGACCTCAGGGAATTTCCCGACGCAAACATCGCCATTTTAAAAATGTCCCAAATTTTCCGAGGCAAAACATGATTTTTCAAAATGTTTTGGCATTTTGATCTGAGAAGAGTTATAATCTACGGATGTTTGCATTAAATACAGGAGAGTTTTAGCTTTTATTTTGGTACCTTGTTCACTCAGAATCTTATAAAGTATTTTTCCTAATTTACTTTTATATCTATTTTATTATGATTTAAATAAATGACACAACACACAGAAAGAAAAAATAAGAAATACGAAAACAGACAGAAACATATGAATTTCTCTAGTATAATATTGGTAGCTAACATAGCACTTTAATTCAGCCATATAACAGCGTGATGTTGCTGGTTATATGCTTTGTTGACTTTCCAACAACTGAGAACAATACAAAGTCAATAACCAATCTATTGTCTGTTACGCATTTCACCTACACACAAATTGTGAAAATGCTCAATAAATTTAAACCAAGTTGCACTCTTTTAATCATAGTTTCTCTCATTTATCTCTGTCGAGAAGTTAAAAGACATGGTTGGAAAGAGGAAGATTTCTGCTTTAAATCAAATGTAAATTTTATATAACAGGGAACTATTTTACCTATTTTCTCATGTGAGACAAAATTGGTTCAAGATATTTCGTGTTCATCCCTGATTCTGCACAAGCGAATGACTCAACTCTAATTGGTTTATTTTTCATCTCTAAATCCTCTGGCCTTCCTTTTGACCAATCATTATGACTTTTACAGACATGAGAATAGAGTCCCTGCTCTCCTAATAAGAACTTAAACGAAGTTTATCGGCCATCGGGTCGCAAAGTTACAACATTTAGGGATCGTTTTGGAAGTGCGTATTTGCCGAAAATAGCATTGATGCACTGTAAAACGAACCAAACTAGCACTTTTCACTTTGAGATCCTCCTAACGGTAGATTTTTTTAAAAATACAAATAATATACTAAAAAAAGCATAACAATATCAGCTTCATTTTACAACAACAACGAAAATTATAGGATATTTGATCGCTGAGCTATGATTTTTAGACCTAAAAAATCTGATGATTTTAGGGGCAAAAACTGTGAAAGGCAGCGCATGGTTGATTTTTCTCTTAAGTTGCGCTAAGAAATTCATATGGATGAAGAGATAGTTTCTATTTTTTTTTTTGGGGGGGGGGGCAACAATTTGTTATCAGGACATGAGGGCTGGGAATTGGATCTGGAGTACTGGACCTTTTTTTCTCTCTTGAGGGGGGAGGGGCAACAATTTATTATCAGGACATGAGGGCTGGGAATTGGATCTGGACCTTTTTTCTCTCTTGCTTTTTCCTTATTCTTTAAAAATGTCTTTTCATTTTATTTTTTTCTGGATGAAAGTATTGGATCATGTAATTTAATATATTTGAAATGTATTATAACAATTAATTAACCCCCTCCCCTTCCATTTCAATCAAATACAAACATTAGTATTAACATCTCTCTGTTTAAATCATGTGTGAATATTGTCGATTGTCAAATCTTAAAATTGCCAAACACTAACAACTCAAACTCAAACCATACACATCCCATCCTACACACACCCCTGAGTACATGCACACACCCCACTGCGTTGAGAGCGGGTGTGTTTGCATAGGACACCGATAAGTCAGCAGTATGTGTCATCTGAGAGAGATGTTATGTAACATGGGGTATATTAATTATGAATGAAAGCACTTTCATGGATAAAGGGTTGAATTTATTGAGGCGATGTTTATTCTTCTGTATCTCTATTCCTATCGAGAATAATGTCACCCTTCCTATTTGGGTTGGGGATAGAATTTTTCTTCTGGAGTTAAATCATGTATTAAACTTCCACGCTCTATGAAAACTATAATTTATCAATAAAGGCATGAATAAGGCCAGGGGAATTATAAGGCAAGCGGCTGTGAGAAAAATCCAAGGGTACCCATACCCATCGAGATAACCAAAGTCAACAATTTCAATAGTTGCGAAATGGGGTAGGCCTAGAGCTTGGCTGAGCTGACTATAGCGAGGGTGCGGGGGGGGGGGGGGGTGTTGAACTTATGAAAGAAATGAAGAATAGTGTGATAAATCAAATTAAAACAAATACAAAATAAATAAATAAATAAATATACTACTAATAAATAAATAAATATACTAATAAATAGATAAATAAATATATATTATAATAAATATTCAGAGGTATAGACCTTCCGGAATATTATCGCTACTGTCGTAGTCTAACCAGAAATGGTTGTCAATAATAATTATAATAATAAATAAATAGATAAATAAAATAATAAATAGATAAATTAAAAAAAATATATATATATATAAATATACAAATATACAAATAAATAAATAAATAAACAATACTAATAAAAATATAAATAAATAAATAAATAAATAAATAATACAATAAATAAATAAATAAATCGATATTTATATACACACACTCTCGTAAAAATACATAAATAAATAAATAGGCCTAAATAAATATGCAATACAAGCTGGCTAATTTTGAATCCATCCTTTGAAAAATGTCTGAATTTCCAGTTCCTCAATGGGATGGCTGATAAATTCTGAGACGAAATTCCAGACCATCCTTTGAAAAAAGTCTGGATTTCCGAGTTCCTCTATAGGGTGCTGATCGTGGGTTAACTAATTTCGAGACGAAATTCCAGATCATCCTTTGAAAAAAGTCTGGATTTCCAAGTTCCTCTATAGGGTGCTGACCATGGGCTGACTAATTTTGAGACGAAATTCCAGACCATCCTTTGAAAAAAGTCTGGAATTCCGAATTCCTCTATAGGGTGCTGACCATGGGTAGACTAATTTCGAGACGAAATTCCAGACCATCCTTTGAAAAAAATCTGGAATTCCGAATTCCTCTATAGGGTGCTGACCATGGGTAGACTAATTTCGAGACGAAATTCCAAACCATCCTTTGAAAAAAGTCTGGAAATCCAAGGCCCGACAATCGAAAAAAAGTTTGGAAATCCTAATTCCTCTATAGGGGGGGTTCGGATTTTATCTGGAATAGCCCAATTGTCCTACATATTTGGCAGATTTTTCTATTTTTTATATTGCTGTGAAACAGAAAATTTAAGGATTTTAGACCCATCAAAAATGGCTATGAAAAGGGGTCTTTCATTTCATTTGCCAGACGGGTGAAAATGGACCCTATTTGACAGACGGCACATTCCTGTGACCTCATATCCACTAAGTCCACCCCTCCCCCGGAGCCGTAACCCTAAACTGATAATATTAGAAAGGACAAATTGCAAAAGGACAACATGGGAATCCGGGGGGGGGGGGGGTACTCACGTATGTCAGGTATACGGGGATGTGCCGCTCCAGTGGGTCGTTTTTTCATGAGACATCCTTAGCCATGGGTAGGCTTTTCAGTGAAAAATCCTTAGACATGGGTCCTGTTTTCGCGATTTTCGCGAAAATTTGCCAAAAAATCCTTAGACATGGGTCCTGTTTTCGCGATTTTCGCGAAAATTTGCCAAAATTAGGTCTATTTTCGCGAAAAATCACCCTTAGAAATGGGTATGGGTTTTGAAAATCACCCTTAGAAATGGGTATGGGTTTTGAATCTCCAGCGGCACACCACCGACCAAACCAAATTCGAGTACCCCCCCCCGGGCATGGGAATGGCTCTGAACTGAACGGTATATGAAGCTTGTTGAATATAAGTATCAGAACTAGTAGTTGGACATGCGGCAATTTGGTCCATATTATGTGACTGGTCCAACAAAATGGGTGGCCAGTAATACATACTTACTCATTTCATCTACCTGCAATCCTGTGTCACGCTTTAGTGTGTCAATGTAGGCTAGGGCTGGTCTACCACACGTTCTTACTCCATGTTTTGGTATCCAATGTATGAGTTTGGAGACCAGCTCATTGGACCCTCTGAAGCAGTGTCCGGCAAATCTTGCTCTACGTTTTCTAATCTTATCCGAGTCTTTGGTCATTTGTCATATGCTGTCTCCAGTTGATGTTGAACACAGGCCAGTAATACAGTTTTTCTTTTTTCGTTGCCTTATAATACTAGGCAGCAGAAAATCCAAGATATATGCTATGAGGGAATTCTTCCGAAAACCTGGGTTATGAAAGGCATGCTTACAAGCTCAGAGCCCAAGTTGATCCGTCTCCACTCCAAAGAGGAGGAATACCTGACAGTGGAGAAGATGTTTCTAGAAACCATGGAGGATGTGAACATACTGGCTATAAAACGTGTACAGAATGTGGAATTGTGGGAAGAATATTATAGGTGAGTGTGTAATCCTTCCGGTCATTTTTAACATTTTGTAAACGTTTGCTACCTTTTGAAATCAACTACTTCACACTCAGTTTCTATTGTACAATTTCAATTGTAATTTACTTCATGCTCGGGGGCTCTATTGTACAACTGTAAACCCACCGAAAATCATATCAAAACATGTTTGGCCGTTTACACTTAATTTGTCATAAATACAAAAATACAGCTCGAAATGATGTAATTTAAGTTTTTTTAACACTTTCCACGCGGCAGGCGGCTGCAGACGACATGCCAAAATGTCACAAAATGTTTTAAAAATATCAAAATTATGGAATGTCATTACCATATTTGGAATCATCTTGAGAAATGCATTGACTTAAGTACAAACATGCCTAGTATCGGGTCAGTAATCCTTGAGATAGACTTTGAAAATTGAGAAAAGTTTCTGAAAAATCTCTTTTGTGTATGGTAAAATAATAGCCGCGTGGAAAGTGTTAAGTTAGACACATGACACTGCTCTTTTATTTGGCTGGAAGGGCAGTCTAATCGCCTGATTAATCGTGAAAAAAGAATCTACTCGTGTAAAAAAATGAGTCTTATTGGACAAGTAGGAAAACTACAGATCAAAATTTAGAGGTTCAGAGGGTGAATTTGGTAGTTTGGCGTTGTGGATTCTCTGTTACTCTACTGCCTATATTAGTCTCTCGCGCAGTCAGTACATTTTAGGCTACATTGATTACAACTGTTCTGATATCGCCAATACTTCTTCTATCTAGTTTATGATCAAGTTTAGTTTCATACGATTATATAGATAAACCTATTGTCATGTTACATAGTAAATAGGGATCTCATAAATCTATTAGAAATATTGACATTTTGTGGCTGAATATTTGGTTGGTTTAGATCAGGCATTCTCAAATGGTGGCGCATCAAGGCATCCAAAGTGGCGTGAGAGTGGTTAAAATTTGTTTTAAAAATAAATCATATCAAGATATAGCCAGATTTCATAGGCCTATGAAAGTTGGGTATGTATAAAGACAGCATTTTTAAGAGTAATATTAGTTACTATGTTACCTACATATTATGTTAAAATATTTTTTGACAGAAATTTTGCCATTGTAAATTATAAAAAATATGACCAAGTGGAGCTTCAACAAGTTGGTTTTTACTTAAATGTGGCGCATCAGTAAATCTAGTTGAGAAAGCCTGGTTTAGATGCCTGAATTCGGAATGAACTACATAGTATGTATAAATAAATGGTGTTTATCCATGCATTACGGTTACCTAACCCACATATCGTCAGCCTGCTTCGATAATTGCCTAACTCATTTTTTCTAGTTCTTAGAAAACAACAAAAGTATGAAAAGTGAGTTAGGCAATTATCGAAGCAGGCTGACGATATGTTGAATAGCAACATGAATAGTGCAGGTGAATTCCAACAGGAGCATTAACTGTTGGATAGAATTAGGTTGGGGATATACCTTTAAGTAAAATATGGCTTGTTATATGCCTAATACGAGTTAATATGACCTATTTTAAACACCTCTACACAATGGTAGTAAAAGCTTACCTGATAGTTTGATATCTTTTTAGTTATGCTGTCTGAAAAATTGTAAAATTCCTTCAAATTTGAACTTCTATGAGAAAACAGCGATTTAGTCAAAATATTGACATTTTCCACCATTTAAAGCTAAATGTTCTTGGAATACACAGGCGTGTGACCCGAAAGGCGAGTATACTATTATGAACAATTAAAATAAACTATCAGATTCAAATTATATTGTCACAATGAGAAGAAATTGAAAGAAAACGGAAATTTAACTGATCGTAAGATTAGCCTTTGTTTACATTTTTAGACATTGTTTTGCGCTCTTTTGTTTTTCGCGTCTACGTCGCAGATATTAAGCGGCGTGTCTAGTATTACGCACGGGAAGATTCAGCGCGCGACGCAATGATCGAACAGCTGTCGCAGCATTTGAAAAGCGCGGAACTCCGCTTAATTTCCCGCCAAATAACCATGCGCCTTTTCCTGACTCAAACTTACCAAAACAACAATTTTAAATCACCCAAAAGAACGGGAAATAATCGCTTACGATTAGTAACTTATGATGGTAATGATAGAATACATATAAAAGTATAAAATAATAGAGAAATATGAAATTCAATTTTTGAAACAAGTGCCGGGTTGACACTGCCCTTAATTAGGTATTATAACAGCATGTGCATAATGTAATGAAGTCATGATTTATGCAAAAAACTAAATTTCGCTGAAAAGTGAGTTAGGCATTATCGAAGCAGGCTGACGCTATTACGAAATCCGACCTTTAGGTGTGACAACTACGATTAGGTCTTTAATGATGGTAACTTTTAGCTCAACATTTTTTCATATGAATATATCGAAACTTTAAGTGCCTTGTAACCAACACCTCTGTGACCCCCATACATTTGCCATACAACATGTGTATTAAAGGGGCATTGAGTGATACGTATGGGAGTGCGCCCTCAATTATCCTGGAAATCAGTTTTTTGCATCAAAGTTATACTTAGGCATATAGTAACTACCGTCTGAAACAGTTTACCAACATTCACCGTTTATTATATAAAATTTCATGATTTTCTTAGTTTCGATATGATCATATCGAAACTAAGGTGCTGAATTCGGAAGTTAAGCTAAGTTTTACTCACAGACTTTCGTGGCAAATCTCAACCAGGAAGTGCCGTTATTTGCTTAGTTTGGCATGAAGGCGATGTTGGAATTGTATGATATTTTGGATTTAGGCGATGTTGATGATAATCTTTACGTTATTTGCTCATTTAGTATATTGATACATCTCTCAATGCCCCTTTAAACATGTGTATTAAATATGTTGTCTGTGACTGCTCCGAGTAAATCTCCCCCTCCACCTAAGTTATGATGCCTCCAGCTGCCACCTGCTTTAACACTTTCCAAGCGGCTATTAGTTTTACCATTTATATACAAAACAGATTTTTCAGAAACCTTTCCCAATTTTCTATCTCAAGGATTACTAAACCAATACTAGGCATGTTTGTACTTATTTCAATACATTTCACATGGTGAATCTAAATATGTGACCAGTCGTGTCAAAAAGGACATGTTGTCGGCAAACACAGTTTTGAGATAGAGGCCAATATATTTGGTGAAATATAAAGAAAATAACAGGAAAAAAACATGCTTCTTCAAATCATATCTTGTGTTTACAAAGTCTGATTACCTTCAACATGGTATCATTTCAAAGCTTAAAATGTGCTATTTCAAGTCATACCAATAACTCAGAATTGACCCGGGCCTTCAACATGTCGATTTTGATGTGACGGGTCACATATCGTCAGCCTGCTTCGATAATTGCCTAACTCACTTTTCAGCAAAATTGAGTTTTTTGCATAAATCATGACTTCATTACATTATGCACAGGCTGTTATAATACCTAAGTCATTGACCAATCAAAAGTGTTGATAAATGAAGAGCTTTGTTGCAAAAGGGCCACCAGACCACTCCAACATGTTACTTATTTTGCATTATTGAATTTGCATTGACCAATCCATGGAATTAATCAAATTAGTGTACGGCTGTGTTCATCTGTTTCTATATGACTTGGATTAGTGCATCCATGCACGCCAATTGAGGCATCAACAATACAAGACACATTCCACATAATGAATAGCCATTCACCAATAATGCTAAATGAGTAACAGGTACACAGGTAACAGGTTTCATACTTTTGTTGTTTTCTAAGAACTAGAAAAAATGAGTTAGGCAATTATCGAAGCAGGCTGACGATATGGTAATGAATTCAATAATTTTGACATTTTTGAAACATTTTATGAAATTTTGGAATGTCGTCTGCAGACGCCTGCCGCGTGAAAAGTGTTAAGTATGTGATGCCATTAGCTAGACAACTCTTATTGGATCATAATTCAGATGCCCAAACAACCCTGCTTTATAGGCAAATGGATGTTTCAATGATCCGTCGTATTTGAAAATCACAACTTTTGAAGAATATCAAATTTGAATACAAAACGGTCTTATGAACATGTACAAAAATTGTCCACATTTTTCATTATGTGCCATGGCATGAAAATACATACCGATGTTATTTTTACTGTTTTTATAATAATTTCCTTTTTTGTTTTTGACTTATTACAGAAAAAGAGAAAAGATGAAAAGAAAGAGTAAAGATGTGCTAGAAAAGCAACTATGGCACGGCACAAAGCAAGACAGCTCAAAGGCGATATGTCGGCAAAACTTTGATTTTCGTATCATCGGCTGTAACTTTGGGACCCTGCATGGTCAAGGTAGCTATTTTCATTGCAAGGCAAGCTGTTCCAACTCATACACAGCGCTGGAGAACAACGTCCGCAGGATGTTCCTTGTTAGAGTCCTGGTAGGATCGTACATCACAGGTACTTCTGATATGAAGCGCCCTCCGCCGAAAGATCCGTACAAACAAGGCAAGGATCTTCACGACTCATGCGTCGATGACGACAGCGATCCATCGATCTTTGTTATATTTGAGACGAGTCAGATCTACCCTGAATATCTTATTGAATACAACAAATCATCGGATGTCACAGCGTCTATTGTTCCCACTCGAGCAGCTACTCCCTCAGTTCCCAAAGTGACTTCCCGCCAAGCCGTTGCACACACTTTAAACATGCACACAACTACCCCATCTCACTCTCTATCACGTCCCAGCTCTACTGCCTATTCATCCAATTCACACTCTGAAAATGCTCCCGCTACTCCCCAGTCCTTTTTACATCCAGGTTCCGCAAGGGCACACTCAACTGTCCAATCTCGTTCATTTTCCACTTTACACCCTGCAAGCACGCCCTCAACAACGCAATCCAACACCTCAACGCCTTCCCGCACAGCCAATACTCCTGTGACTCCCCAGTCCAGCTCATTTTCACAATCAGGCTCCCCAAGGACACCCACCCTTTCAACTTTACACTCTGCAAGCACACCCTCAACAGCCCAATCCAACTCCTCAACGCCTTCCCGCTCAGCTAATACTCATGCGACTCCCCAATCCAGCTCATTTTCACATTCAGGTTCCTCAAGGACACCCACCCTTTCAACGTTACACTCTGCAAGCACGCCCTCAACAGCCCAATCCAACTCCTCAACGCCTTCCCGCTCAGCTAATACTCATGCGACTCCCCAATCCAGCTCATTTTCACGTTCAGGCTCTGCAAGGGCACCCACCCTTGTCCAATCTGGTTCCATTTCAACTTCACGATCTGCAAGCACGCCCTCAACAGCCCAATCCAACTCCTCAATGCCTTCCCGCTCAGCTAATACTCATGCGACTCCCCAATCCAGCTCATTTTCACGTTCAGGTTCTGCAAGGGCACCCACCCTTGTCCAATCTGGTTCCATTTCAACTTCACACTCTGCAAGCACGCCCTCAACAGCCCAATCCAACTCCTCAACGCCTTCCGGCTCAGCAAATGCTCATGCGACTCCCCAATCCAGCTCATTTACACATTCAGGCTCCCCAAGGGCACCCACTCTTTCAACTTTACACTCTACAACAACGCGATCCAACTCCTCAACGCCTTACCGCTCAGCTAATACTCATGCAACTCCCCAGTCCAGCTCATTTTCACGTTCAGGCTCTGCAAGGGCACCCACCTTTGTCCAATCTGGTTCCATTTCAACTTCAAGCACTCGGCCTACAGGGTATGTGGCATCAAGTGCACAATATGCTTCGTCGGCTTCACGTTCACCGGCTTCACGATCATCAAGTGCCCGTAAGGAAAGTAGCTCTAAATGTATCATACTGTAACAAACTCTATACGGTACGATTTCAATCAATCAATGGTATGATACTTAAAAGTAAATCTGATGCAAAAACCTGGGGGGGGGGGATATAATGGATAGTGGATATGAGGTTAGAGGGATGTGCTGCTAAATAGGGTCCCATTTTCACCCTCTGGTAAATGGATGACCCCTTTTCAAAGCCATTTTTAGGTAAATGTATGGTTCTAAAATCCTTAATTTTGCTGGTTTTTGCCAACATTTAAGCAAAATCTGTCAAATATATAGGAACATAATGGGTTTCGGGTAAAAATATGGGTTCATTTTTCCCGAAAATGTGTTAATGTTTGGGTCAATTTTCATTTTTAAAACAGCAAAAGTAAGGATTTTAAACCCATACATTTACCAAAAATGGTTTCAAAAAGGGGTCATCCATTTACAAGAGGGTGAAAAATGGGATCCTATTTGGCGGCACATCCCCGTAACCTAGCTCATATCCACTAAGTACCCCCTCCCTCTCCAGGCATATCCCGTAATACGGTAGGGCTAAATCTTGTCAGCCAGGCTTATTTGAGATAGAGAGCAAAATAGTTGTTCTCATATTTTCAAAGGTATCATAACTTCAATTTTAAAAAACTAAGTATCATTAAAAATCTTGTCTAATATTCCGTCAGATATTGTCAAAATTAGGGTATTTTTCTCCGAAATAATATGTACCCTACCCTTTGACTTGATGTGTTACATTATATGTGACGCGATCAAGCAGAATGAGTTGTATGTCGGAAATATTGATTTGAGTTACAGTTAAAAGGAAGTGACAAATTCGTATGTTTTACTTTGTTTTCTCACTTGGTAAACTGTTTATAACTTAAAAACCAGAAGTTCAATTTTAGTGGGTTTGGACCATAGTGTAGCATTTTGCACCTGCTTTTAATTGAAGGATAAATATCAAAATTCAAAATTGCCGACATGTGACTCATTTCACTTGAACATGTCCAAATTATGATAGTCTACCCTGAGTGATCATGAATCATAATATATTCCGAGTTACAAAGAGATATGATTCCTAATTACTTTAAAATTATGGTTTTAGAGTGAAAATAGAGTGAAAATAAACTGTCTCGCTAGCAGGACTATTTATTATCACTCTAAATTCTGTTCTAAAACCATGATTTTGAACTAATTAGGAATCGTATCACTCTGTAACTCGGAATATAATTATTTATGATTTACGATCAGAAATGTAAATCTGCAAGAAAATTTACTTTCTAAAAAAAATTATGAATAGAGGCAGCCCTGGAAAAGATCACATAATATGGCTTTAACTAGGGAGGGGGGTTACCATGCCATTTTGTCCAGAAGCTATCATGGTTATATAATATACATATCATAATATCGATAAGACGATAACTCAATATTCATATTTCCCTCATTGCGCCTCATTTACCCGTGTTGGGTCACCTGACACCTTGGAAAGGAAGGATATACGTTAAAGGGGCATACTGGAAATTGGGTTTTTTGCACCAACATAATACTTGGCATATACTAACTACCATCTGAAACCGTTTACCTTAATTCGCAGTATATCATGTTATATTACACAATTGTGTAATTTTTGGCAGAATTCGGCACATATGGCTCCACCAGAATGTCTATCAAGTGCCATCACTTTAACTCTTTTTCCATGAAATATTATGTTTCGGGCTTCTATTATACCTTATCTCTTGAATCTAAAAAAAATCTTCAAATTTCATTTTTATCGCCAATCTCTCTGTGCCCCTTTAATATTGTTAGGTCAAAGAAATTTGGGAGTTGGTGGCTGGGGAGGTAGAAGTGAGGTTGGTAAGTAGTAAAATATTGGATACTCTATTATCCACGGAATAAATCTAAATATACAGTGGCGGATACGGAGGGGGCGGGCCCCCCCCCCCCCCCCCGCCCCCCCCCCCCCCCCCCCCCCCCCCCCCCGTACAATTTTACAAATAACTTTTTTGTGTACCACTGTACCTTCTGTCGGTACATTTGTTGCGAGTTCTACCATGCAATATTTTTTGCCGGTTTTGTGGACAACCACATGCCTACCGCCCTCCCCCTTCACACTTATCAGAATTTCATGAGCTGACGGCAACAACATTTGGGCACCTTTTACTATTTTGTTTGTTTTGGGGAACCAATTAAAAAAAACGGTCTTGGTCAGCCCTCTGCCTCAGCATGTAGACAAGTTGAGGTTTGAAAGCACCAATCATGTTGATAGTGTGTTTATACCAATCATTGACAGAGAAGGACATTTAGACATAGAAATCGGACTTGCAAGTCAACTTTAATTTCTGCCACAAGCGTGATAATAATCAGAATAATCTAGCGTGATAAGAATACAAGTTTCCCTTTTAGCCTATTTAAATATGTAATCTTCCACTGCCATGTTAATCTACCTTTTAATACTGTGTAAATTACCATTGTACATATTACAAAATGGGGTGACTTGCCTATTTGGTCGCACTTTCATTAATTGATGATGAAACTTTCTCATCTTTTCAGAATTCAACTTTATTAGTTGGACTTTACAATGAAATCATATTGGTCATGGTTTAGCGATTTCATAAGGATTTAAGTGAGAATCCTATTTTTTTTATTCATCCTGTATATATGGCACATGATATTAAATTATGAAAAGTGTACCCTGTGAATGAGATTAATGAGAAGAAATAAACAACTCAGATGAAAATATATGAAAATATTATATACAAAGCCAAAATACAAAAAATACAGCCAAATCTATTTATTTCTTTTCCATGTGAAAGCTGAAAATTCTGTGCAATAAGCAATATGATACAAATTGGGTATGTTGTGAAATTCTAAGCCAATCTATAAAATAGTATTTTATACTTGTTGGATGTTTTTGTTTTTTGTTGATATTTCATGAATTTCATGCAAAAAACATCTGCAATCTGTAACACTAATATTATGTAATCATGCATTATTACTTATTATGTATATGTAAATTTATATGCCCTTTTGAAATGTGATGAATTAAATAAAGCCTCTCTTGCATCTACCAATGAAATCTGCCAAACAATGCAATGGCGAAGAAAAAACATATTTTTTGCTATTAAAAATTTAATTACAAACATGGGTTAAAGATGTAACATGGAAACCTTCATATATTAATGAGGTCAAAGTCCACATACCAAGGTCGAATTTCATCTTGGGGGCCAATATCAAAATAGATGGGGGGACGGGCACTCGTGTATAAAATTGTAATCATCCATGTGAATCCACTCTCAAAATCTACCCATAACAATTGTTACGCGGCAGGCGTCTGTAGATGACATTCCAAAATTTCATAAAAAGGTTTCAAAAATGTCAAAATTATTAAATTGTATTACCATATTTGGAATCACTACAGGGTGTCCCAAAAAAATGTTAACACTCCGGGCACATAATATATCTTAAAAGGACAGGAACACACGGGTCTAATCTTGATGTATTATCAGGGATACTATTAACTTTGGGATAGGAAAGTCCTATACTAACGTACGTAGCGAAAACGGTCCTTTTGAATAAATTATGATAATCGTCTGGAATGCGTCGGTGACCGGCGTTTAACGCGTTTAACAATGTTTAACCAGGTTTAACTGCATTTAAACGGCATGTTAGTCAGCATAGGTTTGGGGGCGCTGTAGATTTAAACAGACGACGGTGGCCACGCGAAACTTAAATTTTGAATTCGTAGTGAATATTACACGTAATCGCGAATTTTAAACCGATCATTTTGACAAATACATCATAATTAGAAGGATTTTTATCGTTAACCGGGCGATGACTGTTAAAAATAATTCAAAATGGTGCACTCCCGTTGCCAAATTGGGTCGTCTGAGAGACGCGTGGCCAGCGTTGCGTCGTCTGCTACAATCACGTCTGCAATCACGCCTGATCGGTATAGCGCCACCAATTCTATGCTGACTAAGTTCAATTTAAAAGTGGATCCGATCGGCAAGCTCAGTGGCATACCCCTGGTATTATGAAAGCTAAGTAAATAAGCTTTCATTTGCATTTTATTGCGTTCCAATTGGTTATTTAGAACGGGAGATATGCCTCAGCAAACATGAGGAAGCAAAATCGGCTTGGTCCAATTTGCATTAATTACAACTATGATTACGAACTTGTATTAAGAATGCCAAAAACATTATTGTGCAGTAATTCAAAAGGAACAATACCATTGCAACATTTAATCATAAGTTAGAATGTATCGATTATTGATTTATGGTTAATTTCAGTGCAATACTAGTTTTATTTCAGTGCAATATTAGTTAATGTATTTAATTGGATGGACCATTTCAACAAAGAACATGAAATGTTTCAATTTCAATTTTAAAGAAACCCCCTGCTTTACTGACATCTACCCATTGCACATGGAAAAAGAGTATAGAACTTGAACTCATGACAAAATACCTATATAATTTATGTGGAATATATTTATTTATGTCTTTTAAGCTTGAAAAGAATCGAAAGAATGCGTTGAAAAGAACAAAGAAGAGATTAACTGATGTGTGTGTGACTTAATCATGTTGCTTCTTGCTTCGTGCATTTTAAAAGCTTTACTTTCATACTGAGCGGATTGGACCAAGCCAATTTTGCTTCCTCATGTTTGCTGAAGCATATCTCCCATTCTAAATAACCAATTGAAATGCAATAAAATGCAAATGAAAGCTTATTTACTCAGCTTTCATAATACATCAAGATTAGACCCATGTGTTCCTGTCCTTTTAAGATATATTATGTGCCCGGAGTGTTAACATTTTTTTGGGACACCCTGTATGAGAAATGCATTGAAATAAGTACAAACATGCCTACTATTGGTTCAGTAATCCTTGAAATAGATTTTGAAATTTGCGAAATGTTTCTGAAAAATCTATTTTGGATATGGTTAAACCAATAGCTGCGTGGAAAGTTTTAATGTGGTTTCTCAAAGAAGGAAAAAGTGACTCTTAACAAGGATTATTGCTCCACGAATGATCCCACAGCAAATGATATAAGCCCTCAAGACAGAGTTTAGACTAAAAAATATTGGATACTCGTATTATGCACGGAATAGATCTAAATATATATTGCGGTTTATTCTGGGTGATGCCATATCATGAGTGTAGCCATTGCTGCATATATATACATGTATATAATGGCACATAGTATTAAATTATGAAAAATCAGTTTCTTAACTGTCACTGGAAAAATGTACCCTGTGAATGAGATTAATGAGAAGAAATGCACAATTCAGAACAAAACTTTTAAAAATGAAAATGTATGTACTAAGCCAAATTACAACCAAGTATATTTATTTTTAAGTCTGAATTACTTTTCCATGTGAAAGCAGAAACATTCTGTGCAATAAATACAAGTTGGTTATGTTGTTAAATAATTTAACACTATACCCAATTTGTATTTATTGCACAGAAAGTTATTGATTGTAGAATAATAAAATTGTATTTTTCTACTTGTTGGGTGTTTTTTGTTTGTTTTGATATTTCATAAATTTCATGCAAAAAACATGTGCAATCTGTAACACTAATATGTATATAATTACGAATGTATATGTATTATGTAAATATGTAAATGTAAATGCTGTTTTGAAATGTGAGGAATAAAGTCTATCTAGCATCTACCAATGAAATCTGCCAAACAATGCAAAGGCAAAGAAAAAAAAGTTTTTGCTATTAAAGTTTAAATTACAAAAATATGGGTTAAAGATGTAACATGGGAACCTTCATATGTTAATGAGCAGTAGCGTAGCCAGTGGAGGGGGCCGGGGGAAGACTGGACCCACCCCCCCCCCCCCCCCCCCCCCCCCGGACACCTAAAATGGGGACGGAGAAGCTGAAAAATGGGGACGAGAAATTGTTCATGTAGTACATTTACTGTGCGATTTTCTTTGACTGTGCAATTTTTTTTTTGGACTGTGTGAATTTTTGTGCTAAAATGGGACGGAGAAGCGGAAAAATTGGGACGAGAAATTGTTCATGTAGTACATTTACTGTGCGATATTTTTGGACTGTGCGAATTTTTTTGCTAAAATGGGGACGGAGAAGCGGGAAAATGGGGACGAGAAATTGTTCATGTAGTACATTTACTGTGCGATTTTTTTGGACTGTGCGATTTTTTTGGGGGGACTGCGAAAATTTCTTGCTAAAAAGAAAATAGGGACGATATTGATGTTTGCCCCCCCCCCCCCCGGAATGACAATGCTGGCTACGCGCCTGTTAATGAGGTTAAAGACCACATACCAAGGTCGAAGTTCATCTTGGGCCAAGTTGTAAAATAGGGGGGGGGGGGGGAGTGGGGGCACCTCATGTACAAAAGTTGTAATCATCCGTGTGAATCCACTCTCAAAATCTGCTCTTAACATTGTTTCTCAAAGAAGGAAAAAGTGACCCTTAACAAGGATTATAGCTCATTGATTGATACTCACAGCCAATGATATAGTCCCTCAAGACAGAGTTTAGACCAGGCATTCTCAAATGGTGGCGCGCGCGCCACTTGTGGCGCATCAAGGCATCCTAAGTGGCGCGAGACTAGTTAAAATTTGTTTTAAAAATAAATCATATCATGATTATAGCCAGATTTCATAGGGCTATGAGGGTCAGATGTATAAAGACAGCAATTTTTTCACGCGCATGTGCCCTCAGAAGAGTAATATTAGTTGTTATGTTGCCTACATATGTATGTTAAAATATGTTGTGACGGGAATTTTGCCATTGTATAAATTCTAAAAAATATGACCAAGTGGAGCTTCAACAAGTTGGTTACTAAATGTGGCGCATCAGTAAATCCAGTTGAGAAAGCCTGGTTTAGACTAACATATTGGATACTCCATTATTCACGGAATAAATCTAAATATATATTGCGGTTTATTCCGTTGTCTACCCCGGGTTACTGATGCCACATCATGAGTATAGCCTTTGCTGCATATATATATAATGGCACATTCAATTATGAAAAATATACCCTGTGAATGAGATTAATGAGAACAATTCGGAACAAAACTTTGCTTTTTAAAATGAAAATGTATATACTAAGCCAAAATACAAAAAACACAGCCAAATATATATATTTTTAAGTCTGAATTACTTTTCCCTTGTGAATGCTGAAGAATTCTGTGCAATAAGCAATAATACTCTTAATCAAACAAAATGATACAAATTGGGTATATTGTTAAATTCTAAGCCAAAGTTATTCATTGTAAAACTATAATATTTTATTTTTCTACTTGTTGGGCGTTTTTTTGTTGTTGTTGTTGATATTCCATGAATCTCATGCAAAAAACATCTGCAATCTGTAATACTAATCTTACTATAATTCACCGTATGGTGTATGTATGTATGTATGTATGTATGTATCCATAAAAGGCTCTCTCAGTTTGCAACTAAACGCCGTGAACATTGCACTGATAAAAGATGATTATAATGTGAGTGTTATAAGCTATAAATGGCCGAAAACCGTACAGAATTGACCGAGATATGAGCAAAATTATGGCAATTTACCGGCTTTTGAGACTATTTTTTACGGGCCATGTTTGTTTTTCTCTGCGTACACTGTAACCATGCAGTCGGCGCGCGTAACACAAAACGCGTCGCGGTGCGCCATGCAAAATAAACGCGCACGCACTACACCCACGCACGCCTACAAAGGCGGGCGGGCAAATATTGGAGAAATACGCTGCGCCACGGGAGTTGGTTACGGTTTAGGCCTTGGGGTTGCATAAGCCACGTGGCGGGGGCGGGAGCGGGTGACGGGTTAGGGGTTGTGTGTAATGATCCTCTTATGGCCTATGTTAGGGTTATGTGGTTTGGGATGGGGTTAATAAAGAAATGTATTATTAAATTGCACATCGATGGTGTCAGATGTGGGATTTGATACTGTGCTAAATTGTAAATTGCGTAACGGATATGCCACGGGCGGGGGCGGGCGAGCGGGGACGGGGCGGGGGAGGGACGGATGGGTTACGGGAGATGGTTAAGGTTTAAGCCTTGGAGTTGAAATATGCCACGGGGCGTGGGTGGGCGGGGAGGGGGCGGGTGGGGGTGGTGCTTTTTCAAGTTTTTTAATTGAAATTTGAAAACTTTTGAATTAGGCCTACTACAAAACCTTTTGATTTAAAACAAAAATGTTTTAAATATTGTTCTATTCCTATGAGTTTCGTTATAAATTTTCCAACACTTTAAGTTGTTTTATTTTGTAGGTGTTCTATCTGGTAGGCCCTACTCCCTAGCGGGAAAGCCCGTCCGAAGGACGGGCGTGCCGCTAGTATTATGTAATTATGCATGATTATGTATTTGTAAATATGTAAATGTATATCTATCCATCTATCTATATCTATAGAATACTTGGAAGAACAAGTTAACTTGTTATTGCGCCAAGGCCCCTGAAACCTAGGGACATGAGTTTTTGTGACAGGTAACAGACCCGGGATGATCCCCTACTCTTTACGATGAGGTCTGCAACTAATTTAACGTGTTCAGGGTGAGGCGTCTGAATACACGGGACCAACGGCTTTACGTGACTCTCCGAACCACGGCGCACTGACATTCACTCGAGCCAAGTTGTAAAATAGGCTGAACATGTCAAAATACTAAGCCAAAATACAAAAAACACAGCCAAATATATTTATTTTTAAGTCTGAATTACTTTTCCATGTGAAAGCTGAACAATTCTGTGCAATAAGCAATACTACTCTTTATCAAACAATGATACAAATTGTGTATTTTGTTAAATTCTAATAAGCCAAAGTTATTTATTGTAAATTTTGAAGAATCTTTATATCGGGTAATCTAACAATAAAATTGTGTCTTATGCTAGTAGTCAGGGCCACTATGTGCTTTGCAGTAGATTCGTTGGATTTTTGTGGGGAGTTGCTAATTTTTGCATTTTCATGAAGGTAAAGGTCTACAGAAAGTGAAAACCAATGTTTACACATTTTTAAAATCCGTTATAGCAGCCATTTTGGAATTTCAAAATGGCCGCCAATCTTCATCTCATTAAATAACGTATAGCAATCAAAATGTATGGTGAAAACCGTGAAAGTATAGTTTTAATAGTGGGATGTATGTATTAGACCACTACACACTTATATCCAGAACTTTTGTTTTATTAACACACCGAAAACAAAGATGGCCGCCAAAATGGCCGCCAAAATGGTAAAATTT
Organism: Ophiura sarsii; assembly: GCA_035610835.1. Lineage (NCBI taxonomy): Eukaryota > Metazoa > Echinodermata > Ophiuroidea > Amphilepidida > Ophiuridae > Ophiura > Ophiura sarsii. The sequence goes on from CM069454.1 coordinate 57,244,237, forward strand.
CATAAATTGGCATATATGATCCAACATGTATGTTTAGAGTATAGCTTTAACAATGGGATGTATGATACAGACCACTGGAAACTCATATCTAGTATTCTTGTTTTGTTAACATACTTTAAAACCAAAATGGCCGCCAAATTGATGGCCAAAAATAGTCAAATATTATAAAAAATTCAATAGAATAGCATAATATCAACTGAAATGTATGATGAAAATATGATTTTAATGATGGGATGTATGTATCAGACCACTAGTAACTCATATCAAGTACTGTTGCTTTGTTGACATAGTTAAAAATCCAAAATGGCTGCCAAAATAGCCCAAAAATGGGTCTCAAAATGGCTTCAAAAATTGTCAAATTCTATAAAATGGGATAATATCAACCAAAATGTATGATAAAAATATAGTTTTAATGATAGGATGTATGTATTAGACCACATGTAACTCATATCCGAGTGTTTTTGCTTTGTTAATATACTTAAAAATCCAAAATGGCCCCCAAAATGGGTCCCAAAGTGACTGAACAAATTGTCGGAATTCCATAAAATGAGATAGTATCAACCAATGTAAATGTAAAAATAGTCTACATGAGTGTCTGACAATCCAGAATAGATATTGTAAGAATATTACATCACATACACCACATAGTATGTTCTAAACTGTTAAGCTATTGCTTTTAGATATAAGGCCCACCTCTGTGACAATTTTGATTCTGTATCACTTTCTAAAATGGCTGCCATCACTGCCATTTAATAATTCATAAGTGCGTGCTTTTAAGAACGACGCATGCCCTATATATTTATATATAAGCCTACAATGCTCAATCAGTGAATATTTCATGTTTCCTTTATTCAATACATGCCCTGAACTGACCAAATGGTCGGCGACTGATGATTTGAGGCCCTATCCGCCCAATGAAACCATGGTATCGCCTGTTGCTATAAGATTTTATCTGTAAAACGTGTATAATATTTCATGCTCATTTGAGCATATATTACTCTAGCTTTATTGGCTTAACTATCAAGTTGAAACACCGATTTCTGCCAATTAATTAGAGTTAGGCCTACATGTTTACGAAATAAATATATCTTACTATAGCACTCCCATTTAGCAACTAATAAACCTAAAAGTATCATCACTATACTTTGTACCGTGACATTTCATTATTTCAACCGGGCTTGGCTTGTGTATCCCCTAATCTTGATTTGCTCAAGGTGTTGCGTCTACGTGTTGCGTTGTCTATTTATTCGATTGACTTCGTTTTTTCTTGTAGCTATATTCCTGAACAGTCCCTACTATTATTAAGTTGATGTTAAATGACCTAACAATATTGTGTTGTATTGTAAATGACCATACCATGTAATACCAACACCCCGAATCTAATGGGACAGCATTCACTATATTATTATGATAAAGCCTAGATCTAGTTTGAGCATTTTAAAATATCTAAGATGGCGGCAAAGGGGTAAAATAACCGAAAAACAGTATTAGTTTATTGTTAGGCTTACATTAGATATGACCAAGTTATTATATCTACAGCTTTTAATCCATCCAGTAAACGTATTTGTATGTAACAAGGTATGATTGAATGGTATAGACTCCATTTTGACAATGTAATGTTATTACGATGGCCATTATAATGACCATTTCATTAAAATTACCTCTAAATGGTCAATACAATTACCTTCAAATGGTCAAAACAATTACTACAAGTGGTCACCAATTGATTAAAATATGGTCAGAATGGAAAGAAATGGACTCAATAACATATCCTACATTGTCACATACAATATGTCTACTAGGTGGATTAAAAGCTATACATATAATAATTTGGTCATATCTAATGTAACACTAACAATGAACTATATACTGCTTTTCAGTTATTTTAACCTTTTAAAGCCATCTTATATATTTTAAAATACTCAAACTAGATCTAGTACAGCCTCTAGGCTTTATCATAGACATATAGTGAAAGCTGTCCCATTAGATTTGGGGGTGTTGGCATTACATAATATGGTCATTTACAATACAAAACAATTGTTTTGGGTCATTTAACATCAACTTAACCATTCTGGCAGCCATTTTTGAAAGTTTTACCGAATCAAAACTGTCACAGAGGTAGGCCTTATATCTAAAAGCAATGCTCAACAGTTTAGAACATACTATTTGCTGCATGTAATGTAATATACACTCTTACAATATCTATTCTGGATTATCTTACAGTTATGTAGACTATTTTTACATTTACAGTGGCCATTTTGGTGGCCATCTTGGATTTAAAGTATGCTATTACAATGCAAATATACTGGATATGAGTTACTAGTGGTCTAAATTATACATCTCAATGTTAAAACTATACTTTCATCAGACATTTTGGTTGATATTATCCCATTTTATGGAATTCCGACAATTTGTTCAGTCATTTTGGGACCCATTTTTGGGGCCATTTTGTATTTATAAGTATGTTAACAAAGCAAAAAATACTGGATATGAATTACTAGGGGTCTAATACATACATCCCATTATTAAAACTATATTTTCATTATACATTTTGGTTGATATTATCACATTTAATAGAATTTGACCATTTTTGCAGCCATTTGGGACCCATTTTGGGGCTATTTTGGCAGCCATTTTGAATTTTTAACTATGTTAACAAAGCAAAAACATTGGATATGAGTTACTAGTGGTCTAACACATACATCCCATTGTTAAAATCATATTTTCATCATACATATCGGTTGAAATTATGCTATTTTATTAAATTTTGACCATATTTGACCATTTTTGGCCATTAATTTGGCGGCCATTTTGGTTTTAAAGTATGTTAACAAATCAAGAATACTAGATATGACGTTCTAGTGATCTAATACATACATCCCATTGTTAAAGCTATACTCTGATCATACAGGATGGGTTCATTTATGCCAATTTATGGAATTTTACCATTTTTGGCGGCCATTTTGGTGGCCATCTTGGTTTAAGGTGCGTTAACAAAGCAACAATTCTGGATATGAGTGTCTAGTGATGTAATACATACATCCCACTATACTTAAACCATACATTTTTATTGCTATGTCATATTATGAGATTTGACCAGTTTGGGCGGCCATTTTGGACGCCATCTTGAATAACCCCTTAGTCATGGCCACCATTTTGAAATTAAGATCAGGGCTAGTTAGTTCTGCTTTAGGGGCAATAGACATGACAGTTATACCAAAAAATAAGCTTTAAAAAGTGACCACATGTCATGTTTTGTTTAAAAATAGTTTAAATATGTCAAAATTTGGCCGCCATTTTAAAAATCCAATATGGCGGCCATTAGACATTTTAAAAATGTGTAAACATTGTTTTCTGGTATCAGTGGTCTATAAACATTAATTAGATGCAAAAATTAGCAACTCCCCACAAAAATCCAACGAAATTACATAGTGGCCCTGACTATAGGTCTTATGATGTTTTTACTGCAAGTGATTTTTTTCACTTATTTAATTATAATTATTTAATTTGTTTTGTAAATCATATTTAAAATGTGCATGGACATACCACACGTAGCATTAACCTTGCATGAATCTATGTTACCATGTAAATATTTGTATATATTTCCTTTTTTGTATTATTAATTATTGTGTAATGTTTTATGGACGCATTAGTCAAGAAGACTTTTGCCACTGTTCCAAAATTGTATTATATGTCCGAATAAATAAATTAAATAAATAAATATAAAATAGTACATTTGTTGGGTGTTTTTTGATTTTGTTTTGATATTTCATGAATTTCATGCACAAAAAAACAGCATTCTGTAATACTAATATTATGTAATTTTGCATGATTATGTATATGTAAATATATAATGCTGTTTTTGAAATGTGAGGAATTAAAGAAAGTCTCTCTTGCATCTACCAATGAAATCTGCCAAACAATGCAAAGGCAACTTTGAAGATATCAATTTACTCTGATACATGTAGACTTGCTATCTACTGAAGATAAAAATTTACTCTGATAGACTTGCTATCTACTGAAGATAGCAACTTACTCTAATATACTTGCTATCTACTGAAGATAGCAACTTACTCTGATAGACTTACTTGCTATCTACTGAAGATAGCAATTTAGTCTTATACATACTTGCTATCTGCTGAAGATAGCAATTTAGTCTGATAGACTTGCTATCTACTGATAGCAACTTACCCTGAGAGACTTGCTATCTACTGAAGATAGCAACTTACCCTGAGAGACTTGCTATCTGCTGAAGATAGCAACTTATTCTGATAGACTTGCTATCAATTAAAGATAGCAACTTACTCTGATAGACCTGCTATCTGAAGATATCAACTTTCTCTGATAGACCTGCTATCTGAAGATATCAACTTACTCTGATAGACTAACTATTTACTGAAGATAGTAATTTACTCTGATAGACTTGGTATCAATTGAAGATAGCAATAATTTACTTTGATAGACTTGCTATCTACTGAAGATAACAATTTACTCTGATAGACTTGCTATCTACTGAAGATAGCAACTTACTCTGATAGACTTGCTATCTAATGAAGATAATAACTTACTCTGATAGACTTGCTATCTACCGAAGATAGCAACTTACTCTGATAGACTTGCTTTCTACTGAAGATAATAATTAACTGTGATATACTTACTTGCTATCTACTGAAGATAGCAATTTAGTCTAATATACTTGCTTTCTACTGAAGATAGCAACTTACTCTGATATACTTACTTGCTATCTACTGAAGATAGCAATAATTTACTTTGATAGACTTGCTATCTACTGAAGATAGCAACTTACCCTGAGAGACTTGCTATCTGCTGAAGATAGCAACTTATTCTGATATACTTGCTATCAATTAAAGATAGCAACTTACTCTGATAGACCTGCTATCTGAAGATATCAACTTTCTCTGATGGACCTGCTATCTGAAGATATTAACTTACTCTGATAGACTAACTATTTACTGAAGATAGCAATTTAATCTGATAGACCTACTATCTGAAGATATCAACTTACTCTGATAGACTAACTATATATTTACTGAATATAGCAATTTACTCTGATAGACTTGGTATCAATTGAAGATAGCAATAATTTACTTTGATAGACTTGCTATCTACTGAAGATAACAACTTACTCTGACAGACTTGCTATCTACTGAAGATAGCAACTTACTCTGATAGACTTGCAATCTAATGTAGATAACAACTTACTCTGATAGACTTGGTATCAATTGAAGATAGCAATAATTTACTTTGATAGACTTGCTATCTACTGAAGATAACAACTTACTCTGATAGACTTGCTATCTACTGAAGATAGCAACTTACTCTGATAGACTTGCAATCTAATGAAGATAACAACTTACTCTGATAGACTTGATATCTACTGAAGATAGCAACTAACTCTGATAGACGAGATATCTACTGAAGATAGCAATTTACTCTGATAGACGAGATATCTACTGAAGATAGCAATTTACTCTGATAGACGAGATATCTACTGAAGATAGCAATTTACTCTGATAGACGTGATAATCATCCCAAAATAAAGAATTATCTCGGGATATTTAGCTGTTCTGCAACCATTTCCGTCTCACTAAATGGACATTCAGTTGTCACTGCATCTCTCACATGAAAAGTACAAGCACACTCAGACCAATATTTACTATAAATGTGTAGCTAAGATTCAATTATGGAATATTTCATAAGACGGTAGAACTTATTGAATGACCCAAGCGTCATTTGCCAACCATTATAGGCGTAAACTTCCCGGGAGTGTGTGTTGGGGGGGGGGGGAGGGGGCGTGGCATAGGCGCATTCACCCCCCCCCCCCCATTCACCCCCTCCCAATGTTATGCATAGGTTAGTTAATGTGAATGGTGTTATGAGGGGCTTAACCCCATCAGACACCAGGCACCCCCATGTGCGCGTAGCGCGCAATTGGTGTTTAACACGCCAGCCCATCCCCCATGCAAAAAAAAAAAAATACGCCGCTGTTGATACCTACGGTGTAATTGTTGACCCCGCCCCCATGGGCATTTGGAGACCGGATCTTTGAGTGAGGGAATTCTACATTGCCCAACACAGGAGAGGGGTCTTTGGGTGAAAAAAAATATGCAAAACCTTCCTAAAGAGGGGTCTGTGGGTGAGAACGTTTCCAAAATTGGAGTTATTGTTAGATTTGCGATGTTTGTTTCTTCAAAATAGGCCTAGGCCCTAAAGGGAGGCAGTGTTCATATACCTTTGTGGGAGGGGTGGGTGGGGTCAAAGCGGGAGGGGTGAAGGGGTTTAAAAACAGTTAGTTCAGTGCCCGCTATTGTAAAAAAGGTTCAATCCGAAAATAGTAAAGGTTCTATAGTACGAATATCAAAAAGGTTCTTTAATCCGAATATTCTGAAAGGGTCTTTAGTCCAAAAACTGGAAAAGGGTTCTCTTATCCGAAAGTTTCAAAAGGTTCTCTGGTCCGAATTAAAAAAGGGTTCTATAGTTCGAGTTTTCAAAAGGGTTCTCTAGTCCGAAAGGATTTCACTGTTTTAATCCGAATCGGAAAAAAATTCTATAAATCCGAACTTTGAAATAACCAGACCCTTCGTACTATAGAACCGGTAATGTGTTCGAAGCTCGCCTCATTTCGTGTTACACACAGACTTAGGCTTTCGGGACATGATTTTAACTTTACACACATTTATATTTGGGAAACTGCAGGACATAATTATGTGATGTACATAAAAGTATACATTTTTTTTTAATGAAATGAATCAGGAGAATCCATTTTTTGTATCAAATTTTTGCCCAAAAATCTATTTTTTGACGCCAACATTTAAATTTCAGACAACTAAACAAAATCTGTTTTTGGTCAAAAATTTAAAAATTTCACCAAAATCATCCAAAGTCATTTATCTAGGATCGGATTTTTTTTTGGCTTAAAAATGTTTAGTTTTGAAATGAATGACCAAAAAGTGCAAATATTTTGTTTTAATCTCTAAAATCACATTTTTTTGCACTTTTTGTCAATATTTTCAAACTAAAAATGTTTAAGCCATTAAAAACCAATCTTGCAGATTTACATTTCTGATCATAAATCATAAATATAGGGTAGGTGTGGGTAATACGGGACCGCATCACTGAAATCTCATCTACAGCCGTCTGGCAGCACTTTTAATAGCGCCCTCTATAGATAGATCAAACCCTTAGTGAATTGCATGACTATTATCAAGCTAACGGAAGAATTACCAGCCAGAAAATCACCACAACTTGTCAATTTAAGGAAAAATGCACCCATATTTTTGGACTAATATAAAAATAGTGTTTTCATAGAATATAATGGTAAAGCAAAGGATTAAGCAAGTTTCAGGTGTTGGTCCAACATGTATTGTGTGTGTGCTTCGCTAGTACAGTGTACATTGGTGTTATAATGCATTGAATGGGAGCCATGGGTTCACATTGGTGAAGGTATGGGACAGCCAGCATGACGGTATGCAAATGTCTTAAAGGTATATTATGTGATCTTTCCAGGGAACGCCCTCAACATCGAAAAAAAATAGAAAGCAGATTTTCTTGCAGATTTACATTTCTGATCATAAATCATGCATACATTCCAAGTTACAGGGCGATACGATTCTTAATTACTTCAAAAATCATGGTTTTAGAGTGAAAATAAACTGTCGGAATCCCGACAGTTTATATTTTTCACTCTAAATTCACTCTAAAACCATGATTTTGAGGTAAGTTAGGAATCGTATCGCTCTGTAACTTGGAATGTATGTATGATTTATGATCGGAAATGTAAATCTGCAAGAAATCTACTTCTAAAAAAATCATGAATAGAGGGCGCTCTCTGGAAAAGATCACATAATATGCCTTTAAAGGTCCCGTATTACCCACACCTAACCTAATTTTTTTCTTCTTTTTTTGTAGCAATGTACCTTTTTTGTACCAATGTACTTCATGCATTATTATCTCTTAAATGGATTACTGGACCATTATTTATGGTTTTTTAACAGTTACTCTTTAAATAAAAATGTCAAATAACTTTCCATACCAAAACAATGTCCTCAAACAATGTCCCGTATTACCTTCACGTGTAGGTAAGATGGGACATTTATGATGACGTCAGTATTTGATAATAACAGCCAAACCAAACATAGAATGACTCTGTTTTTTATTACAATAAAGGTTTATAAAATGTCGATTACAAATAACAAACTTTGCTTAAATTTGAGTCAGTTTTTTTGTATTTTAATTATGCAAATGTCTTAAAGGTACCGTATTACCCACACCTACCGGTACATGTAATTTTCAAAGACTACACAAACATGGCGGCCCCCACTTATGTCTAGAAAGACTAAATGTGTAAGTTTTTGCAATCTCATGCTAATAGGGTGGCTTCGCCCCAGTGGCGTAGCTCTGGGGGGGGGGGGGGGGGGGGGGGGGGGGCAGGGGGGGGAAATGCCCCCCTGACAGATAAAACCCATTTGTGCCCCCGCCCCCCAGCCCTCTAAAAAAAATAAAAAGGAGGAAAAAAAAGGCAAAAATATGGGTATATTCAGCCCAAATAGTCCAAAAAGGCAAACTAGTACATGTACTGTGCGATTTTTTTTTGACCGTGCGAAATTTTTTTAAATTCACGAGTTGGTGACTGGGAAAAAAATTGGGGCAACCTTTTACGAAAATTTCAGAAATCTTGCCCCCCTGAAAAAAATCCCAGCTACGCCACTGCTTCGCCCCCCAAAAAGTACAATCTTTTTAGGGGAAATCCCAGAAAAATATTTGTATAATGGGAATTTCCGGATATTCAGTGATCACGCAATCACTCAGAGAATGTGACGTCATCTAGCTAATTGCAACGTATGCTGGTACCCTGATTTACTTCCTGGATCCTGGCGCTTAGCATACATACATGAATTGTGTAGAGCCCACTGATGCTGGGAACCAATACAGTTACAAAGTTCATTGGGTTCATTCACGCGATAACAGTTCGGCAGTGTGTGCAGATAATCCGATTAGATACGGCGATACCACACTCAGGAGTCAATGTACCACACCACACCGTCTTTGAATTGCAGCAGTCTGTTGTGCGATAGGTTCCACTATTTTAATCCTGCAAAATCAACGATGTCTTCACCAAGAAAACCCAGAAAAGGACGTCTAGCAGTATGTCGCTTCTATAGCTCGATCCGCGGTGGTTGTTCAAAAGCTGATAAATGCAATTTCTTACACATATGTCGGTAAGCTTATTTTATTAAAATAAAAAGCCATTTTTTTTTACCTGCAACTTTCAACATGTGTGCAACGTACGTATAGACTACATGTATAGTCACTGTAAAATACATTCATTACATGACAAACAGAAGATTCAAAGTCTGGAAAACCAGCTGTTGGTAGATAATTTGGCAATGTCTTGCTCGGGGGAGGGGGGGGGGGGGGGGGGGGGGGGGGGGGGGGTGCCGCTGGAGATTCAAAACCCCATACCCATTTTTAGGGGTGATTTTGGAAAATCAGTACCCATTTTTAGGGCTTCATTTTAGACCAAATGTTCGCAAATTATCAGAAAAAAGTCCTTATTTTTTGCAAATTTTTGCAAAAATAGACACAAATTTCGCGAAAATAGACCCATTTGTAAAAAGTGACCCCATGTTAGGGATTTTGTGCCCAAAAAGCTACCCATTAGAGCGGCACACCCCCGTATACCGCTTTGGGTGAGTACCCCCCCCCCCCCCCCCCCCCCCCCCCCCCCCCCCCCCACCACCGGGTCTTGCTAGACGTCCCGTTAAACTGATGTGCGCATGCTCAGTCATACCAATTAAATTGTGTTGTCGTAGTATACGGTTTATTCCGTACGGGACGTTTAGCAAGATATAGCCCGATAATTTCTCTTTTGTGGCTGTGATTAGTCACAAATCTAAATCTTCCCCCCCCCCCCCATTCTTTTAGGGGGGGGGTCGTTCAACAAAAATGTTACGTTGCATCGTGCAGTTAAGTCCATGTAAATTGCCAAAAACTAGATTAAATAGTGTTTTAAACCAGTTTTAAAACTTGTGTACATTTATATATGTATTATTTTAGAGAAGATTAATTTATTGATATTAAAAGCCTTATTTTAAATATATGGTGGGAGGGTGCCAAGGGTACCTGCTTTCGGACCGGACAATGGCTCACTGAACATAACTTACAATCACTTAGTGTAAATGATAACTAAGCAGTGGTTGATTTTTAAAACAAAAAGGCAAAATCAAAATGAAAGGTACGTCGACCCGACAATATCTCTGTCGTCGCGTGGCAAAACTTATTTTGTGTTGTTAGTCAAAAACAACATTGAATTTCTAGACTTGAAATTCTACTATATTTTGTCTATATCTCACAAAATATATCTATGATCATTCTATGATCAACAGGGAAATGCGCCCGATTGAAACTCGTTAAAAGCTTGCTCCATATCCGACATTTAAAAATGATAAATTTCCAAACTAGGAAAGTATATCTTATTAAAATCTGACAAATAATTGTTGCAGGAAAAAAACTCTTGATCAATTTTGTGTGTAGCAATTTTCGGTGGGGTGGGGGGTATATTGTTATTTAAATTATACTTTTGTACTTGATGGTTACAGTCAATAAGTTGCAGAGTCAGAATTTGAGGAGAATCCATTCTCGCAAAGATTCCCGCTGGTAAGTTGCGAGAATCCAAGTTGATTCTCGTAGAGATTATTCTGTCTATACATAATTTGAATGGAGCAGAATCCATAGATTCTCCACAAAATCCTTTGCAGGAATGTAAACGGATTCTCGCAACCTTTGACGAAATTCTGACCCTGAGTTGACAATAGAATACCAATTATCACCTATCAAACGCCTGAGTCCATGCACACAGTCGAGCTCAGTCGGGCGTAAATTTGGAAATGAAGTTTTATTTTCGATAGCGATATATTTGGGCCCTTTCCTAGTCATTTACATATTAATTTGACCGCTAGATGTCCTTCGTCTAATCAGATTCCTTTTTGACATGCCATTAAATGAGGGTCTTGGCAAGACTTTAAAAAGAGTTACAGGTCTATAGAATAAGCTGTTTGTAAACTATGCCCTCATGAATAGCAGTCTTCATATTGATCGTGAGAGTCAATTTTGCCATTGGCTATACATGGACACAAATTGGCTATTCAACATCTGTGTACAAAAATGAGCACCGCTAACTGTTCCGGCTAACTTTTCTTTATAAAATTGGATATAAGGTAGAAAAGTAAACACTCCCTGGGATGGCGAGAGTTATAGTGAATTTGAGTAAATAGTTTGGCTAAAACGAAAATAACTTGCAACCTAGGCCTCGTATCCCTGTAGTACATAGCGTTTAGGAGAGGTCACGCACCAATTATGAGC
>CM069454.1:57255718-57294930 GCA_035610835.1 Ophiura sarsii
CGCCATAACTTTAAAAAGTATCCATTCGATTTTGTTGAATGAGGTATCAAACTGCGGAGAAAGAAATTTGCTCATTTTAAAGTATATCTCAGATTTTTGGTACCGATCGTCTATTTTGAATTAGCCCACCTCAAAGCACCTGGTCAGGGACTTTATGTGCTAGGTGTATATGTTGCATAGGCGTATGTTTAACATGACTAAAACAATATATTACAACCCATCGTATACAATATACCTGTAGACACTTTAGTTGACACCATAACTATATTTTTAAGCCCTGTTGATAGAAAGATATGGGGAGGGTCGTTCATATTTTATTGTATAGTATTTTTCATATTAATCACACAACCTTCTAATCAAGCTAATCTGTCGCAGATCCGTTATTCATGAAAGCGAAAAGCTACAGAAAATAAGATTACTGTATCTGAATACTATACGTACCAGCTGGTTAATAAATATATTTATCACACACCTAAAATACAAGTAGGTAACTTTTTTATAGCCTTTATATCCTATGTAAAATAAGTAAATTATAATCATTTACCTATTCGGGGGGGGGGGGGGGCCGTGGCAATCAAGCTAACAGAGACGAAAACTCGCCGGAAAAATCAGGACAGCAAAAGTGGTGTGGTGCCGCCCCCGGGAATGGAAACCCGGGTCCGCCGCGGCCGGAGTCCGGGGGATCGAGCATCACGCCTGTTATGGCTGTGGGGGTCGCGCTCCATAATTAATTTTCGGAGCCGTATAAATATGTACCTCAAAGTGATTGCGCAAAAAGATTGGAGAATGGGGTGGGGGGGGGGGGGGGGGGGGGGGGGGTGGGGGGGGCAGAAGGTCACCGGCACGGGGCTTCTGTTGGATACTGTTGGATTTGGTGGTTGTAACAATGCAGATCAAGACAATACATTCATAAAGTGTTTAAGAAAAAAAGAATAAGAAAAGAAAGATGTATCGCCAAAGACCACTGTAAAATAAAATTACGACTGAATTTGTAAAGGGGTATTATTTCGCATTGTGACAAATCCAGGTTGATTGATGAAAAATAATACAATAACTAATGAATTAATAAGAAGTCACTCAAAACGGTACAAGTTCGAAATGGTTCATTTAATCAATAAGCACGCGTACGCAATGTTATTAATGCAAAATTACCAAAACAGTTCATTTTTACAGTATACTTTAATATTAATCGGATGCCACTTGGATACAGAAATATGATAAAGGTGACTCACACAATCTCGTTTATCTGTGCAATATATATAATATTTATCATTTATACAATTTACCTTTTTTAATATTCCTTGTCAGCAATTAATTTGCCTGCCTTGTATTATTATATCGAGTAGGCCTGTTCATTTTGATTTATTTCACTTTAATTGAATCAATAAAAATGTATATAAATAAAGACGGACATTTAACGCGTGTACTGCCCTTTTATTATCGGGTGATTCAATTAATAGAAAATATACAAATATCTGGATTATTTTTAGAAAGTTAGGTTTTCGTAGCATAGGGTTTGGCCTATTTTAATACACTGCAAAAAGTGCAGAACACATGACGCGTTCAGAACATGTTCACGGTGTGTTCTCTAGGTGTTCCAGAACATGTTTCAAAATGTAACAGATTTAGAACATGTTCTGAACGTGTTCTGGATATGTTCTGAACGTGTTCAGAACACATCAGAACATGTTCACAACATGTCAGAACATGTTCTATATCTGTTACATTTGAACACGTTCTGCAGTTTTTGCAGTGTACCTAAATGGATTTTGTTTAGAACTGCCTTTAGTGACATGTACAAATCGTCAATGGCAACACCACCGTGAAATATATTACATTTTCCGTTGTCAATTGATCGATGACATATTATAGGGCCTATATTCAGCGAAATTGTTTTACATATCACGGTTGAGATTAACTAAAATTCGTTTAAAATATGACACTACAACAAATCTCACACCCCTAAGTGGTTCTTGATAATAATTAAAAGATCCAATGAACTTATTTTGGTATGTTTTACGGCGGTGAGCAAGAGGGGTGCCACGTCTGCAGTGTCTATGGGAGGCACCGCTCTACTATATAGTTAATTATTTTGGTCATGGATAATATAAATTTGACTTGAAATACTGCTTTGCTATACACGTTACATGATAAGGATAACTTGTGAGCTACAGTGTGATCGTGCTGATAATCGCGTTATACCTTGCATTCGTTAGCCCTCCTCGTAGGGCCACTATCACTATCCAGGGAAATACTATACTAAGATAGAATATAGAAACACTGAGTCAGCCATCCTAGCCGAGTCAAAAGAGTGGCCCTCCAGTTTTGGACAAATGTGTACCGACTCGGTACACATTTGGTCGAGAATCCGGCACTAGACCACAATGCAACATGTTGTTGTCACTAAAGGTCAGTTCTAAACAAAATCCATTTAGGTACACTGCAAAACTGCAGAACGTGTTCAAATGTAACAGATATAGAACATGTTCTGAACATGTTGTGAACATGTTCTGATGTGTTCTGAACACGTTCAGAACATATCCAGAACACGTTCAGAACATGTTCTAAATCTGTTACATTTTGAACATGTTCTGGAACACCTAGAGAACACACCGTGAACATTTCTGAACGCGTCATGTGTTCTGCACTTTTTGCAGTGTATTAAAATAGGCCAAACCTATGCTACGAAAACCTAACTTTCTAAAAATAATCCAGATATTTGTATATTTCTATTAATTGAATCACCCGGACCGGATAAATAAAAGGGCAGTACACGCGTTAAATGTCCGTCTTATTTATATCATTTTTATTGATTCAATTAAAGTGAAATAAATCAAATGAACAGGCCTACTCGATATAATAATACAAGGCAGGCAAATTAATTGCTGACAAGAATATTAAAAAAGGTAAATTGTATAAATGATAAATATTATATATATTGCACAGATAAACGAGATTGTGTGAGTCACCTTTATCATATTTCTGTATCCAGTGGCATCCGATTAATATTAAAGTATACTGTAAAAATGAACTGTTTTGGTAATTTTGCATTAATAACATTGCGTACGCGTGCTTATTGATTAAATGAACCATTTCGAACTTGTACCGTTTTGAGTGACTTCTTATTAATTCATTAGTTATTGTATTATTTTTCATCAATCAACCTGGATTTGTCACAATGCGAAATAATACCCCTTTACAAATTCAGTCGTAATTTATTTTACAGTGGTCTTTGGCGATACATCTTTCTTTTCTATTCTTTTTTCTTAAACACTTTATGAATGTATTGTCTTGATCTGCATTGTTACCCCACCAAATCCAACAGTATCCAACAGAACGCCCGTGCCGGTGTGACCTTCTGCCCCCCCCCCCCCCCCCCCCCACCCCATTCTCCAATCTTTTTGCGCAATCATTTGAGGTACATATTTATACGGCTCCGAAAATTAATTATGGAGCGCGACCCCCACAGCCATAACAGCGTGATGCTCGATCCCCGGACTCCGGCAGCGGCGGAGCCGGTTCCATTCCCGGGGGCGGCACACACACTTTTGCTGTCTGATTTTTCCGGCGAGTTTCGTCTCTGTTAGCTTGATTGCCACGCCACCCCCCCCCCCCCCCCCCGAATAGGTAAATGATTATAATTTACTTATTTTACATAGGATATAAAGGCTATAAAAGTTACCTACTTGTATTTTAGGTGTGTGATAAATATATTTATTAACAGCTGGTTATACGTATAGTATTCAGATACAGTAATCTTATTTTCTGTAGCTTTTCGCTTTCATGAATAACGATCTGCGACAGATAGCTTGATTAGAAGGTTGTGTGATTAATATGAAAATACTATACAATAAAATATGACGACCCTCCCCATATCTTTCTATCAACAGGGCTTAAAAATATAGTTATGGTGTCAACTAAAGTGTCTACAGGTATATTGTATACGATGGGTTGTAATATATTGTTTTAGTCATGTTAACATACGCCTATGCAACATATACACCTAGCACATAAAGTCCCTGACCAGGTGCTTTGAGGTGGGCTAATTCAAAATAGACGATCGGTACCAAAAATCTGAGATATACTTTAAATGAGCAAATTTCTTCTCCGCAGTTTGATACCTCATTCAACAAAATCGAATGGATACTTTTAAAGTTATGGCGATTTCAATGACCGCGCATACCAACAGCAAAGTTGCACTAGGTATAGGAATTCATTGATTTGTGTGACAGTTATGACAGTAATCACACACAATTCAATGAAATCCTAGTGCAACTTTGCCGTTGTTATGCGCGGTCATTGAAATCGCCATAACTTTACAAGTATCCATTCGATTTTGTTGAATGAGGTATTAAACTTCGGAGAAGAATTTTGCTCATTTAATGTAGGCCTATTTCTCAGATTTTTGGTACCGATTATATATTTTGAATTAGCTAACCTTAAAGCACCTGGTCAGGGACTTTATGTGCTAGGTGTATATCAAACAATTACAAACTTGATTTTCCGAAAATAGAATTTCATTCCACAATTCATCATATCCAAGTTGGAAATGAACAAAATGAACAATGAACAATGAACAATAGACAATGAAAGCATTCAAAAAAAAGTATCCAGAATTCAGATGTCAGTAATTATATAACATACAAATATTCCTGTCATTAGATAGGTGGATACTACATCATCATGTGACATGAAATATTTTAACTATATACACCTAGCACATAAAGGTGTTTTGAGGTTGGCTAATTTAAAATATATAATCGGTACCAAACATCTTAGATATACTTTGAATGAGGAAATTTCTTCTCCGCAGTTTGATACCTCATTCAACAAAATCGAATGGATACTTTTAAAGTTATGGCGATTTCAATGACCGTGCATAACAACAGCAAAGTTGCACTAGGTATAGGAAATCATTGATTTGTGTGTCAGTTATGACAGTAATCACACACAATTCAATGAATACCTAGTGCAACTTTGCTGTTGTTATGCGCGGTCATTGAAATCGCCATAACTTTAAAAGTATCCATTCGATTTTGTTGAATGAGGTATCAAACTGCGGAGAAGAAATTTGCTCATTCAATGTATATCTCAGATTTTTGGTACCGACTATATATTTTGAAATAGCCAACCTCAAAGCACCTGGTCAGGGACTTTATGTGCTAGGTGTATATTTCCCTGCTATTTCACTGGAGGGAAAAAGTTCCCATAACAAAGTACTATTTCCCTGTGTGATGAGGAGTTGCGAGGGAAATAGTACCTTTTTGATGGGAACTTTTGCCCTGGCTCGCGATCGCGGTAATTGACCTTGACTTGATTGATACATTAAGTAGGCCTAGGTCTATATCTTTTGTTTATGAAGTATTTCAAATGACAGAAATATTTGTATATGTTATATAAAACAAATATTTACTGCTCTATATTCGGGATATGGGGCAAAATAGGTCCCCTCGGTAACTGGAGACCGTGGGCCTACTATTTTTCCTTGATCTTCGGTCTCGGGAAAATTGTCAAGGCCCACGCAGCCCTTTTATGGCAAAAAGATGTATCTTATATGTACTTTCCTAATGATATACTTCCTTTTAACATGGATTGTGTTAACTTGCTCCAATAATCTTCACTTAGGAAAAGGTTGCAACTTGTAAAGACAATAAAAGTAATATACTGCCTTTTACCACTACATGTTTTATGGAGAAAAAAGGCTAACTTTGATCATGGTAAAAGGAAGTATACTGTTAGAAAACTACATATAAGATACATTCTTTTATCATAAAAGGGCTGCACGGTCTCCAGTCACCTCGGGGAGCTATTTTGCACCATTTCCCTCTTGAACAGTCAATATTTGTATACTATACCACACAAAAAGTAATGAAATTCTCGGCTAAACCTACTTCTTCTCCGGGCTTCTTCTGAAACATAACTCTATGAATAATAGATGTAATTGATTTAAGTTCACAACCAATGAAACCCCCTCCAAATATAATGTTTACATCCCAAATGATTAGAATGCAATTGTTATAATTACAAATTACAACGGTCCTCAAAAAAGGTTACTTACCCGGTAATAAATATGCTCTGAACTCCAAAACTATAGCTCATATATATGAAAAAATATTAAAATATAAATGTATGAGGACTTGTATGGTGAGGATTGGGGAATGCCTCAATTGATCAATGCAGCCCATACACATGTCCAACCCTGCTTGTTCAAATTCCAAGTGAGAACATGTTAAAACACTTTCCACGTGGCTATTATTTTTACCATACACAAAACAGATTTTTCAGAAACCTTTCCCAACTTTCAAGGTCTATCTCAAGGATTACAAAACCAATACTAGGAATGTTTGTACTTATTTTAATGCATTTCTCAAGGTGATTCCAAATATGGTGATGAAATTCAATAATTTTGACATTTTTGAAACATTTTGTGAAACGTTGGAATGTCGTCTGCAACCGCCTGCCGCGTGGAAAGTGTTAACTGTAGCACCTGTTCCATTCATTTCGGTGTAGTCAGTGGCGTAGATAGGTTAATCATAAGGGGGGGGGGGGGGGGGGGGGCGGGCGGGGGGCGAAAAATAAAAAGTGAACCGACAAGTCAGCTTTTGAGAATTCCCACCGAATCTGAAACTTGAGAGCGTGGGGGGGGGGGGGAAGAGACTTGGCCTGAGTCAATTTGTATGGATTCGTTCAGGGCCTACTTATGACTATAATACCAAACAGCCGCAAATCAAATAATTATAATAATAATAATAATAATAAAAAAATAAAAATAATAATAATAAAAAGACTTATATAGCGCATAAAGCAACGGCATCAAAGCGCTGTACATGTACAACCATAAGACTATACACAATATACTACACTGCGCTACCATATATTTTAAAAGCATTATAAAAAAGTCATAAAAGTCTTAAATCTAAAAAGCGAGGGAACATTGAACATCAAAAGTCATAAAATACAGCAACAATATTATATACATGTATACAAAATATGTTAAGATTAAAAATAGAAAATTAAAATCCGCAATAGGAAATATACAAGACGGAGTGTAAAGACAAAGCAATTGCACATGGAGACAGTTATAAGTGAATATACGATGATCATTGTCATTGATGTAGCGTTGAAGCTTTGTTGGCACTGATCGCGAAATGCAATGTGGTCAACGGTCTGTTTGGATTTCTGCCACTTGCGTTCAAGTTTTCTCTTTTCCCTTTTTGAATCGCGAACAGAGTCCGTGTACCAAGGGGCTTTCGGACGTAACGAGATCGTGCGTGTCAACAAACGTCAACATTATACCTGCATTCATCTTCGAAACTTAAGTTATTGAAGCAAGCTTATATTTGTCGATACTTTCTTTCTTGATACAATCATATTCTAACTTTTAGCATTACATGCATCCAAAACTCTAAACCAAAAGCCACATCATTAATTTCCACAAAATCCAAGCAGAGAACACAAAAATTAGAAATTGGAATTTTGATATTTTTTAAAAAGTTTGAGACATTTTGGAATGTCGTCTGCAGACGCCTACCGCGTGGAAAGTGTTAACACTTTCCACGCGGCGATCGTCAGCAGAAGACAGTTCCAAAATGTCACAAAATGTTTCAAAAATGTCACAATTATTGAATATCATCACCATTATTTGGAATCACCATTAGAAATGCATTAAAATAAGTACAAACGTGCCTAATTTTGGTTCAGTAATCCTTGAGATAGACCTTGAAATTTGGGAAGGTTTCTAAAAAAATCAAGTTTATATTATAGCCTAGGCCTATGGTAAAACTAATACTAGCTATACGTGGAATCATAATGTAGCAAATTATGAACCATTTACGTTTACTCCTTTAATTTGGCCAAAAATTCATCCAAACACCCTACCATTCCACAGTAATATACTTCAACATATTCAATTTCTACATTTTACATCATATATTCACTTATTTCACCGTATCATTTTGTTAATGTTATAAATAAATAATATTGCTCACAAACCTGATGGGAAGACCAGAATATTCCTGCAAATGTGTAAGTACATGTATAGCGTTATCATCATACAATGCGATTGGTGCATGACCGCGCAACAAAACTCTTACTTGGACTGTTCCAAAAACGTATAGGGGTGGCCTGTTTTTTAACCTTTATGATTTGGCGGGACCCTTATACACCATGATTGTATAGGTGATACCATGGACTTTATTAACGGGGTCATTAAAAAAAGGAAATTACAATGGCCTAGTCTCATCACAGAGGGGCTAATTTGTGGACGGGGAAAATCGCAAGACACATCTACTTCAACACAAAGTGTCAATGAAAATCCAATACGAACAATGTATAGATTTATTTCTACAGACGATGGTGGACACGAACGGCCGTAAATTTTGAATTTCCGTTTGATTATATGACCCCATAAAATTCAGCACACGTTGGGACTAAATTATTTCATTCTAAAACCGCTGGAGTTGGATAACCAAAAAGGCTCCAGTGTCAGTATAATTTTTTGAATTTAATCCATTGTTATTCGTTCGTCCCGATTCACTTGATCACGTAGCCTCGTTCGCATATTTAAAATTCAGCACACGTTGGGACTAAATTATTTCATTCTAAAACCGCTGGAGTTGGATAACCAACTCCAGTGTCAGTATTATTTTTTGAATTTAATCCATTGTTAAGCGTTCGTCCCGATTCACTTGATCACGTAGCCTCGTTCGCATATTTTAACCTGAATATTCGTGAATACGCCCATGTCCGGCATCGTCTGGATTTCTATACATTGTATACGCTGCCCTCACAGACAATCATTTAAAAAGCCCATTGCGTAGACTACGCCGCAATGGTCGCCACAACTTACTTGGCATGCATACCTTTACATGTACTTGATGGTTTTTGAAAGAGGAGAGGGGGGAGGTCACATGAAAAGATGGGTAATGAGTTATCCAGTGGTGGCAAAAAAGGGGCATTGTCCGGGAATGTCCCCCTTCCCACTTTGCTGTCCCCTTCCCCAAGTCAGT
Source organism: Ophiura sarsii (assembly GCA_035610835.1). NCBI lineage: Eukaryota > Metazoa > Echinodermata > Ophiuroidea > Amphilepidida > Ophiuridae > Ophiura > Ophiura sarsii. The sequence continues at coordinate 57,264,727 of CM069454.1, forward strand.
CCACATGGCTATAGGCATTTTGACATAAATTTGCCCACTCACTTTGAAATCATTGTGTTATCACTGTACATATTTAAAAATGTGGAACGACTATATGTACTGTTTCATGAAAAATCTGTTATTGTTAAAATTGCCTGAAATATATTTGTTCTAATTTAGACATTTCAGAGAAATTTTAAGCTAATTTCAAGTAATTTTGACATTAAAATGCAACATTTTCGAGGTGGGGGGCAATTAGAGGGGTGAAAAGGTCGCGACTAGGGGAATCCCCCTCCGCCACTGCTGGCTGTGGAAGTTTATATCGATGTTTGCTGTACTTTAATAACATGTAATTGTCTTGGTAACATTTTAAAATTGCCTTAAAATGGCTGCCCTTCGAAATCCTTATTTTGAGGCCTGGGGGGCCGGGGGACACTGACATTGGGAAGGGGTATAGGTACGTATGTACCGCCCTGAAGACCTCTCTTTTCACCCTCTTCTGCTAGCTCTAAAGACCCTCCTTTTGAGCCTATAAACAAATTTGGGGAAAAGTCAGTTCTTAATACCCTACTTTTTGGAGAAAATTAGTTCTTAACACTTCTCCACGCGGCTATTATTTTTACCACACACAAAACAGATTTTTCAGAAACCTTTCCAAATTTTCAAAGTCTATCTCAAGGATTACTGACCCAATTCTAGACATGTTTGTACTTATGTCAATGCATTTCTCATGGTGGTTCTAATTATGGTAATGACATTCAATAATTGTGACATTTTTTAAACATTTTGTGAAATTTTTTAATGTCGTCTGCAGCCGCCTGCCGCGTGGAAAGTGTTAAGACCCTGACATACGTCTAAAAACCGCTCCGCTCCTAAGCCCAAGTTATTGAGACCCCAAAAATAAGTTGAGTGTTTAACAGTACATAAGGCCTATTGCAACTTGATTTTATTATTTTTATATATCAACATACTTAGGATAAAGGGGTTATCTGCTTAACTTTAATCTCAACTATTAATGATAAGGCCAAATAAAAAAATTAAAAATGTTTAACGTCCCCTCCCGCGTCCTTTTTTGGGTCCGCTTCAATTTTATTTTATTTTTTCTTTAGTTCAGTCACAACTTTTTGGTTCAGGTATTTCAGAGTTTATGATGTTTGTAACAGCTTTGCTTCTTTCTTCATTAGAAAATATCCTAATTTATCGTACATTATAAATGCTATCGTCCGTAGATAGCAATACATGTCCGATGATATCGATGGCCCAGTGGCGGCAGAAGCAAAAAAAAAAGATTACGGGGCTGACGAACTTGGTCAAAATTGTATTTTGTAATGTTGAAACATGTTGAAAAAGTGCGCGCAAAGCGCAACATTTTTCATATGAAGTCATCTTGTGTGACAAATTGAGCTTATTCAAGCTTGAAACATTGACATAAATTGGTAGCGGTATGGTGTAGAAGTCCCAAGTATGCAAATGAGCTCACTGAATACAATGTCATGCTCTACCACACATCTACCCAGTACTCAACAACGGAATAAATCTCATTATCCTCATTTGCATACTTGGGACTTATACACCATACCCTTACCAAAATTCGCGCAAAGCGCACGAGAATAGTCTGATGTTAGAACACATCACCTGCAGTGATTTCTAGGGGGAACGACACATCACCTGCACCCCCCCCCCCTTGAAATTTTAGTAAGGACGTGTCCCCCCTCCCCATCTCGCTTTCGCCGCCTATGGTATGGCGGCATGGCCAACGTATTGAAACAAACTGTTCGCAATACTATTTTGTTGTCACTACAGCAAACATCATAAAAGAATAATCTGACAGCTCTTCACATAATAACGAGCAAGCAGATGCAAATTATTAAGTCTAAAGATATTACTCTGATTATGCGTATCTGGTTCTACTTCAAAAGCCATATGGCATAAAACTAGAGGAAACTTTTGACATTTACATCTACATGTATACTTGAACACTGACATATTTTAATTAAATCAAAACTGTATATTTTATTATAACTACCCTTTTTAATCATGTCAATATAGTTGCATATTGTAGCAGTACATGCCAATTTTATGTGTAATTAAATAGTGCTCTCTCGTTTTAAGTAGCATTTGATTATAATGCTTAATTATATCCTCATTAAATGATTATGATATATTGACTAACAAGTAGGCATAATAATGGCGTATGGTCGACACTTGAAAAAACCCTATACAACAAGGCAGGCCATACACTGTTCCAGTTTAGACAGGGACTATCGAATGTCCCTGGTTTAGAGCACTGGTCTGTGGTTTGATGACTATAATATCACAACATTGACATCAGTGTACCCGGATAACTACGGGATACGCCTAATCTCATCAAAGTTATAATACCGTATTCTATAAAACAAGCTAATCAAAAGTTCTGTTTGTTATTGAAAGGCAGCGTAGTTTATGAAATGTCATAAGTGCATTCGTTAGATGTATAAATTGCACACGTTCAAAGTTGATATTACGAATCTATAGTCAAACAGTAACCGTATGGTCAAAATATGGATTTTCCGTATTTGGTTTGGTGGAAAGTCTTATGGTTTAACATATTGAAATGCTTTTTGAAAATTCGATATGTTCCCTACAAATTAGGACATGTTTTGTAGAAAATGTTGTTCTTTTTGTATTGTAATTAATAAAGCTAACATTTGCCGCGGACATGAACATATCGCTAATCTGGGGTATAGCCTATGCGCGCACGATTTGTGGTGAATTTGTGAAAGCACGATCAGAAGTATAGCAAAGTATATATGTCCAAGTAGAAAACATCGAGATCTATCCCGAAAAGAGGTTCTTCAAGCAGGTATCATTGTATTAAATATTTTGCACTGTTTTCATGTGAGTTAACCATCCATGCTTGTGCGAATTGCCGACTTGATAACTGTAATAATGTACTATATTATGCTCTTCCTGAAACACATAGCTCAAAACTTCAACGGATTCGAAACTCAGCTGCTCGACTTGTTACTTTGTCCAAGATTCGCTGTCACATTTATCTCGTCCTTCGTGATTTACATTTGGTTACCGATCAAATCTCGCATTATGTACAAGATTCTTCTGATAACCTTTTATTCTCGAGCTCTAGCAACTAAGTATCTGCCAGATATTATTCAACTATAGGAGCCCACACGCAATCTTCGTTCTGGCTCAAAATATCTTCTTGCACATGTTTCTTCACCTTCATGTTCTACTTCATGTGGTCGCCGGGTTTTTTTCAAGATGCTTCTGCTGAACTTTGGAACAATTTACCAGATCATGTTAAAACGGCCAAAACTCTTAATCAGTTCAAATCATCGCTACAAACTATTTATTGTTAATACCTAATTTATTGTTGTTTTGTATTTTGTTACTTATTTTAACTGTTTTATTTGGTATAGCGAAGTCCCTAACTTAATTCTGCTATGCGCTCAGTAAGTATGGTTTTATCATTACTATTATTATTATTTCATAATGCTGACCACTAGCCCCAGTTTTGTACTTTCCGACTTGATAACTAAAAGAATGTTTACTAGGCAGAACGAAAGCAGTTTTGCTGGCCAATTCTGGTCGATTTCTGCCTGGGAAATGAAATTGCCCGAGACCCCTCCCCCCTTCCCCGACTTATCGAAAATATAGTTCAATGAAGCCTCTATAGTTCAATGAAGCCTCTATTATTCAATGAAGCCTCTATTATTCAATGAAGTCTCTATAATTCAATGACGCCTCTATAATTCAATGAAGCCTCTATAATTCAATGAAGCCTCTATAGTTCAATGAAGCCTCTATAGTTCAATGCAGCCTCTATAGTTCAATGAAGCCTCTATAATTCAATGAAGCCTCTATAATTCAATGAAGCCTCTATAATTCTTATGAAGCCTCTATAATTCAATGACGCCTCTATAATTCAATGAAGCCTCTATAGTTCCATGAAGCCTCTATAGTCCAATGAAGCCTCTATAATTCAATGAAGCCTATATAATTCAATGAAGCCTCTATAATTCAATGAAGCCTCTATAGTTCAATGAAGCCTCTATAGTTCAATGAAGCCTCTATAGTTCAATGAAGCCTCTATAGTTCAATGAAGCCTCTATAGTTCAATGAAGCCTCTATAGTTCAATGAAGCCTCTATAGTTCAATGAAGCCTCTATAGTTCAATGAAGCCTCTATAGTTCAATGAAGCCTCTATAGTTCAATGAAGCCTCTATAGTTCAATGAAGCCTCTATAGTTCAATGAAGCCTCTATAGTTCAATGAAGCCTCTATAATTCAATGAAGCCTCTATAGTTCCATGAAGCCTCTATAGTTCAATGAAGCCTCTATAATTCAATGAAGCCTATATAATTCAATGAAGCCTCTATAATTCAATGAAGCCTCTATAGTTCAATGAAGCCTCTATAATTCAATGAAGCCTCTATAGTTCAATGAAGCCTCTATAATTCAATGAAGCCTATATAGTTCAATGAAGCCTCTATAGTTCAATGAAGCCTCTATAGTTCAATGAAGCCTCTATAGTTCAATGAAGCCTCTATAGTTCAATGAAGCCTCTATAGTTCAATGAAGCCTCTATAGTTCAATGAAGCCTCTATAGTTCAATGAAGCCTCTATAGTTCAATGAAGCCTCTATAATTCAATGAAGCCTCTATAGTTCAATGAAGCCTCTATAATTCAATGAAGCCTCTATAGTTCAATGAAGCCTCTATAATTCAATAAAGCCTCTATAGTTCAATGAAACCTCTATAGTTCAATGAAGCCTCTATAATTCAATGAAGCCTCTATAGTTCAATAAAGCCTCTATAATTCAATGAAGCCTCTATAATTCAATAAAGCCTCTATAGTTCAACGAAGCCTCTATAATTCAATGAAGCCTCTATAATTCAATGAAGCCTCTATAGTTCAAGGAAGCCTCTATAGTTCAATGAAGCCTCTATAGTTCAATGAAGCCTCTATAATTAAATGAAGCCTCTATAGTTCAATGAAGCCTCTATAGTTAAATGAAGCTTCTATAATTCAATGAAGCCTCTATAATTCAATGAAGCCTCTATAATTCAATGAAGCCTCTATAGTTCAATGAAGCCTCTATAATTCAATAAAGCCTCTATAGTTCAATGAAACCTCTATAGTTCAATGAAGCCTCTATAATTCAATAAAGCCTCTATAGTTCAATGAAACCTCTATAATTCAATGAAGCCTCTATAATTCAATAAAGCCTCTATAGTTCAACGAAGCCTCTATAATTCAATGAAGCCTCTATAATTCAATGAAGCCTCTATAGTTCAAGGAAGCCTCTATAGTTCAATGAAGCCTCTATAGTTCAATGAAGCCTCTATAATTAAATGAAGCCTCTATAATTCAATGAAGCCTCTATAATTCAATGAAGCTTCTATAATTCAATGAAGCCTCTATAATTCAATAAAGCCTCTATAGTTCAATGAAACCTCTATAGTTCAATGAAGCCTCTATAATTCAATAAAGCCTCTACAGTTCAATAAAGCCTCTATAATTCAATGAAGCCTCTATAGTTCAATAAAGCCTCTATAATTCAATGAAGCCTCTATAGTTCAATAAAGCCTCTATAATTCAATGAAGCCTCTATAATTCAATGAAGCCTCTATAATTCAATGAAGCCTCTATAGTTCAATGAAGCCTCTATAATTCAATAAAGCCTCTATAATTCAATGAAACCTCTATAGTTCAATAAAGCCTCTATAATTCAATGAAGCCTCTATAGTTCAATAAAGCCTCTATAATTCAATGAAGCCTCTATAATTCAATAAAGCCTCTATAGTTCAACGAAGCCTCTATAATTCAATGAAGCCTCTATAATTCAATGAAGCCTCTATAGTTCAAGGAAGCCTCTATAGTTCAATGAAGCCTCTATAGTTCAATGAAGCCTCTATAATTAAATGAAGCCTCTATAGTTCAATGAAGCCTCTATAGTTAAATGAAGCTTCTATAATTCAATGAAGCCTCTATAATTCAATGAAGCCTCTATAATTCAACAAGCCTCTATAATTCAATGAAGCCTCTAAGTTCAATTAAGCCTCTATAATTCAATGAAGCCTCTATAGTTCAATGAAGCCTATATAGTTCAATGAAGCCTCTATAATTCAACAAGCCTCTATAATTCAATGAAGCCTCTAAGGTTCAATGAAGCCTCTATAATTCAACAAGCCTCTATAATTCAATGAAGCCTCTAAGTTCAATTAAGCCTCTATAATTCAATGAAGCCTCTATAGTTCAATGAAGCCTATATAGTTCAATAAAGCCTCTATAGTTCAATGAAGCCTCTATAATTTAATGAAGCCTCTATAATTCAATGCAGCCTCTATAATTCAATGAAGCCTCTATAATTCAATGAAGCCTCTATAATTCTTATGAAGCCTCTATAATTCAATGACGCCTCTATAATTCAATGAAGCCTCTATAGTTCAATGAAGCCTCTATAGTTCAATGAAGCCTCTATAATTCAATGAAGCCTATATAATTCAATGAAGCCTATATAATTCAATGAAGCCTCTATAATTCAAGGAAGCCTCTATAGTTCAATGAAGCCTCTATAATTCATTGAAGCCTCTATAGTTCAATGACGCCTCTATAATTCGATGAAGCCTCTGTAATTCAATGAAGCCTCTATAGTTCAATGAAGCCTCTATAGTTCAATGAAGCCTCTATAGTTCAATGAAGCCTCTATAATTCAATGAAGCCTCTATAATTCAATGAAGCCTCTATAATTCTTATGAAGCCTCTATAATTCAATGACGCCTCTATAATTCAATGAAGCCTCTATAGTTCAATGAAGCCTCTATAATTCAATGAAGCCTCTATAATTCAATGAAGCCTCTATAGTTCAATGAAGCCTCTATAATTCGATGAAGCCTCTATAGTTCAATGAAGCCTCTATAGTTCAATGAAGCCTCTATAGTTCAATGAAGCCTCTATAGTTCAATGAAGCCTCTATAGTTCAATGAAGCCTCTATAGTTCAATGAAGCCTCTGTAATTCAATGAAGCCTCTATAGTTCAATGAAGCCTCTATAATTCAAGGAAGCCTCTATAGTTCAATGAAGCCTCTATAATTCGATGAAGCCTCTATAGTTCAATGAAGCCTCTATAGTTCAATGAAGCCTCTATAGTTCAATGAAGCCTCTATAATTCAAGGAAGCCTCTATAGTTCAATGAAGCCTCTATAGTTCAATGAAGCCTCTATAGTTCAATGAAGCCTCTATAGTTCAATGAAGCCTCTATAATTCAAGGAAGCCTCTATAGTTCAAGGAAGCCTCTATAATTCAATGAAGCCTCTATAGTTCAATGAAGCCTCTATAATTCGATGAAGCCTCTATAGTTCAAATGAAGCCTCTATAGTTCAATGAAGCCTCTATAGTTCAATGAAGCCTATATAATTCGATGAAGCCTCTATAGTTCAAATGAAGCCTCTATAGTTCAATGAAGCCTCTATAGTTCAATGAAGCCTCTATAATTCAATGAAGCCTCTATAGTTCAATGAAGCCTCTATAATTCAATGAAGCCTCTATAGTTCAATAAAGCCTCTATAATTCAATGAAGCCTCTATAATTCAATGAAGCCTCTATAGTTCAATGAACCTCTGTAATTCAATGAAGCCTCTATAGTTAAATGAAGCTTCTATAATTCAATGAAGCCTCTTTAATTCAATGAAGCCTCTATAATTCAACTAAACCTCTGAAGCCTCTTTAGATCAATGAAGCCTATGTAAATGAACTAAGCCTCTATAATTCAATAAGGCCTCTGTAAATCAATGCCTAGTGGCCTCATATTGCTAAATTTAATCTTGGTAGAAAATTAGAAAACCGAAGGCATGACTGTGATTTCGTTAGGGCCTGTTACTCCAAATAATTCCCATGGAGCAGCTCGTCCAGTAATGACTTTGAGCTAGCAGATAACGAATCATATTAATTATCATATTTATAGGTTGAGAGTAGAAAGTTTCACACTGTATTTCAAACACATTTCATCAAAGCATTAGTGTTATTCATTGCATCGGCAATTTTAGATAGCGGCCATCTTTTAATATTGTGGTTGTTTGTTACATAGCCCTATAGATTATATATATATTAACATAAAATAAACTTAAGATATATCTAACGTTATTATTTTGGGACTTCACGTATAAAATCGTTATATTAGTAATACATAATTTCACAGTAGCCGCCATGTTGGATTCAAAACATAATTTTGATAACCAACAAAGCATATCCATGTAAGATAATTACAGTGATATAATATTGGGTTTAACAAAAGAAAGTATACCACTTTGTTTATGTCATTTTGAGTAACATTCATTTTTTTGTTGTTGACCAAACAGGCTACATAGGCATTAAGATGAATCTTTCAGGCATAATTTGATACCAAATTTGCCCCCTAACAACAAAGATAAACCATGATTAACACCATTTAAAGAAAAGGACCCATTTGGGGTCTCTCTGCGTGTGTGTATAGCCAGGATTGACGGGGCTATCGATCGTACAGTGCAAATGCGTTGGGTCGTACGACGTTGTGTGTGTGTTAATAATTGGTGATGGGAAATGAGACGTTTGAAAATAGGATTTTTTTTCTTCTTTAAATGGTGTTAATCATGGTTTATCTTTGTTGTTAGGGCCAGGGGGCAAGTTTGGTATCAAATTATGCCTAAAAGATTCATCTAAATGCCTATCTAGCTTGTTTGAATGTTACTCAAAATGACATAAACAAAGTGGTATACTTTCTTTTGTTGAACCCTTTACATCCTTCCTGTAAGACTGTGATTAACAAAAATGTATTGCCTTTTGCAACACGTCATTTTAAGGGAGCAGCCATCTAGGATTATGATGACTTCTGACATGAGCACCCCTTCTAGATGCACGTGTCATAACCTAAAGAAGAATATATCATCATGGTTTGCTTGTATCCGACAAGTAAACGTAATGGCCAAAATTGCCCATAAGCGATTCCACTATTTGGATCAATCCGCCCCAATTATTCAGTACGCGTAGTATAACTTTACACTGCCGTATAGTGGTTGATCTCTAAGATGTGCTTAACTTAAACACTACAGTATTAGTTAGTGTCAGAAATGCCTAACTTTACGGAGCATTCCTGGTTGGTGTGTACGGAATGCTGAACTTTAGCATTGCTGTATTTGTTAGTGTCAGAAATGCCTAACTTTACACTGCAGTATTAGTTGATGTCTACCAAATGCCTAACTTTACACATCATTACTGGTTACGAAATGCCTCTGGTTGATGTCTAAGAAATGCTTAACTTTACACAGCATTACTGGTTTGTCTAAAAATGCCTAACTTTAAACATCATTTCTGGCTTGTGTCTAAAAAATGCCTAAAGCTTTGCACATTATTAGTGGTTGGTATATACTCCATCCATAATATAGACAGCATACAGTGGTTAGTATGTACGAAATATATACGAAATACCTCTGGTTGGTATCTAAGAAATGCCTAACTTAAAACATCATTACGGGTTTGTGTCTAAGAAATGCCTAACTTTAAACATCATTTCTGGTTTTTGTCTTAAAAATGCCTATAGCTTTGCACATCATTAGTGGTTGGTATATACGCCATCCCTTATATAGACAGCATTAGTGGTTAGTGTGTACGAAATACCTCTGGTTGGTGTCTAAGAAATGCCTAACTTTACTACTACTGTTTGGTATGTGCGCCATGCCTTACTTTAGACTGCTGTATTGGTAGTAATAAGATAAAATATGGCTGGTATATATATATGCAGCAATGGAAATACCCACATGACTTTCCACCCGGGGTAGAGCGACCCGGGGTACCCTAAGTCGACCAACCCTAAGTCGACCAACCCTGGGTGGAGGGTTATGCTGAAAACATACTAAGGTCGCTTGGCGATTAAATCGCTCCTATGACGAGTTTTACGTCATATAAAAAACCTCGATACATCGATCAAGAGATCGCTTGACTGGAAACGACCAGTCGCCACCAGTTGACTTCAGTTCAACTCGAAAGATCGGTCGCTCATGACGTAATGAACACCATACTTTTTCAACCAATGGGGGGAGGTTATTTTGCTTCGAAATTAGCATAACCAATCAGCAGGTTTGTTGTCGTCTGCGACTGTTCGGGAAATACCTGCGACTACCGGCGATTTAGTAGCTCGATGCGACTTTTGGTCGCACCGAGATACTTTTGAGCTAGCGAGTACTACGCGACCCGTGGCGACCAGCGACCGGCTAGTATGTTTTCAGCATCAGGGTTAGGGTTAGGGTTAGGGTTGGGTGGACAGTCCCGGGGCTGGACAGTCCCAGGGTTGTTTTAGAATGATCCAACCCCCTGATTTTTTTAACATATAATTTAGAATGAATATAGTTTCCAAGGTGTTTTTTAAACAGTATTATGGTTTATTCCGTGAGGGCGCTATTGTAGTCCACCCAGGGTTGGTCGACTTAGGGTTGATCAACCCCGGGTCGGTCTACCCCGGGTCGCTCTACCCCGGGTGGAAAGTCATGTGGGTATTTCCATCGCTGCATATATACGATATACTGTATGTGATAAGAGTGGCCGATTCCAGTTCTATTATGCATTGGTACGTTTAATAAATGCATTGCCATCAATGTAAATTGTATAGTTGGTGTCAAAGAACCAGCAAACTTAGCCAACTAATCAACCAATCAATCAACCAACCAACTAGCCAATCAATCAACCAACTAGCCAATCAATCAACCAACTAGCCAATCAATAAACCAACTAAACATACCAACCAACCAATTAACAAACAAACCATACCAACCAACCAACCAATAAACAAACAAACCAACCACCCAACCAACCACCCATCCACCCAACCAAACCAAACCAAACCCAACTCAACCACCACCAACCAACCCGACGCAGGGCCAACCCAACCACTAAACTAACCAACCTGCCAACCACTAAACCAACCAACCCGACCAACTAATCATTGTCCTGCACCGTTTCGTGCTCGTCAAACAAGTGACAGATTATATTACCCCTCATCTCTGTTCATTTTCCTGCCCTGCTTCGTAATCGTCAAACACATGACAGAATATATTACCCTTCGTCTCTCTTCATTGTCCTGAACCGCTTCGAACTCGTCAAATATGTGACAGAATACATTACCACTCGTGCCTGTTCATTGTCCTGAATCGTTTCTTACTTGTCAACTATTTGACAAAATACATGACCCCTCGTCTCTGTTCATCGTCCTGCTCTGCTTCCTAATCGTCAAGCACGTGACAGAATATATTACCCCTCGTCTCTGTTCATCGTCCTGCTCTGCTTCCTAATCGGAAAGCACGTGACAGAATATATTACCCCTCGCATCTGTTCCATTGTCCTGCCCTGCTTCCTAAGTTTTTAAGGACAGTACACAAAAAATAATAATATAATTGTAATTTGATATGAGGTTGTGTTTTAATTGTTTACGGAAGTGCTTATAGATTTGGATTTTCTTAATTTTTTCTCTAACGAGTTCCAGAAAATGAGCCCCCCCCCCCCCCCCCCCCCAATACGGACAGAATGATCAGGAAATGTTTTTCTGTTGTTTGTTAAGTTAAGATTGGTTTACCTGTCTTGTCTGGTAGTCTTGAATGTCAGAACGCTTAGTATAATAGCTATTAAATGTATATATTAGGCAAATTATTTACAGAATATTTATACATAAATATACCTAGTTCCAGAGAAAACATATCGTAAATATTCAAAATGTTGTACTCCTTGAATAAAGGCCGAGTATGACATCTGTAATGGCTATTGGAAATTGTTCTTATTGCCCATTTTTGAAGTTTGATAAGTTTATCCAAGTGTTACATGCAAGTAAAGTGTTACATTTGAAATGCAGTCAATGTGACATTTCCAGACGAGGTTTTCATCTAATAAGATACCTAAACATTTGGTTTGTTTTACTCTGTCCTGCCCTGCTGCCTAACCGTCAATGACGTTACAGAATATATTACCCCTCGTCTCTGTTCATTGTCCTGCTCTGCTTCCTAATCGTCAAACACGTGACAGAATATATTACCCCTCCTTTAAGTTTATTGACCTGCACTGCTATATAGGCCTACTCGTCAAACACGTGACAGATTATATTACCCCTGGTATATGTTTATTGCCATGCACTGTATCCTACTTGTCAAAAACGTGAAAGATTATATTACCCCTCGTCTCTGTTCATTTTACTGCCCTGCTTCCTAATTGTCAACCACGTGACAGAATATATTTCCCCTCGTTTCAGTTTATTGTCCTGCACTGCTATATACTCGTCAAACACGTGGCAGATTATATTACCCCTGGTCTCTGTTTATGCCGTGCACTGTATCCTACTTGTCAAAAACGTGACAGATTATATTACACCTCGTCTCTGTTCATTGTCCTGCCCTGCTTCCTAATCGTCAACCAAGTGACAGAAGATATTACCCTCGTCTCTGATAATTGTCCTGTACTGTTTTGTACGTACTCGTCAAATACTTGACAAGATGCATTACCCCTCGTTTCTGTTTGTCCTGCACTGCTTCTTACTCGTCAAACACGTAACAGATTATATTACCCCTCATCTCTGTTCATTGTCCTGCACTGTATCCTACTCGTCAAACACGTAACAGATTATATTACCCCTCGTCTCTGTTCATTGTCCTGGCCTGCTTCCTAATCGTCATACACGTGACAGCATATATTACACCTCGTCTCTGTTCATCGTCCTGGCCTGCTTCCTAATCGGCATACACGTGACAGAATGCATTAACCCTCGTCTCTGTTCATTGTCCTGCACCGTTTCGTACACCTCAAATATTTGACCAAATATATTATCCCTCGTCTGGTGCATAGATATGGGTGGCTATTTAGGTCAAAAAGGTCTTTAAATCTAAAAAAGGTGTCAAATAATAAGAAAGAGGTCAAATAATGTTTAAAAAGGTCTCAAATGCGGAGAAAGGTGTCAAATAATAAAGAAATATGTCAATAAGTGAGTGATAAAATGGTCAATATACAGATAATAGTCTCAAATGTTGATAAAGGGGTCAATACTTAAAAGGTCCCAATGTTGAATAAGGGGTCAAATACAGATAAAGGTCTGATAAAGGTATCACATATTGATAGTCAAATACAGAGAAAGGTGTCGAAAATTCGTAACGGTCAAAAAACACGATAAGATTTCAAAACACGGAAAGGGTTAAAAAAAAAACACACGACAAGGTGTCAAAACACGCCATCGAAACCTTTTTGACCCTTTAGCGTGCTATTGAGACATTTTTGAACCTTTCGGCGGTCCGATGACACCTTTTTGACCTGTTCGGCGCGCCGAAAGGGTCAAAAAGGTCTCAAGCAGTCTCGTGTTATCAACGTGCTATTAACTCTTCCATTTTGCACTAAATATTCATCAATGAATTATATTGATGAATTTTATGATTATTCATAAACTATAACTCGGCTTATCCCTGGCATCCCTACCATCCCACGATCCCTAGCATCCCCATCGCAAGCATCCGTACTATCCCTAGCATCCCTGCTACCCTAGCATCCCTAGCATCTCTGCTACCCTAGCATCCCTACTATCCCTAGCATCTCTAGCATCCCTACTTTCCGTAGCATCACTACTATCCCACGCATCCCTAATATCTCTAGCATCCCTACTATCCCTAGCATTTCTAACATCCCTACTATCCCTAGAATCCCTTCTATCCCAAGCATCCCTATTATCCCTACTATCACAATCATCCCTAGTATCCCTAGCATCCCTACTATCCTTATCATCTCTACCATCACTACTATCCGTAGCATCACTACCACCATGTTAGCACGCCAAAGGAACAAAAATGTCTCAATGGCGCGCCAAAAGGTCAAAAAATGTCTCAATGGCGCGCCAAAAGGTCAAAAAATGTGTCAATGGCGTGATTCTTTAGCTTATATAACTTTTGGCGTGTATTGACACCTTATCGTAGTTTTCGACCTTTTTCGTGTATTGACACCTCTTTAGTATATGAGATCTTAACGTGTCTTTAAGTCTTTATCTGATTTTTAGACCTTAATTAGTATTTATTTTGAGAACTTTATCAATATGTGACGCCTTTATCAATGATTGAGGACTCTACTGGTGTTATACCCCGTTATCAACTATGAGACTTTATCTGTATTTTACCCCTTGATCAACATGTGAGACCTTTGTCTGTATTTGACTCCTTTGTCAACATTTGAGACCTTTATTAATTTGTATTTGACCCATCTATTAAAGGGAATAGCGCATGGTGAGGAAAAGAAACCGCTGACGACGATTTTGTACCAGCTAAACCTTAGCTCATAACTAATACATCACTTACATCATACGATAGAAAATGCGTTCAATCAAATGAAGGATGGTTGATTGAGCGCGCCGTTCACATTGGGTTAAGAGATTGTTGTAGAGTCGCACACAATACCGCTTGCATGTAAACATACGTAGCACAATTACAGACTGCACCAATGTCCAACTTGTTTAGATTCAAATAGTCGCCGCGCGGTGTTCAATTTTCGTTAGAATCCTCACCATGACCGCTTCCCTTTAACATTTGAGACAATTTTCTGTATTTGACTCGTTTATCAACATTTGACACCTTTCTCCGCATTTGAAACCTGTTTTGATGACTTGACCTCTTTCTTATTGTTTGAGACCTTTGTTAGTGTTTAGACCTTTTTGACCTAAATAGCCGCCCATACATATACGCATTATACACCGTACATAGGATGTAATGTTTAGGCACAAAGCCTTCATTATTTTAGGCCCATATGCTATGTTAAGAAAGCTTTCGACGGTAGATATCTGTTAAATTTGCGTACTTGCACTGTATTGACCTATTTAAAGACAACCGTTTTTCATAAGAATGAAGATGTATTTCAATTTTAATTTGTCTTACAAAGTATTAAAACAAACTCGTTATGTTTTATAAAGTGTTCTGAAATGATTCAGTATTTCGAAGATTGTTGAAATTTCACCAAAAAAACATGAACAAAACTGCCCGATCGACCAACCCTGTCTATAATTTGCCTTATCTCCGGATTTCATCCCATGTTTCATACTGTAAGAACTTTGAAGCAACAAATAAAAACAACCTTCCATTCATGTTGATGATTTCAAATAGATTATTTGATTTTGTATATATTATAGTCCGTGTTTAATACTTTATTTAAAGGTATATTATGTGATCTTTCAGGGAACGCCCTCAACATCGAGAAAAAAAATTGAAAGCAGATTTTCTTGCAGATTTACATTTCTGATCATAAATCGTACATACATTCCAAGTTACAGGGCGATACGATTCTTAATAACTTCAAAATCATGGTTTTAGAGTGAAAATAAACTGTCGGGATTCCGACAGTTTATTATTTTCACTCTAAATTCAATCTAAAACCATGATTTTGAGGTAATTAGGAATCGCATCGCTCTGTAAGTTGGAATGTATGTGCGATTTATGATCAGAAATGTAAATCTGCAAGAAAATCTACTTTCTAAAAAAAATCATGAATAGAGGGCGCTCTCTGGAAAAGATCACATAATATGGATTGACCTTGTTATGATCATTCAATTTTATTGACATACAAAACCCAACATACAGGTATAGTCAAATAGCACACATACAATGTAGAAAACATACATAACAGAGAGTACAATGCGCATATGCGCTTCAGTTCATGAATACAATTTACATATTAATATGCCTTTAAGTAGCGCTAATTATTTTGGTAAATCGGTGGTTACTGTATACATAACCTCTAGGTTTGTCGATGTTTCATTTGATTCATTCCATTAATTTTACAAACGTACGCCCCACTCATCTTTTGGCGGGCTGTCAGTTTATCGCTTAAATAGAGTTGCTTTACTGTCAGAAACACTTTTCATGCTTTTAGGGGTATCAGAAAAAAGGGGGTCAGGGGGGTCAGGTTATGGAAATATCCCATTCAATCTCATGTTTCAAGGTGTGACTGATAACAACTTTCACCACTCTTATACATCGCATTTTCCTCTTCATTTAAGTTTCCCTTCTGAGCGCTGTTTGTATTTTTCAAGGCTCTTCTTGTTTGATACTTTACTTGATCGTTGTAGTGAATTTCTTGTATCTTGAGACAAATGTTATTATATTGTAATGTATAAAATAATACAAATGAAATAGTAAGTATTTAAACATAACACGTCTTGAAGTCCTCGATATCTATAGGTATATTATGTAAAAGGTAAAAAATACATTTTCTGGCCTTGAGCTCGGATCAAGGCCTGAAATTAGGGATATATGCCCTTTTTGTTGCCCTATAGCCCAATTGGAGATAATAATCAAATCTATCGGGATGTATTTGGGAAGAGGAACCGATTGTGTCAACCACTAAACAAACATAATGCCAAGGAGATAAGAATATCAGTGCAGGATGTTATTTATAAAAACAAACCAAAAGGTAGTAAACTGATATCCTGGCACATCACACGCCCAAACCAAAATGCATAAGTTCCTTGTTATCTTTCATAACTTTCATTGCTTTATTCTAACTAATATAAATAAAAAGCATTATTGTAGCGCAGGTTCAACTTACTTTAAAGAGGTACTGTGTGCACAATAAGGGTTTCAAAAACAGCTATTGAATAGATTTTAACAGAGTTGCTTCCTTAACACTTTTCACGCGGCTATTGGTTTTACCATGAGCAAAATATATTTTTCAGAAACCTATCCCAACTATAAAGGTCAATATCAAGGATTATTGAACTAATACTAGAGATGTTTGTACTTATTTTAATGCATTTCTCATGGCGATTCCAAATATTGAAATGAAATTCAATAGTTTTGACATTTTTAAAACATTTTGTGAAATTTTTGAATGTCGTCTGCAGACGCCTGCCGCGTGGAAAGTGTTAAATGCCGTAATCGAGGCATTCATGTTCAGACCATCACATGTTATTGTCCCGGGGGGGGGGGGGTACTCACGTATGTCAGGTATACGGGGATGTGCCGCTCCAGTGGGTCGCTTTTTCATGAGACATCCTTAGCCATGGGTAGGCTTTTCAGTGAAAAATCCTTAGACATGGGTCCTGTTTTCGCGATTTTCGCGAAAATTTGCCAAAATTAGGTCATTTTTCGCGAAAATTTGCCAAAATTAGGTCTATTTTTGCGGAAAATCACCCTTAGAAATGGGTATAGGTTTTGAATCTCCAGCGGCACACCCCCGACCAAACCAAATCCGAGTACCCCCCCCCCCGGGTTATTTTTTTTCTTCTTTCAATTATGTTAATTATGGTTGAATTACAGGAAAAATAAGTTCTTATCAGTTTTTATCATCGTGCCTATATACGACAAGTGTACAAGACTACGTATTTAAATGTTATATCAAACAAATGATTTTCATACATTTTATTTGATTTGGTCCACAGGAATATATAATTCAAAATCAGCAGATTATTTCGGTTTTCTCGGTAAAATGTGTTGTCGTGTTGTATTAGCAACGATTTGCGTGTGGGGCAGTGGCTGGTGATTGGCGAGAACATTTTAAATAACGCTTATAAACAGTAAACGGCATTGTATTAACACTTTCCACGCGGCGGACGTCTGCAGACGACATTTTAAAATGTCACAAAATGTTTTTAAAATTAATTACATTTCATCACCATATTTGGATTCACCACGAGAAATGCATTGAAATAAGTACAAACATGCCTAGTATTGGTTCAGTAATTCTTGAGATAGACTTTAAAAATTAGGAAAGGTTTCTGAAAAATGTGTTTTGTATATGGTAAAATTAATAGCCGCGTGTTAAAATCATAGCCACATGTATACGATTATAAATAAATATAAACAAATCGAAGTAGGATGATGAACTTTATATTTAAAGGAGGTGGACATTTGCACAAAATATAGTGCAGTTTTTTCAAAATGTCTTTGCATGTTATACTCAAACAAATCTCACATTTTAGCCTTTTGTACCAATTGGACCCTCGATGAATTATTAGAGAATAATGACTGCGTAACAACTGTTTTCGTGAATTTGTTTGGAAATCAGAGGTTTTTGTTCTGGTCTGAGGAATTGTCCCGAAGGGGCGCAGCCCCTGAGAGACAATTCCGAATGACCAGAACAACAACCGAGGATTTCAAAACAAATTCACGAAAACAGTTGTTAAGCAGTCATTATTCTCATTCATTACTGAAAAAGATGCATATGTATCCAAATCTTTGATTTGTACCGATATAATCACGCTAATAATTGATTAGTTTTCTGTTTATTTTGTCCACCAATTCGTAGTTATTGAACGGTACAAGTCGTGTCATCCCCTCATTAACATTTTTATCATTCAACCAATCAGAAATAAGCTTTAATCGTGTTTCCTCATAACTCATTGAATATTCAGTTTAGGGGCGTTATAGGCTTTAATTTGATTGAGCAAAACAATCGAACACTTTGGCGCAGTACTTTCGGGCAATTATGAGTAACCTGCGCTCGGCGTGCGCGTTATCATCTAACGATTAATTTGATTGGAGCGCACTTGGTACGCAGCTATCGCGATTATTCATGAAGTAATGAATTGTTATTAAAACAACTAAAAGCATACAGCTGGATACTTCACTAATAACAACATGCGTCAGCAAACATCAAAATTCCATACAAACGTTGGGTGTTTTGCAACATTCAAAAAATCACCCTTATCTTAAGCCTCGCTTTGATTAGACAGAAAGTGAATACTAGTTTTTGTTTTGCGCTTTTTCAATATAATGATATACGCAATCCCGCGTGTCAAACAAAATAGTATCAATATGTGTACAGTGTGTCTCAGAAAACCGGCACCTTATTTTGATGGCGTTTTTGTACTTTTTTGACTTTTACATCGATTAAAACAATCATATTTACATTTTTGGAAATCGTAGAATATCGTCATTGTAATTCAGAAATAACAATTAATATTGTTCAATTGATATTTGAATAACAGTTGAGTAACGAGATATATGGAACGAACCGATTTGAAGGACAATGAAGGTGCTGTTTTGCAGCCCGGTTTATGGCATAAATTAATTGCTATCTAATCATGTTTAAAGTTAGTTTTAATCATGTTTATATATACAGGGTGTCCCAAAAGTCTATGCATGACTTTGAAGCTTCGTATTTCACAAAATATAAGTCGTATTGAAAATATGAATACACATTTAGAAAGAAGAGATGTGGGAAATAATGTTGATACCAAACATTGGAGTAACATCTGTTTGTAATGCCACCCTAGAAGTAAAATATGTATTACTGCAAAAATGTAATTTTATACTTCGGAGGAAAAAAGTTCATAAATCCATACCTATTGAAATTAACAAAAAGACGGGTAGAGTTGGTTACACGGAAAGTGATCCGTCAATTGTAATATTTAAAATTTGACATTACAGTGATCCCATCATAATAACAAACTATATCACACATAATATAATGTTTGTTTCTATAGTGAAATCTAGTTTAAATGTTTTCCATTTAAATTTTAATCAGAGACGTGTGCTAATGCAAATCCACAGACCTAAAAAAAATAAATAACGTAACAGAAAAGTGAACACACACACATCACACAGCTATCAAACATGTTAAGATTTAAACTTACCGGATTATGTTAATGTTGCTTGAACGTCGAAGGCTGTTTTACCCATTTAGAATATGTTCCTGTGTTCAAAAATGTATCTGCCAACTTCAGAATGGATATTTTTCCCCGGGGGGGCCAGTCAAACATAATGGTGTACACACGCGTGACCAAATTTTTTCCAGACACCCCCTAAACAAGTTTTACCCTGCAAGCAAAATTACCCCCTAAACAAGTTTTTAGCGCGCTTTCCTTGCAAATTTTGACCCTAAACAAGTTCTTGCCAGAATATGACCCCTAAACAAGTTTTGTCTATTTGCGATTATGACGCTGTAGAGATATAGATGAGTGACACACATGCATTCTCAAATTTGAAATGAGACGCTCAAAAGAAATCGCATAAACGGGGATAACATTCTTCTGGGAACGGAGAACAAAACAAGTTACCCTAAACACGTTCGACAGGTATTTTAAGCCACCCTTTTTCTTGAAAATCAGCGTTTTTGATACCCTTAACGCGTCACTCGCGTGACGCGTCCAACACTGAAAAACACCCCTTTCTACGCGTTTTTTTGGTCACGCCTGTGTACACTATTATGTTTGACTGGGCCCCCCGGGTATTTTTCCTGGCGCGCGTTTCACTTTGAAATGTTTTCTGAACTTTTGTTGAGTAAGTTGAACTGAATTTGTGTCAGCGTAGAACCATACAATTTGTATTAGCTTTATCTATGCTGTAAACCATCTTGAATGAAGACTTTTGCCGTGCAATGTTGTCTACGCCTATTTATGTTGTGAGTGACCGAGTTTGGTAATAACATTAATGTTGCAAGGTAAACAGTGAACTGTGACAAATGCGCAACGTTGCTTTCAGAACGTTAATGTATGCGCACATGATTTTGGCAACAATGTGTGGTACTTGGTTTTCATCGGCGAACCCAGGGGGGGCGATGGGGGCGTGCGCCCCCCCCCCCCCTTCCCTAAAAAAAAAAAGAAGAAGAAGAAGAAGAAGAAGAAGAAGAAGAAGGGAGAGAGGAGGGAAAGGGGAGGGAAAGGGAGAAGGGAGAGAGAAAAGGAGAGGGACAGCCTTACCAGGATTTCTCATCTAAGGTGGGGGGGGGGGGGCAAGCTTGCAATTTAACCAATTTGACTTTCACACAAATTTGTCCAGTCTGTCCACACAAAAATAGTTGCCCCTAAAACAATTGCAGTCAGCCTTGAAAACGGGGGAGGTGGGGGGGGCGATGGACATGTTATTCCCTAAACCGACGCGATAAATTCGTTTCACAAATTGCCTTAGAAGCTATTTAATCGAATGGGTCCTGTTTCAACCGAGTGATAGCAGAGGTGGGCGTGGCCAATGGCCATCCCTCCCCTCCCTCGCCCATTCCCTCTTCGGACACGCCACCGGGGAGGGAGTAAGGTTGGCACAGCAACAGAGACGAAAGGCATAATGTCGGCGAAACAGTATTAGCAGATCCAGGTTCGTCTTAAATACGGCGGAATAACTACGTGCGTAGCGCCTAATCGACGCGGCGTGGAGTTCGGGGCCCGCTTTTTCTTCGTATTAATATTAACAGCTTTCAAAAGTAACTTTACCATGTTTTAGAATATATACCTTTTTTGAGATTTTCGCTCGATGACCATGCAAATTTGTCTGTGTCCTTATTTTCTTTACTGAGTAGCTACTATTGCTTTGGGTTAGGTTCGGGGGCATTTATCAAGCCCGAATGAATGATATTGGTCATTAATAGATGCTAGTGAAATTCTATGTTCACACAACAGAAAGTTCACTTCTCAGGATATTTTATCATTTTCTGATATAGATTTTCTCACTGATGGATTGGATGGTCACATGCTCTAATCATTAGCCTACTCTAGTCCCTTTTTCGTAGAAAACGGCTTAAATGATTTTCCGCCTTCCTTTCTACCCCTTCTCTTTCGATACAGTATAATTTACTATTTATTTGTGTAAAAAAACTGTAAGGGTAAATGCGTATAAATATTATAACAAGTTGGTGTGCAAACGCCACAATGATTGGCTTAAAGTTTGAAGGGAGACGGGCTGTGAATTTATTTCAAAAGTCGCGCTGAAAACACGGGCTGTGAATACGGGAGTCAGATACCACATGCATGTGCGTATAATATGCTGACACACGATAATCGTAAAGGTAAGCATTTTCTTTATTTAATTTACTTGTTGAACGCCAAAAACAGTAGCTCAAGGCCTACAGTTAAGTTATTTTTGTAAAAGATGATGTCTAGGCATAGGCCTAGAGGGAAAATTGGAACCAAACCTAAAGAAAAATACCAACACATTTTTGGTATTTTTTCTAATGGTCAAATAGGGTATAGCATAAGATGCATGTTAGAATGTAGTCCCCTGTAGGCTATACGTGTTGGGGAATAGATGACCCTGAGGCATACCAGTAACAGTAATTCCAACATAAACATGTTGTACCGAACACCCATTTCGTTGTTGTAACATTAATGATATTAGACCAAGCACAAAAATAAAGTAGTTTCTTCAACGC
The DNA here is from genome assembly GCA_035610835.1 of Ophiura sarsii. Classification (NCBI taxonomy): domain Eukaryota; kingdom Metazoa; phylum Echinodermata; class Ophiuroidea; order Amphilepidida; family Ophiuridae; genus Ophiura; species Ophiura sarsii. The sequence goes on from CM069454.1 coordinate 57,286,821, forward strand.
GCATTCTTTCTAGGAATTCTGAAAAGTTCATTTTCTTCTTTATTTCATTCACAACTATGTTAGAATATTTAAGAAGCTGATACATCAGTACTAGAATTGTTTTAGTACAATGAGCATTTTAAAGCAGGCTTTACGTTAACCAACCCCCTTGAATCATGAAATTATTTTACAAAGGCCTTATTCTCGTCAAGTTACACAAACAATCACACAATATGCTAGTAATGGGGGATTTCGCATTGTTATTTTTAAAGAGTCGACATCCTCCTTTTTTCCAAAAGATAGGATTAGAAACTAGTGATTTTTTATTTGTCCTTAATACAACGAGATGGTGAACTTTACTCATTTTAGGGACGCACCATTATATACTCAGGAGGGTTGGGCATGGAAGCTTTCTAAAAAAAAAAAATTGCCCACTATCCAGGAAAAACAACAACTTTACCCACCAACCCGGAAACAAAAATGGTTGTCGCATATTGATGACTATTATTTCGAAATGTGTCGTCATATATTGAGGTTATGCGGATCGAATAGGCATATGTCAACGTGCAGTATTTTTGATGAAGGGTACAACCATGATTGTCGACTGTTTTAAGTTTGTGTGATTAAATGTTGATTACTATATTATCATGTTTCTATTTGGTTATTCATTGGTGTCTCTCGTTTATTTTGTCTCTAATCAAGTCCAAGTTTTATGCACAATTATGTCATTTTTTAACGCAAGGAGAGCGTTTCTAGGCCATTCAGACACGCTAAAACCCAACAGCTTCAATGGGGCTCCGCCCCCTTAACCCCCGCAGGGGCGTTGCCCCTTGACCCCACCGGGGCCCTTAGGCGGGCCCCTGGACCCCACGCCATTGGTGCTAGGACTCAAATATTTTGCGCCCCCCCTCAACACAAGACGCTGGGTTCGCCCCTGGTACTGGTATCGCACGGTCACAACATTTCGCACAGTCACAAAATTTCGCACGGTCACAACATTTCGGAGTCCAAAAAGCACAACGGTCAACAAATAATGCCAATTCCTCAGTGTTTTGGGCCAGATTTTTCCTTATGCACATTTAGCGTCCCGGTATTGGGAATTTAGCGTCCCGGTATTTGGAGCCAGGGGGAGGGGCAAGTTGCCCCCACCCCCCCCCCCCCCCCCCCCCCCCCGGTCGGTACGCCACTGGTCGACATCTTAATTTCGTTACAATTTCACAAATCATGGTTTATTAATAAATAGAGGGAGGGAATAAGGACAGGTTCAAATTACAAACAATTCGCCTCGATCATTATTCAGAGATAGGTCTATGTAGTTTTAAAATTTCCATGGTCTGACCATTATATTTATCTCACTTTTACCTTGAAATAAAAACAGCAATTAAACATTAATGGTATATCATGTTTCGTAACAATACAGAGAATCCACAGCCACGCACAACGGACTATACAAAGAGGAATCGCACCCGGCCTATTTTACATTCAATTATATAGATCTGTCCCGGAATCTGTGCATGACGTCCAATTCATTGCATGAACCGTGTTACCAAATTGACCTAAACATACCATGAAACAGGTGTGTCCTCTTTCTGAAAAATATTTTTAACTTTGTTTAAATTCCGGACAAGATGGCACCTAATCCAAACACGGATAGGTTTTGACATACCTCTCTTAGATCGCATGTAAACTGCTCACAAAAAGTATCGAAACACTTAGAAATGATCCAATATGTAACGGCTCGAAAGGGTATGCATTAATCGAAGCAAATAACCAAGTGCATAATTTTGTTCTGCGCATTTTGACACCTCGATCGTTGAGATATGATGTTGCGGAGCGGAGTTATTGTCATTTCAATGATCGTGGGTCCAGTTTCAAAAGTGACACTCATCCCTATTGAAAATCACGAATCTGATCATTCTAAACAGTAATGCAAACCTCTTTCTTTAGGCGTTATATATTGGATCATTGGTGTTTCGATACTTTTTGTGAGCAGTTTACTTTGATAACCAATGCCTATAATCGATCTTCGTTATTGTTTCGTTGGCAAAAAGAAGAGATTATAACTTATAAGGTGTTTAAAATGATCAGAGTTTTTTATTTTCAATTTGAGATTCATATATTTTTCATACTTACCCCTATCATTATTTACTTTACATTGAATTCCTCATGAAATTACCCATCAGATGATATATAATTGTCAAAGTTACTACGTCGGTACGGTAATTATATACCGGCTAGTGAATATCTCCACTTTTTATTTTATATATTTTTAGAATTTTCAGAAATATTTGTTTAAGGATGAACCCTTCCTTGATATAAACTGCATTTCTGAATTCCTCTAGTTACAAGCTTTCCAAAAATGTATACTTTTGCTATCATAGGTTGAACACTTTTTCTGTTATAGTCATTTTTATAAATCCGGTAAATTGAGGCTGATTATTCATGTTGACTGTGTAGCGAATAGGAAGAAGCTGATGATCATGGTCTTATCCATAATTAATTAGTTGTTACAAATAGTTGACAAGTCTGTTGAACCACATAATTAAAGACTACTAAATATCCTTTAAAATGGGACCAAAATGGTGTTTGTAACATTAGGGGATGACTAGTTATTGTAAAAAGTAACAAAGCATTGGATTATCCCCATTGAGTTTGTACAGGCGGCACCCCTTCCAGCACCACCCCTGGTCCCCAAACATCAAACAGCTGTATCTCCCTTTCTGTATTAGCTATACCAATGCCATTTTGTAGGCAGGTAGCTTGTTATATTAGGGCTTTAAAATGATACAAAATTGTTGAGATAGCTTTTGTGGTTTTCAAAATATTTGAGGAAAATGACAGCATGAAAATAAAAAATGTAACGGCACCACCCTATTGGGAGGCGAGTTCATAACGCGTGACCATATGCATGGTGTTACCTTCATTTAAGGGAGGCAGAGTTAGTCTGGAGTAAAGACTTCAATAAGGGATTATACTGAATAAAGCTTATAATCCCAGAATGAAGTTTTCACACTAGACTAGTTTCGTTATTCCCTTACATGGAGGTAGAACTCTTTATAATATGCTAAACATATATATACCAAACCAAATACGGCTATATATGGTAACAGAGTGTTTACGCAAGCTTCAGACTTGGTATGCTGGTTCCCTGCACCCTGGATCCCCGGCCCAACTTACCTATGGATAAGTTGTGTGGAGCCCATTGATGCAGGGAACCAGCATACAGACTTGGTACCTATAATTCATGAATATTCATTTGTTGATTTTTAGCGTTTCATATAAAGTAATTTGTCGCCAGATACTTTCACTAATTCATCCCATTCTTGTTGAACACGTATGACACACCGGATCGTAGTGGGAGACAGAAGCGTTGAGCCTAAAACATAGCTGTAATTTTGTTAGAGTGTATCACCGATTGATTACTTTACTACTAGCAAGCATAACAGCATAGAGTCGAACCCAGGAGCTGAACCACTGCAGACCTACTGAATCACAGAGGTAAGCTGACTAATATCGAAATACATGCCTAAATTGTAGATGTATTAACTTTCCACGCGGCAAGCAGCTGCCGACGACATTACAAAATTGCACAAAATGTATCGAAAATGTCAAAATTGTTGAATTACATTACCATATTTGAAATCACCATGAGAAATGCATTGAAATAAGTACCAACATGCCAAGTATCGGTCCAGTAATCCTTGAGATAGACCCTGAAATTTGGGAAATGTTTCTGAAAATTATGTATTGTATATTGTAAAACTTATATATAGCCGCGTGGAAAGTGTTAATACACTATAATTCATATACCTCCATCTCCTGATCATCTTTGTCATTATTTTCTACCCGATTTTTTTCTTCCTTAACCCCCTGGGGTCTATACCTGACTATCTTACAGTGATTCCAATTGGTTTATTACAAGATGTACTCATATGAATAGCCAATTCAAATGCAGCTTGTAAAGTGTTTCACTCCCATCTTTATCAGGGATACAATTTTTCTAACAATGTCTCTCATTGGTTCAATAAAGGATGTATCCATCTTTTTAACCAATCGGTCGGTAGTTCCCAGGGGGTTAAATTGAATTGGATTCCCCTGAATCAATCTTGACCGCGTCTCCGAAAAAAAATATCACATAACTTTACTGGCATTTAAAAAGAAATCTGCTTCCAGTTTCGGGAATTTATTAACGTAGGCCTATTTGTCTCTATTTTCAATGTACAGCACCTCCACTTTCAGTGTTCGCTTGTATCCGTAGCCGCAAACACTGTAAACGTCGTTATTTTCAAACCCAAGTCAAGTCAGCCGTGTCAGTGGCGTAGGCCTACCCGAAGGGAGCGGGGGATTTTCCCCGATATTTTGAGTTATGGTTGAGATTGGCACTGTCGGTTCATTTGATAAGGGGAATTATGAAGGTCAAATTTGTAAAAGATAGCATTTTTTGGCGCGCGCATATGCCCTCTCACCCCCCCCCCCCCCCCCGCAAAACGTACCTTGATTCATATGCCCCCTCAACCCAACCCACCCGCAAAACGTACCTTGATTATGACAAAATAAGTGCAAAAGCGCAAATCTTCGCGCGCTACGTGCACATTTTTTAGTCGATAAAATCTTGTCGGTTCACTTTTATTTCTTGCCGCTTAATATGAATAGCCTTATTAAGCTAATTATTAATAGACGAAGACGTTGTGCTGAGAGCGATTCAAGATTTGTACGCCCTGTCGATCACGGATCAGAAATTCAAGATCATTCGATTATTAAATTTGTATTTCAGTCCGAACGTTAGTTATTTGGTCATATACATTATATCGCAAGTTGATACATGAAGTAAAACATTATAAGATATGTGTGTTATTGGTTGTAATACACACAGAAAACACTATGTAAAAAAGTATGTAAATATAGAACTCCATAATTATTATATAAGAGTTTACATAAAACATGTAATATATCCCCAAGCTTGTGTAAATTCCTATGCAAAAGCTTTACACAACTGTTTACATAGTATTATGGAGTTCTATTTTTACACAGATTGTGTATTTTTTACATAATTTGTGTATTTTTTTTACATAGTGTTTTCTGTGTGTACCTGTTCATTTTGAGATGCCTATAGATGTATACATACGATACTTAAGAAGATATTGTTTTGACCGTTTTTGTGTGTAATGTAGGGCAGCCCCTACTTGCAGCCCGCCCCTCCCCCCCCCCCCTCCCCCACTTAGACCGCCTCTGATACCTCCGTATTCAACTGTCCAGCTAATTATTTCTTATCCATGAACTGAGGACTTTTTTTATTTAAAAGAGGACATAATTGACAACAAATCATACCCTCCTTAATTCAATAGGCCTGTGTCAAGTACTTTCAAAATACTTGACACAGGCCTATTGAATTAAGGAGGGTATGATTTGTTGTTAATTATGTCCTCTTTTAAATAAAAAGATCAAAATATGAACATTTCCACGCGGCTATTAGTTTTGCCATTATACAAAACACCTGGGGGAGCGTGTTGAAATTTATTTCAATATTAATTGAACTTTATCACAATTACGACGTATGACCATTTCCGACTACTTTTGTTTATTTTTTGTAGATAGTCAACCATCTTCACCATTCTCATCATGAAGTGTGTTCTTCTACTTCTCATCCTCGGTATTGCAGTGTGTGGTAAGTTTAGGATAATTATAGACAGGGATATAATTTTTTGATATAAAAATGCAATTTCAGCGCAGGATTTCAGAAATGAAATAGTGATATATACAATCCTTTCCAATTCATTTACATTTTGATTCATTATAAAACTATAAAATACCAACAAAATTATGGCGAACTATATTTAGGCTATACTTCTGACAAAATCCTGGCAAAATTCAAATCACGATCCGATTCTCGTTTTTGAAAAAAAGCATTGAATCCAGTTGATTTTTTAAGCCCTTCCTAATTCATTTAACGCACATTTCTTTATCATTCTTTATTCAATTCAACAAAGTACTAATTAGTGAGCTAATTCTGATTCCGACAAATCCTATGCATGCTATGGCAAATTCAATTCACGTGTAAAATAGACATGACAAACAAGTGCATGGGAACTGTATATTTTAGGGTGAGCAGTGGCGTTATCGCATGAATTCGTAAGTGAGTGGGGGCATGTACAATTTAAAACATTATATTCTTTCATGGGAATCGAATTTGAAATTATACGAGGTTACGTTCAGGGAAAAGGGACCAAAACATGCCTTTAAACTCTGAAAAACATTTAAACCATAAACATCTGTAGACTATCTTAACCCTAACCCCGGTTTAGGATTTTTGACCGGGATCACAATTTTCGAGGAAAAAACACCAACTAAATCTCCGGGAACCTGCCGGGATTCGATCCGGGGACCCTCCGTTCTCAAGCCCCACCTTCCAACCACTAAGCCACGGCCCTCAGCTACACATTCTTGCAGTATACTGCACTCATTATATAGGCTCGGTTGACTACGTCATCGAAAACCGACGGCGCATGCGTTTGGAGAGGGACTTTGGATTAGCATGTTTTAGCACTCAGGGGGGTTTAGGGTTAACTAATAAAATGTCAGATTATATGATCCACAATAGAAATTCAGTTTTTCATTGTTTTTGTTGTAAATTATTCTTATAGATATATTTTGTCATTTCTTAACTTCCGTTTCGAAAATCTAAGATTACATGATCCACGATTGCATTTATTGGAATCGGAGTTGAAATTATGCGAGGTTACTTTCAGGAAAAAAGGACCAAAACATGCCTTTTAACTTCATTGTGTTTTCAAAACCTGAAAACAACTAAAAATATCTATACAGTAGGGGAAGGTGGGGTAATGGCGGACACCTTTTGTCAGAGAGGTATAACACACATATAATACGTCATATAACAATAAAAATCATGTAAACACAAAGCACTGTGATGGTTCTACCTTTTATCAAGTTTTTATCAACTCATCATTTTGAAATTCGAAGCTACGACGCAATAAACAAAATGGCGTCGTCCGGCATTACCCCACACTCTGGGGGTAATCCCGGACCGTATTTTTCAATGGCAGCCCTCTTTTTATTGGAATACAGTATTTCAATGGGAGTTAAAAAATACCATTTTTAAAAGTGTAGCAGAAATCAAAGAACAATGTCACATATTTATATGGTCAACAACTATTACCGATTTATGATGTTAAATTGACCACGCCCATATTGGTTACCATGGAAACGGTACATGTCCGGGATTACCCCAATCCATGTACAATGTATGGGCACATCCTCTCTTATTAATGCTCATCATTGTGACTCCGAATTCATTTCTTTTTTATCACAAGGTATCATACATTAAATAAAAAAATAATAAGACTTTGTTTTCCTTGATGTAGAAATACCAGTTTCAAAGAGAAAGTAATGCACCAAAATATCAACTTGCCCAAAAAGTGATTTTTGTAATTCTCGCGAGAATTTGCGAGACAACCATCCCATTTAGGTTTTGTGTGATTTCAATGGAGAGGCACCTAACATCATAGGGTGGCAAAATACCACCTTCTTTCACCTGCCTTTAGATACAGCCCTGTCCGCGATTACCCCGCGTCCGCCATTACCCCACCTTCCCCTACAGTAGACGGAATAGCAATTCAGTACATGTATAGGGCCTATTGTTTTTGCTGTTGTTTTTTATGGTTATGAAATTTAACAATGTTGACATTTTTGAAACATTTTGTAAAATTTTGGAATGTCGTCTGCAGCTGCCTGCCGCGTGGAAAGTGTTAAACACTGCCAACATCAGGATGGCAACAACTTGTCTAACTATAATAGTTTGATAATAGACAAGGAGCCCATGAGGTTATCATTGAATATTCATTGAATTGAAATTAATATTGTGATAATGAACAGTGAGTGAACGTAACCTCATGTTAATTAAGTTCCAAAATTAATTGTATGCAAAAGACTTTCGGTATAAATATGCATGATTAATGATTGAGACCATATGTGAACTACTGTCCAATCAGAGCACGCCACGACTCTGGGCTGGGGTGCCGCGATTCATCAAATCACGTTCTTTTCGGTCGATAAATCAAGGAGTCCGTCATATGGATTATGACGTAAAACATACAACTAACTGTGAATATTGTGT
>CM069454.1:57295030-57342521 GCA_035610835.1 Ophiura sarsii
ATTTGCCAGTGCACTGGCAAATATGCCCGCTAAGTGGGCATATTTGCCAGTATTTACAGTTAGTCCAAAAGTAGCGCTTCCACACAAAAAATGGCATATTCTACCCTTCATATATCAATTGTTTAACTCAAATACCTAAATTGCTAAAATATTTTGTGTCGCTTCAAAAGAAATCTTGGTTGCGTTTTGCCAGAAAAATGATGAAATTCAGTCATTATTGTGGAAAGTGGACATTTTAAAGTTAATCCAAAAGTAGCGCTTCCACACACAAAATGGCATCTTCTATCCTTCATATATCGATAGCTGAACTTGATACCAAAATATTTTGCATCGCTTCAAAACAATTTATGGTTTATACGTTTTACTAAAAAAGATGTAATTTCAGTCTTTTTTGGCAAAAACTATTTTTGAAATTTCATTTTCAAGCTTTCATTGAAAAGGCACTATGACATTAACAAACAGGTAATTCCTCTACGCTTAGGGAAAAAAGAGAAGAAGTTGTGTTGCCCTCAGCGACCGACCCTAAAATCGTAAAAACTAGGGTCGCATTTTTTGTTGTTGATTTAAATCGAATTTAAATTTTATTAACAGAGTCTAAATGTTACTATTTCTTGCTTAAAATTAATAAGTAAGCCTAAATAAATGTTTTTTAGACTTTTGTCACACTATTAACATTAGTTAAATTGACATATGGGCCTATACCATTTTGTCCTGACATAAACCATACATTTTTCAGCCAAAAAAAATTGAAAAAAATGTTGAAAAAAAGAAAAATTGAAAAAATAAATAAAATGTTTTGCCTTATTGTGTACTTATTGGTGTACACACACCAATCCCTCCCCCACCCCCAAACCCCTCCCACCCCATCCCACATGCACAAACCCACTCAACCCCAACCACAAACCTACTCCACTTTCCCACAATGCCCCCTCCACATCTAAACCACCCCTACAACCTCCCCTCCCCACCACAAATCCCCACCCCATGCCACCACAACCCCACCACAAACTCCCTTCCCTTCACATCCTCCACCACAAACCCCATCCCCACCATAAACCCCCTCCCCTTTCCATCACAAACCCCCTCCCCTCCCATCCCACAACAAACCCCCTCCCTTTCCCATCCCCACCACAAACCCTTCCCCTCCCATTCTCAAAACCCCTCCCCCACCACAAAACCCCTCTCCCACCACAAACACCCTACCCACCCCATGGCCTACCCTCCCCACCCCATGCATCCACGCCACCACAACGACCGCCCCATCACAATCCCCCACCCTAAACGGTCCCCTCCCCTTCCCAACCGCACCACAAACCCCTCCCCACCATAAAACACCTCCCCCACCACAAAACCCCTCCCCCACCACAAACACCCTACCCACCCCACCCCTAGGCCAACCCTTCCCACCCCATGCATCCATGCCACCATTCCCCCTTCCCCACCACAAACTCTCTCCCCAGGGCCTATTCCCATTCGCCACCACAAACCCCTGCCCTCCACCACAACCCCTTTGCTTGATGCTGAATGGATGTTTCTGACACACCCCTTGTATTTCATTGGCCACAAGTACTCATTAAGGCTAGTGGATCCACCAAGACAATAGTGCTGGGTGATATCAAGCCTCTCAGTCTCAAACCCAAAATAACAAAATGTTCTTCATCTCTTCAACAAGCATCATAATTTGCATAATTCAAACAGGAAATCAAACATAAACCTTACCTCAACAGATGTTTACTCTATTGGAACAATTATTTTTGGTTTCAAACACGAAAAATAGTGAATTTATTACACACTTTGTCTTGGTTGGCAAATATGGCTCCCAAATTAGTGGGCATATTTGTCCACCTGCAAGGAATGTACTCATGTCGGTCGATGTCAAAATAAATTATTATTTTATTAAGATTTAATATTTTACTACGTCCGATATTTAGTTTAAAAAGGGACACAATGTCATGTTGAATTTTTTTTATTTTAATTAATTTACTTCAGAATTCAAGATGAACATTAACAATTACCATTGGCATTAGCACCAGTTGTTGAACATTTACTAAAAAAAACCCAGCAAAACTTGATTAAAACACTGTTTTAAATATGTTGGAATACCACCATGTAAAATGCTGGCAGTGGTTGGAGCCCGGGGGGGGGGGGGGGGGGGGTGGGGGGGGGGCACTCAACTTTTTTTTGGGTAGGGGTGTGCCGCCCAGGGTCTTAAAAAGGGGGGCTACAGAACTGAACTGAGTCGATTTTATGACGAAAAATAGGGTCTTAGGAACTGATTTTTTCAAAAAAGTAGGTCTTGAGAACTGGCCTAAATTTGAATTTTGATAAACAAAAACGCAAATTTTGGCGTTAGAACGCACATTTTTCGTAGAATTGGGGCTTTGGAACGCAAAATTTCGTGATTTTTGAATTTTAAAAAATATTGGGGGTCTTAAGAACTGATGCAGGCTCAAAAGTGGGGTCATAAGAGCTAGCAGCAGAGGGTGAAAAAGGGGGTCTTCATCGCGGCACATACCTACACCCTTTTCCAATGTCAGTGCCCCCCCCCCCCTCGGGTTGCAGCTCTACCAGCATTTTTGAATCAACGTTTTGTTGTATAAAGAGGGCTTATTTTTCTTAATCCTTATAGGTGTAAGTTCATACCTGTAATACAATTGTAAAAATATACAAATCCCAGTTTTAATCATGTATTTTTGTAATTGGCGCTGCCTCCACCACATCTCTTAACCCTTTGAACCCGATAGGTCGATTTATCGACCTATCGGAGAACGTCGTATAACCCGATAGGTCGAAAAATCGACCTGAGCGAACAGATGACACATTGATCATATGACTGAGTGGTCATGTGACTTGAAAGTCATGTGATGTTCACCCGATGTGAAATACATTGTTTCGCAAGGTTTTCGTTGTGATTTGATGTCATTTAGCTGAAGAAAACAGTCAAAAATAGCGCAAAATTGGATGAATATGCAACACAATATGGCGCAGATGATTCTCAGGTAGACAGGGATGCATTGTTTTACGGTCATGATTGGCAATTTTGGCGATAAAACGGACGTTTTTATGTTATAAATAGGTTACGTTATACGTGTAGTACAATGGCATACTGCCCTCTATCATCGGTAACATATATTACGGATGATATAGGTGTACTATATTTAGCATTTTACCCCCGGAGAAGTCAGGGTGGGTGTACCGAACCCTTATATAACTCCGGGTTCAAAGGGTTAATGCCCTTTAACGAGTTATGGGGCAAACATCAACATTTTAACTTGCTCCGATTTAAAAAAATGATACCTCAAATTGTTCGTCTGATTGCAAGGATTCCAGAAATGATACTTTGTACCACCTAGAATGTCCGTTGTACCTTATAAAGGGGTCAAAAGGTCAGGTTCTATATAGGTCAGTATACTTCATGACCTTTTGACCCACACAAAATATTCCCGGTGGTAAAAAAAATACTAAATATTAATTTCTGGAATCCTTGTAATCATACGAACCATATGAGATATTGTTTTTCAAAATCGGAGCAAGTTTTCACGTTTTTTGACTTGGAGCAAGTTTTCACGTGTTTTGACTCGAGATTTCCTGAGATCTTGCGAAATCGCCACGTCGCCACTCATGCGCGGTTCAAACATGGTGCATTAAAGGTATATTATGTGATCTTTCCAGGGAACGCCCTCAACATAAAAAAAAGAGTAGATTTTCTTGCAGATTTACATTTCTGTTCATAAATCGTACATACATTCCAAGTTACAGGGCGATACGATTCTTAATTACTTCAAAATCATGGTTTAGAGTGAAAATCATGAATAATAATATGCCTTTAAGCCAGGGATAGCACTGGATCCAAAATGTGAGAGGTCCCATGACATTTTTCAGGACCCCGTAGGACTTCAAAAAACAAATTTAAGGGGTCCCCCAAGAAAATGAGGGGTCCTGAAGTTTGGGTATTTAAACAAATTAGTTTTTATGGGCAGTTTTAATGGATTTATATTGTGAGCAAAGGATGGATATGTAATTTACAGAATTTCTTAAGGTTTCCATTTACATACATCGTCAAATTTAAGGGTCCCTTCAATTTTGATCGGGACCCGCAAGTCTTTCCAATTTGAAACCTGACGCGTCACTATTAGAAAGTGAGAGGTCTAGGACGCGTCAGAATGCGACCCCTGCTTTAAGCCCTTCGATCGCCGAATTTGCGGATTCTGATAGCGAGGTTCTTGTTTTTATGAATGAAAAGCTACGAGCGGCACTGTTTTATTTATTATATAATAACGGAAGGGAATTAAAGTAAAGAAGGAATATGGGTACATATTTGTGTTTCATTATATTTACAAAGGTAAAACTCAAAAACTGACTAGAAACTTGTGATATTATTGCCAAATATGCGACTTTATTATGTTTTCTTGTGAGCATTTGTACTTGCCGATCGGGCAGCATGTCATGTTGTTCAGCTAGCTCGGACAAAAAAATGGTTGCCCCTGACTATCAGGCAGGCGATTTGTCGCAGCCTGTTTCATGGCATTGACTCATTTTGGTAAAGTTGCTGCATTTTTATACCGAACACAATATTGAATATTTTACTCAATAATGCTTGATATTAATGATTAAATGAAAAAGTGGAGGATTCTCTGTATGGTACACAATTTAGCTAACTAATAAAGACAAATCAAACATTCTCAGTTATATTTTCAAACATTAAATGCGATACAATGACAAAAAATGTCATTATTACACAAATTTAGCAACAACAACAACACAATTGTCTTTTGTGATAGTTCGGACAAGAGTGTGGACTGTTTTCAATTCAATAGACCTTATAAGAGAAAATATCGCAAATCTTGTTCGGTTTATAAAATGTTCACTTTTACGCAAATGAGCATAATATGTTTACCACAACCAATTTCAAACAACTAAAATTCTTAAAAATTACAGAATCACAGAAAGCCGTTGCTCCCGTGATCAGACGCTTCACCCCAAACACGTTAAAAAAAATTGCAGACCTTAATTATCGTTAAGAGTGGGATCACCCTGGGTTTGTTATCTGTACATAACCCTGATCCTCCAGGTTACTAGGATCCCTAAAAAAGGGTGCACATATTCAATGTCATTGCCCTCATTGATTCCAATAATAGTTGGCTTTCAAATGCCGATTATTTGATTGCGTTGATTTTTCTCAATCTAAAAATATTTTGATCCACAACGAGCACTCAAAATCGGGTTTGAGCCACTTTTAGAAAAATATGTTTTTTTTGGAATGAGTCATTTTCATCATTTACCATTTCGTATTGGGATTTGGGGTCTATACAAGCTTCAAAATAACTGAACCACCTTGTGTATGCAGTTGTTTTTGTCCAATTTGCTTTAGTCTTCCCAAAGATACACTTGTTTGACCATGAGCAAATGAAATCAATATTGTGCGCGTTTTTTGAAAGAAATCATCCATGTGTAAACACTAAAGCCCTAACCAGTAAAGCTAGTTTTTTGTGCGTATCGGGGGGGAGGGGGGAAAAAGTGCTATTTTTTGGACCCGAAAAATCACCCAGCACCCCCCGGGATTCGATCGCGGGACCATCCGCACCCAAGTCTGTCTCTCTACCAACTGAGCTAACTCCCTAGCAGCTATGCGGCCACAAACTCCGTGGCCACATATGCCTGCGGTAGGTGACGTCATCGCGGCAATGCACGTGCCTGGAGATAGTTTCTGGCAGTGAGATTTAGTGAGATTCAGTGGGGTTAGGGTTAAGCATTTCTTCATAAAAATAGCACAGATTTGACTTTCAGTGATCAACTATAATCGAGCATATTTTTAGTAAGGATAAAGCAATTGAGACAAATTGATCATCATATCAAGGTCAATTAGTAAATACTGATTATTAAATGAGTAAGATGACTCTTTCCACAAGCATCTTTTTTCCACAAAAGTGGATTGGAAAGTGGAACTATGGAAGTCTTTCCTGATAAATCAAACTGGCAACATCCTACCCACCATCTACGAAATGATCTCCTGTCATGTGATTGCCAAAAAGGTGGTCCTGTGACCAGTGGAGGGAAGTAGACACTAAGCTAAATGAAGGGATCACAATGATCCCAAAAGCTGCATCAGAACTCTGAATAATAGCTCGAACAAGGTATCTGAATTAAACATTAAATTGCATGCCTTTATTATTTTTTTCAGCACCCCTACTGGAAATGCCATCATAATAAGCACCTCCGCTGATGCTGTCACTGTTGACAATGGTAGTTTCACCCAGGAAAACAGGGCGAGCAGTGCAGAGGTAAGTCTTTAGGGAGTGGTCATCATTATTCTGGAAGGAGAAAAGGGCAGGGAGGAGGCGGGTGCTTATTCTGGACATGATGATTAGATAATGGTGATATCAACCAAAGTAGTTTTAAATAGTACACATGCAAGTTTCATGAAAAAGATCACATGCCTTGAAGTGGGAAAGGGTGAAGCTATTCCTGCATGTGATGTATATAAACTGCTCACAAAAAGTATCGAAACACTTAGAAATGATCCAATATATAACGGCTCGAAAAGGTATGCATTAATCGAAGCAAATAACCAAGTGCATAATTTTGTTCTGCGTATTTTGACACCACGATCGATGAGATACGAGATTGCGGAGCGGAGTTATTGTCATTTCAATGGTCGTGGGTCCCGTTTCAAAAGTGACAATCATCCTATAGAAAGAAGTTTGCAATACTGTTTAGAATGATCAGATTCGTGTTTTTCAATAGAGATGAGTGTCACTTTTGAAACTGGACCCACGATCATTGAAATGACAATAACTCCGCTCCGCAACATTGTATCATAACGATCGAGGTGTCAAAATATGCAGAACAAAATGATGCACTTGGTTATTTGCTTCGATTAATGCATACCCTTTCGAGCCGTTATATATTGGATCATTTTTAAGTGTTTCGATACTTTTTGTGAGCAGTTTACTAAGACAACATAGTGATCAGAAATTTAAGGCAGGGTCAGAAGTTTGTCACAGGTTGCCATAATCCATTTAGATTCTGGCAAAGGATAGTGTGTTAGACAGAATTTCTGGTTCTACCTCCATGTATGGGTGTCATGAAACTAGTCTAGCATGAAAACTTCATTCTGGGATTATACGCTTTATTCAGTATAATCCCGCAATGAAGTCTTTACCCTAGACTAACTCTGTCTCCCATACATGAAGGTAATACCGAATTTCTGAGCCTGTGAGGCGAACTGCCGAATCCATTCTTGCAAAGATTCTCGCTGGTGAAGTTGTGAGAATCCAAGCTGAGTCTCTTAGATAATCCATAGATTCTCATCAAATCCTTTGCAAGAATCTAAATGGATTCTCTCAACCTTTGACCCTGATAGGCAAGTATTGCTGAAAGGATTGAATTGAATGGGTGGTCATAAATACTCTGATATGGGGGCTATACTATAATACTGCACAGTGTGATGAGCAATACCAACAAGTCAACAATGGTAGCACACAGGCAAGTATTGCTGATAGGATTTTTTCATTTAGGGAGAATTCATAAATACGTTGATAGGCGAAAAGGAAAGGCTAAATTATGTGCATTCAAAAACAATTTCTTTAATAAGATTTATTTTTAATTCATCCCAAAAAAGTATTTTTTATTTCAAAAAAAAGGAAATTCTAAAAATTTCACAATTATAGGTCGAACACAGGTGTTTTCTTGTATTATATTTGTGGAGAAATTCTTGTATTAACAAATGTTTTTGTTTTAATTTTTTCACTTTAATTGCTCTTAGGCTCAAAAGACACCATCCCCGTTGAAGAAACCCATCAAAAGACCCTACTCCGTGAGAAAACCCGTAAGGAGATACACATGCACCAAAGAAAACTGCCAACATTCCTTCACCAATGCTTACAACCTGCGGCGTCATCTGAAGAAGGTCCACGATATCGACGTGCCACAGGGGGAACCCCGCGTCAAGATCAAATGTCTTCACCCGTCATGCACGGCAGAATTTGTGCACGTCACAAAGATGTTGACGCACCTGGAGAACGACCACGGGGTGGACATTCAGAGAGAGAACCTCACTTTTAAGGACATTGACGAGTTCCGCAAGTGGAAAGAGAACGAGCAGACGACAAATTTTGTGTATTTTAGCAAGTATCAAGGTGCGAAGGCCGTTCCGAAAGATAACAGTCACATGGTGATGTACTATAAGTGTCAACGGGATGGCTCGCAGAGATCGCACAGACGTAGGGGTTTTATACCCAAGACTAACAAATCGAGGGGCACCGTGAAGATGGGTATCACATGCCCGGCTAGGATGTTAGTCAAAGTTAGCAAAGGAGACGGAACAGTAGAGGTCGAGTACATACAGTCTCATTCCCATCCTATAAGTGCCGAAGACTCCAGGCGTCAACCGTTACCCAAATCCTTAAAAGATGATATTGAGGCTAAATTGGCATCTGGGTTATCGGAGGACCAGGTGTTGACACAGTTGACGGGTGGTTCGTACGTGCCGCCAGGGAAACAAGGAGGCAACAAGAAAGACAAACAAATGTCGGGCGATCGTACCTCTAGGAACTATGGCGTCCCCGTAGAGAATGGAGTGTACTTTATCAACAGGAAGCGCGTGACCATGATGAAACGTCGTCTTCGCGTGCAGACCACCGACGACGGGATAACGGTGGCAAAGAAACAGAAGACTGAGGAGGATGTCGCGGTGCAAGTGGCGACGGTCAAAGGACAGCTAAAGCAGTTATCAGAGGAACTTGACGATGAACGTGTCTGCAAATCTCTGCTGCCCGAAGTGCAGTCGCTTGTTAAATGTTTACTTGAGAAATGCTCAGCCTTAAAAAGAAATCATTTGCCATCAACACAGTCAGGAAGTGCTTTATCCGAGCACCAAGTTGTTACACCTAGTACTACCCTTAATTCACACTTGATTCAGCCTAGTGACACTTTAACTGCCTCAACACCATTTACTCCAGGTGTTCAGGCGATTCCAAAGGGGTCAGCAAACCCACCAGAAATCACAGAACCTGATGATCCTAACATGATCGTGAAAAAGATGTACTTCTCCGACGGAAAGAACATCATCCAGGTAGCGATCAAGAAACAAATCAATCGGCAATCCACCAAGATTGTGGAGGATTCCCAGAATCCTTCAGTGCCTTTGTTTACTAGTGTTCAGAGCACCGAATACAATCATAGTACAAAAGGGGATGATTCCTCCCCTGTGATTATTGATAATAATGAGGTAGATACAACTAACACTAGCCAGGGTGCCGACTGTACCGATGCAATCCAGAACAGCATTGTGTTGATAGAGTCTTCAGAGACAGATGCATCGCTGTCCATGCCGAGCCAGACTTTGCCAGAGACTATCGGTGAGCCTGTTGCCATGACCACACCCAGTCAATCATCACTCTACGAGGAAACCAGTATGGCAGAGGAGGAGGGTAACATAGACGATAATCTTAATACTCAGGAGGTGGTGCACATCATAGAACAGCCGCAGATTATCTATAATCTGCCAAGCGAGGGCGCTTATGTTACAGTGTGCGATATAGACGACGCTGATGGTACTGTTGGTGGGGGTGGGGATGAGTTCACATCTCAAGGGGACCAAGGTGGGGCCACCATACTGCTTAATGCTATTATTGCAGCTAATCTTAATATTGAATCATGATACTTTAGGTTAAGGCGAAGAAGAAAATAACCCTGTTTTTCGGGAAACCGAACCGCTGTCATCTGGATTTTTTTTAAAATAAATAAATTAGTATATAAACATTTGGGTTATTTCAATAATTTTTTTTTTTTTTAACAACAAACATTTTCAACATTTTTTCAAAATAATGAGTCGGTCGGGCCTGTACAGTAGAACAGGGTTGCGGTTTTTAGCCACATAAAAGATAAACAAATAATTGATGAGTCCTGGCTTAAAGGTATATTATGTGATCTTTTCCAGGGGACGCCTCAATCCTCGAGAAAAAAAATTGGAAGCAGATTTTCTTGCAGATTTACTTTTCTGATCATAAATCATAAATATATTCCAAGTTACAGAGCGATACGATTCCTAATAACCTCAAAATTATGGTTTAAAGAGTGAATTTAGTGTAAAATTTGAAAAATAGATTGTACCGCTCGGTTCAATCTATTTTTCAAACCATGATTTTGAAGTAATTAGGAATCGTATCGATCTGTAACTTAAAAGATCTTTATGATTTATGATCAAAAATGCAAATCTGCAAGAAAATCTACTTTCTAAAAAAAATCAGAAATTGAGGGCGCTATCTGGAAAAGATCACATAATATGCTTTTAAGTCGAAGAAAACAACCCTGTTTTTCGGGAAAACGAACCGTTCAGGTAAGATCGGTCATCTGGATAATTTTCAATTTGCTTTAACCCTTTGAACCCGGGGTTATTATAAGGGTTCGGTACACCCACCCTGACTTCTCCAGGGGTAAAATGCAAAATATAGTACACCTATATCATCCGTAATATATGTTACCGATGATAGAGGGCAGTATGCCATTGTACTACACGTATAACGTAACCTATTTATAACATAAAAACGTCCGTTTTTATCGCCAAAATTGCCAATCATGACCATAAAACAATGCATCCCCGTCAACCTGAGAATCATCTGCGCCATATTGGGTTGCATATTCATCCAATTTCACGCTATTTTGACTGTTTTCTTCAGCTAAATGACATCAAATCACAACGAAAACCTTGTGAAACTATGTATTTCACATCGGGTGAACATCACATGACCACTCAGTCATATGATCAATGTGTCACCTGATCGCTCAGGCCGATTTATCGGCCTATCGGGTCACAGCGCGTTCTTAAATAGGCCGATTTTTCGGCCTTTCGGGTTCAAAGGGTTAAGAACAACATTTCAAACATTTTGAACATTTTGGGTCGGGCCTGTAGCACAGGGTTGGGATTTTTGCCCACATAAAAGATAAACAAATAATTGAGTCCTGGCTTAACATATAGTCCTAGCTAAGTCCTACTGGGACGGATCTTTATTTTTTTAATTCATTGGACCTTTTATATCATTTTAAAAAACGTTTCAAGATTTGAAGGTCCCGTTTTGGAATCTTTTTCTTGGCATTTCTATTGGCAAAATATAGATAGAAAAACAAAAGTTTGTGGGCCATCTCTGTAAGACTTAGTGCTGGACTAACAGTTAAAGGCATATTATGTTATCTTTTCCAGGGAGCGCCCTTTAGTCATAATTTTTTTTAGAAAGTAGATTTTCTTGCAGATTTACATTTCTGATCATAAATCAAGAATATATTCTTAGTAACAGAGCGATTTGATTCCTAATTACTTCAAAATCATGGTTTAAAGAGTGTAAATAAACTATCAGGTCCGTGGGACAACTTATTTTTCACTCTAAATTCACTCTAAAACCATGATTTTGAAGTAATCAGGAATCGTATCACTCTGTAACTCAGAATATATTTATGATCAGAAATGTAAATCTGCAAGAAAATTTACTTTCTATAAATAATCATGAATAGAGGGTGCCCCCTTGAAAAGATCACATAATTTGCCTTTAAGCCGGGACTAAATGCTTTGGTGAATATTGGCTAATGTCTTTAAAATGCTAAATTTCCAAGGTCATGCTTTAGCCCTGTGTTAAAGGAAGGGTCCCGCAAGCACAACATTGAGCATTATTTGTTAGAAAAAATAATTATCAAGCCGAAATTACGTAATTATATAGAACAAAACACCATACTAGTCACAAAAATGAATAAAAACTGCCATCACTCAACATGCAATTTTTAAAATTCGCGGCAATCGAAAGTCCCGGTGTTGATGACGTCATGGGTATCGGTGCTCAAATTTGCGCATGTGCATTGTATAACTATGACATCATCGACACTGGGACTTTTGATCGCCGCGAATTTTAAAAAGTGCATGTTGAGAGATAGCGGTTTTTATTTGTTTTTGTTATAAGTGTGGTGTTTTGTTCTATATAATTGCTAGATAGTTATGTTTCTAACATATAATGTACACTTTTATGCTTGCGGGACACCTCCTTTAAGGTGTCCAATTAAAGCAAGCTCTCCCCCAATACTATACTGTATCAACTTGTTATTATTATTATTATTTATAAATGGTTATATAGACAGATGATACAAATTCGTGAAATTAAATTAGTTATGAAAAATTGACCAAATGTTTATTCGCTAAATTCAGTTGTCGTGAAATTAAATAGTTTTACAGTATATGGTATGACACAGAAGAATTCATGTATGCTGGTTTGCATTCTATGCTTGCATGCAGGGTTATGGAATGACACAGAAGAATTCATGTATGCTGGTTTGCATTGTATGCTTGCATGCAGGGTTATGGAATGACACAGAAGAATTCATGTATGCTGGTTTGCATTGTATGCTTGCATGCAGGGTTATGGAATGACACAGAAGAATTCATGTATGCTGGTTTGCATTGTATGCTTGCATGCAGGGTTGTCATGGAATGACACAGAAGAATTCATGTATGCTGGTTTGCATTGTATGCTTGCATGCAGGGTTGTCATGGAATGACACAGAAGAATTCATGTATGCTGGTTTGCATTGTATGCTTGCATGCAGGGTTGTCATGGAATGACACAGAAGAATTCATGTATGCTGGTTTGCATTGTATGCTTGCATGCAGGGTTGTCATGGAATGACACAGAAGAATTCATGTATGCTGGTTTGCATTGTATGCTTGCATGCAGGGTTGTCATGGAATGACACAGAAGAATTCATGTATGCTGGTTTGCATTGTATGCTTGCATGCAGGGTTGTCATGGAATGACACAGAAGAATTCATGTATGCTGGTTTGCATTGTATGCTTGCATGCAGGGTTGTCATGGAATGACACAGAAGAATTCATGTATGCTGGTTTGCATTGTATGCTTGCATGCAGGGTTATGGAATGACACAGAAGAATTCATGTATGCTGGTTTGCATTGTATGCTTGCATGCAGGGTTGTCATGGAATGACACAGAAGAATTCATGTATGCTGGTTTGCATCGAATGCTTACATGCAGGGTTATGGAATGACACAGAAGAATTCATGTATGCTGGTTTGCATTGTATGCTTGCATGCAGGGTTGTCGTTTGACACAGAAGAATTCATGTATGCTGGTTTGCATTGTATGCTCACATGCAGGGTTATGGAATGACACAGAAGAATTCATGTATGCTGGTTTGCATTGTATGCTTGCATGCAGGGTTGTCATGGAATGACACAGAAGAATTCATGTATGCTGGTTTGCATTGTATGCTTGCATGCAGGGTTGTCATGGAATGACACAGAAGAATTCATGTATGCTGGTTTGCATTGTATGCTTGCATGCAGGGTTATGGAATGACACAGAAGAATTCATGTATGCTGGTTTGCATTGTATGCTTGCATGCAGGGTTATGGAATGACACAGAAGAATTCATGTATGCTGGTTTGCATTGTATGCTTGCATGCAGGGTTGTCATGGAATGACACAGAAGAATTCATGTATGCTGGTTTGCATCGAATGCTTACATGCAGGGTTATGGAATGACACAGAAGAATTCATGTATGCTGGTTTGCATTGTATGCTTGCATGCAGGGTTGTCGTTTGACACAGAAGAATTCATGTATGCTGGTTTGCATTGTATGCTCACATGCAGGGTTATGGAATGACACAGAAGAATTCATGTATGCTGGTTTGCATTGTATGCTTGCATGCAGGGTTATGGAATGACACAGAAGAATTCATGTATGCTGGTTTGCATTGTATGCTTGCATGCAGGGTTGTCATGGAATGACACAGAAGAATTCATGTATGCTGGTTTGCATCGAATGCTTACATGCAGGGTTATGGAATGACACAGAAGAATTCATGTATGCTGGTTTGCATTGTATGCTTGCATGCAGGGTTGTCGTTTGACACAGAAGAATTCATGTATGCTGGTTTGCATTGTATGCTCACATGCAGGGTTATGGAATGACACAGAAGAATTCATGTATGCTGGTTTGCATTGTATGCTTGCATGCAGGGTTGTCATGGAATGACACAGAAGAATTCATGTATGCTGGTTTGCATTGTATGCTTGCATGCAGGGTTATGGAATGACACAGAAGAATTCATGTATGCTGGTTTGCATTGTATGCTCGCATGCAGGGTTATGGAATGACACAGAAGAATTCATGTATGCTGGTTTGCATTGTATGCTCACATGCAGGGTTATGGAATGACACAGAAGAATTCATGTATGCTGGTTTGCATTGTATGCTCGCATGCAGGGTTATGGAATGACACAGAAGAATTCATGTATGCTGGTTTGCATTGTATGCTCACATGCAGGGTTATGGAATGACACAGAAGAATTCATGTATGCTGGTTTGCATTGTATGCTCGCATGCAGGGTTATGGAATGACACAGAAGAATTCATGTATGCTGGTTTGCATTGTATGCTCACATGCAGGGTTATGGAATGACACAGAAGAATTCATGTATGCTGGTTTGCATTGTATGCTTGCATGCAGGGTTATGGAATGACACAGAATAATTCATGTATGCTGGTTTGCATTGTATGCTTGCATGCAGGGTTGTCATGGAATGACACAGAAGAATTCATGTATGCTGGTTTGCATTGTATGCTCGCATGCAGGGTTATGGAATGACACAGAAGAATTCATGTATGCTGGTTTGCATTGTATGCTTGCATGCAGGGTTGTCATGGAATGACACAGAAGAATTCATGTATGCTGGTTTGCATTGTATGCTTGCATGCAGGGTTGTCGCTTGACTGACATAGTGGCGGCTAAATTATCTGCCAGCTTGATTTGGTTGGTCAGTCTGAGTGCGGGTTACTGCCCACTAGACGACGACAATTTAAAAAATCACCTGTTTTATGGTTGGACGGACCTGTCAAGTAGTCGGTCGGTCTGGCTTTTTTTTCTTTCTTTTTTAACCTAAAATGTCACCAAAATCTACAAAAATTTCCGACATATTTTCGGCCGAAACACAGCTTATTTTACACGATTTGAGAATCTAAAAAAAATCATCTTGAAAAACGCAAAAAGTGTGTCGGTCAGGCCCGTTAAACAGGGGTTTTTTTCATTTTCCTTGCCTGTGTGTATATTGACAACCAGCGTTCGAAATAAGAAAAATATATTGGTCATCCACCGGATAACCTAGGTTGGGATTTTGGTCATCCGCCAATAATTTTGCTTATCCGCATTATTTCAGTGGCAAGCTCAAAAATCATATTTTTAAGCGAGTCTTCATATATACACATACATATAATTATTGACAACTCCACATTAACCTCTATGCTCCATAAACATGATGAACAACTTTCTCTTTATTTTACAATCTCCTCTCTTTTAACTACTATTTTTCTTCAGTCACTTATTTGTTTTAGTCGTCACGTTCTTTCAGTACGTCTCTTAATAGGACGACCAGCTGTAAGCCCTGAAATGCATCCTGATGATCCTCTTCTTCATTCGTTCATCTCCCGACTCCATTTGATCTGTATCCAGGTCATCCTCATCTGACTCAGCATCATGTTTCACAACTGCAGGGTCGGTGTCGTCCACTGTGTCAGTGTCATCCTCATTTACAGCTTCTAATGCATCCTGATGATCCTCTTCTTCATTCTCATCTCCCAATTCCATTGGATCTGTATCCAGGTCATCCTCATCTGACTCAGCATCAAGTTCCACAACTGCAGGGTCGGTGTCGTCCGCTGTGTCAGTGCCATCCTCATTTACAGCTTCTAATGCATCCTGATGATCCTCTTCTTCATTCTCATCTCCCAACTCCATTGGATCTGTATCCAGGTCATCCTCATCCGACTCAGCCCCAAGTTCCACAACTGCAGGGTCGGTGTCGTCCGCTGTATCAGTGTCATCTTCATTTGCAACTTCTAATGCATCCGGATGATTATCTTCTTCACTTTTATCTCCCGACTCCATTGGATCTGTATCAAAGTCATCCTCATCTGACGCAGCCTCAAGTTCCACAACTGCAACTGCAGGGTCGGTGTCGTCAGCTGTGTCATTGTCATCCTCATGTGCAGCTTCTATGGGTTGGTTCATTCGCGACCATGACTTGTTCTTTCAGTACGTCTCTCAATATGACGGTCAGGTCTATAGCATCTAATGCATCCTGGTGATCCTTTTCTTCACTTTCATCTCCCATCATTTTGGTCATCCGCCGGATGATCGGCCAAGAAAAACTGGTCATCCGCCGGTAGATTTGGTCATTTCGGATGACCGGATGGCCGCTATTTCGAACGCTGTTGACAACCCTGTATCACATGGTCTTCATATTTATGTGACCAGTCAATATCAAAAAGTAGGCATTAAAGATATTGATGAAGTAAATACATGAAAACAATAGAAATGTAGGAATAATTTAGATACCTTTTTTGGACCATTGTGTTGAGCTCCGTAGCTTTCGAGGTCATCACGACCCCTTCATTCAGCGTAGTGTTTACTTCCCTCCGTTTGTCACATGACCACCTTTTGGGCGATCACATGACAGCAGGTCATCGTAGATGGCGGGTAGGTCGTAGCCGGTGTCTCGGTTGAGGGTCGGTTTCTGTGTCCTGATTTCAATCGTCTCTCTGATTTTACATTTCAAACGTTGAATGAAGGGGTCGTGAACACTACGCTGAATGAAGGGGTCGTGATGACATCGAAAGCTACGGAGCTCAACACAATGGTTCGAAAAAGGTATCTAAATTATTCCCAAAATCATGATCGAACCCAATATCAGTCTACATGCTTCTAAAAGTGTAAACAAATATCCACCTAATATTTCACAAAGAATCTGAATGCATTGACCAAATTTTTTAAGTGAGGTGTCATTTTAAAGCTTACAAATTAATACTTCTGCATGGAAATCATATCTGAATGACAAAAGCAACTCTTTTGATGTGAATGGTCACATAATGGAAACCTATATCTGGGACCAAATAACAAAAATTACATGTTTGTTATCCCTTAATTGTGGCTTCTTATTTTGATAACATCTTTGTAAAATGTAACATTTGTGACGCCATCAAGCGGGCTCAAGATAAGCAGGCACTGGGCGATTTTTACCCCTCGGTCCTTCCGCCAAAGCGCCCGGTAACGCTGAAAAATAAACAACCGAGCGCTGATATTTTGTCCAAACCAGCACCCAGGAAGCTTGCCCAAAACATTGAATTTCGCTTAAGCTTATTCGGTAGTCTATAATTAGGTCCCGGTTCTCAATAAATCCCCCTGATCCGGGCGCTACTTTTGTAAAAAAAGAAACTCCTGGTAAAAAAACTGTTATCTTGAGTCTAAGAGCGGAATGAGTCGTATTGCGGGAATATTGATTTTGAGTTACAGATAAAAAGAAGTGACAAATTGTAATATGTTTTACTTTGTTAATTCTTAGTTGGTAAACTGTTTGTAACTTTAAGTTTTTAAAAAACTAGATTTTAGTGGGGTTTGGACCATACTGTAGTATTTTCACCTGCTTTTAAATGATGGACAAATATCAAAATTCAAAACTGCCGACATGTGACTCATTTCGCTTGATCACCATACATTTTTTGTTTTAGACATTAAAATTGTCAAACACAATGAAGAATTTTGCAATCATCACTACAGGGTGAGTAAAAAAAGGTGTAAAGTCAGTGTAAGGTTTTTTTGGGTTTTTTTTACGCACCCTGTATTCTATGCCTGTAACAAGAGCTGCCCTTTTATTGCAAGTGTGCTGGATAACTTCTACAGGGCAAGTCATACAGAAATGGCTCTTTTTGGGTGCCCCAAAAGCACCACAAAAATTGTAGGCATACATAATTTATTCAAAACCGATGATACAGTGGAACCTCTTTTAACACAAACTCTGTTAACACAAAGTATTATTAAAGTCCCAAGCTTATGATTATTTTATAGCCTTATACTATGATTGGTTAACACAAATTCCTGTTAACACAGACTAACATGCACTAACAAGGTTCCACTGTAGTGCTAAAAAGACCATACATATATTCAGGGCTGTACCATGGCTGTACTTAGTACCCGCCCACACGCCCTTGGCGGGTCATTTTTGCGTCGGGTGGGTAACTATTCAAATATACACGCCAGTAAGAATTTTGCTGTTGGTAAATGAAGATTACTTGTTTACAGTCGGGCTGGTAACTTTAACATGCTACCAGCCCGGCTGGCTGTTTGGAGAAAAAATTAAGGTACACCCCTGCATATATTTGGTGGAAAAGGGCATGAATTTTGGATTCAAAATTACTGGAAATGAATAGAACTGTGGAAATTTGAGTAAGAAAGAGCCCAAATTCAAGAAAAAACTGAAAATAGGCATCTCATGTGATTTTAAAAAAGCGCTCTTCCGCAGAATTCACTGAAGTATTGTGTGATAATTCGACCATCCAGTGGATTGGCTTTAAAATAGAGGACTTTACTAAAATAAAATTACGTGATAACGTAATGATCGCTTAAAAACAAATATCGTCAGCCTGCTTCGATAATTGCCTAACTCACTTTTCAGCGAAATTGAGCTTTTGCATAAATCTTGACCTCATTACACTCGTGGCATTTTGCACATGTTGTAATAATGCCGAAGTCATTGACCAATCAAAAATGTTGATAAATGCACTATTTCAATTCTGCCTAAGTCAGCCTTGTGAGTTTGGCAGATTGTAATAATGATGTAAAATGTTTAAAATGGGTATTATTAACTTGTGTTAGGGCCTAAAACAAGCCACATTCTACTTAAATGTATATCTCTAACCTAATTCTATCCAACAGTCACTGCTCTTGTTGGAATTCACCTGCACTATTCATGGTGCTATTCAACATATATCATCAGCCTGCTTCGATAATTGCCTACCTAACTCACTTTTCATATTTTTGTTGTTTTCTAAAAACTAGAATAAAATCAGTTAGGCATTAATCGAAGCAGGCTGACAATATGTTGAATGAAAGCCAAAATAATGTAGTATTTTTAGCACCACCATTGGTTTTGAATAAACATGCCTGTGACGCTTTTGCGAAATAAGTGTCTGTTCTTTCTGACTCATCCTCATCAAATGAGAGAATTATACAAAAAAGAACCATCATCATTCGGTGGTCTAACAAACCAAATGGGACCAGGAGCTTGCTGAAACTCTCTTGTGGAACTGATTGTGATTTATTAAAGCATTGTGTAGTAAAGTTGAGGCCCTCGCTTGTAGATATCAGCAGTGACGTACATTTGTTGTTGGCATTGGGGGGATGATTGACCGGTGGTGGCACCATCATCAACATTTGAAGGTATATTATGTGATCTTTTCTCAATCCTCGAAGAAGAAAAAATTGGAAGCAGATTTTCTTGCAGATTTTTATTTTTCTGATCATAAATCGTAAATATATTCTAAGTTACAGAGCGATACGAATCATAAGTAGGCCTACCTCAAAATCATGGTTTTAGAGTGAAGTTAGAGTAAAATTTGAAAAATAGATTGTACCGTATGTAGCGGTACAATCTATTTTCAAACCATGATTTAGAAGTAATTAGGAATCGTATCGATCTGTAACTTGGAAGATCTTTATGATTTATGATCCAAAATGCAAATCTGCAAGAAAATCTGCTTTCATAGAAAAAATCACATAATATGCCTTTAAACAATGCGCGCAAAGCTTTTTAGGGGGAATGCGTATGTGTACAAAGCACGCAAATACTTTGGTTTATTGTAAAAATTGCCTGAAATTAGCTTAATTTGTTATGAATTTCATTTCCATTACGGTGAGCATTTTATCATGCCAAACATTGGGGGGGGGGGTTACATAGGCCATCCCCCATGGTCAAATAATCCCCCCCCCCCCCCCCGGATTTACGCTTGTAGAAATCAGTGGGGATTTGCCCTCTGAACCTTTTTTTGCGTTTTACCTATGAATATAGACTCCTAGTCTGTTGAAGAGATATGACATGTAAAATACAGTTTTATTAGACCGATTATGTACACTTTGTCTCATA
Source organism: Ophiura sarsii (assembly GCA_035610835.1). Lineage (NCBI taxonomy): Eukaryota > Metazoa > Echinodermata > Ophiuroidea > Amphilepidida > Ophiuridae > Ophiura > Ophiura sarsii. Next base: position 57,315,007 of record CM069454.1, read on the forward strand.
AAATAGACCAAATGAATAGCACTTCGGCGATATTTTGCTGATTTTCATCCGTTTCCGTCACACTAAATGGAAATTTGGTTTTCGCCTCTCTCCAGAAAAGTACTCAGATCAGTTGACAATCATTTTTGTAGCTAAGGTTCCAAGTTACAATTTTCATAAGACTGGCTTATATATATAATAACAAAGTAATGACGTAGGAGGTAGCATTTATTGAATGACCCTTGTATGATGTGTTGATTAAGAGATATTAGACGGATCAATACACACATGCTCAAATAGCACTCCCCCTATGGTGTTGTGCCATTATTCACATATCAACATTTTGCGCGAGTGCAACGATTTTCCTTATTTTTCTAGAAACAAAACATGCATATTTATTTACCTTTTATTCTTCCGTGACACTGTACAAATCAAAGTTCACAATTTTGTGCATACTTTTATTTTATTTTCTTACTAATATAATTTCATATAATAAAAACATGATTGTTACAAAGTTTGATAACATCCACAGTAAAAATTGGTGAACCCATTCTCTGTGAACATCAAATCAAAATCAAAACACAGTGTGTAAAGTGCGCATGTACAAGGTGTGTCAAAAAAAGTGTCCCATGTAAAACATGGTTTCTTTTGGCCATGACAAATATAAAAATTGTTTGCAAAATACTAGTAATTATGTTCAGCAATCTTTAATGTGCCATAAGATTTTTTTTTATCCATTTTGGAGATTCCGTTATCAAATAATGGCAAATCTACTCGGGCATGTTCAAATTCAACTTTGGCTACTTTTCATTGGAAGAGAGCTCTTTTATTAGAATCGTCATTCAGTGGGATATTGAACATAATCAATAAAATCAATAATAGTCTACCTACTAACTGTTGATTGTTTGGTTGAATTTCAACAACAACAACATATTTTCATCCATATTATCCATGACATACCATAAAATATTTGAATTTTAGACGGTATTTTAAACAATACATTGACATTTTCTTGTTCAACAGTGGCCAAAGTGGGATTCGTACTCTTGTTACTGAATTGATCATATCTCGATAGTTAGGTGGTGAAATTCAATTGGATAAAGTGTATTTGATAGCGGACTAACAGGGATTATCAACAGTCTGTTTTTCAAAAACAAAACCACAAATTGTCTAACTCATGGGACACCTTTTTTGACACACCTGTATAGCGAGAACATAAAGTGTAATTAGATCATTTCAATGCACTATAAGCATATTTTAGTTTCCTGATTTCTGCTTAGTTTGAAATTACTACTATTAGTTTTGAACCAATCAGAGAGCAGGAAACTAAAAATGTTGACCAAACAGACAGCATGATGACAATTTCTTGAATTTAGTGGTTACAGGAAAAAAATCCTGTTCTACAGGCAAACGGACCTCTATCTCAGGTAAGGTCGGTCGGGTGGGATTTCCAAAAACTTTTGGTGCATTTTCAACAACAAAAATCAAAAAAGTTAACAATTCGTAAACATTTTCTTGCTTGATACTCGATTGCTAGAAGGTTCAGTGAGCCTGTTTCGCATTTTATCACATTTTCAAAAGTGATAAAATGCAAAACTGGGCTCACTGCACTTTGTGTAAAGCATTCAACTTGGGGAAAACAATGATGATTGATTTGTGACAACCCAACAACAACCACATCATTTTATTTAATCAGTTCATTCTGTAACACAGGCGAGACGAATTCGTCTCGGCTTATTTATTAAAGGGGCATTGAGAGATACGTATGGGAGTGCGCCCTCAATTATCCTGGAAATCAGTTTTTTTGCATCAAAGTTATACTTGGGCATATATACTACCATCTGAAACAGTATACCAACATTCGCCATTTATCATATAAAATTTCATGATTTTCTTAGTTTCGTTTTGAATTCGGAAGTTATGCATCGATTTATTCACGGACTTTTACGGCAAATCTCAACCCGGAAGTGCCGTTATTTGCTTATTTTGGCATGAAGGCGATGTCGGAATTGTATGACATTTTGGATTTGGGCTATATGTTGATGATTATCTTTACGTTATTTGCTCATTTAGTATATCGATACATCTCTCAATGCCCCTTTAATTACTATTTTCTTGAATACATACATGTATACAAGAATATATTAACCATTCTATTAGCATGATTAGTGCACATTGTAAATGGCTGGAAAATGGTTATTTTTAAAAATTATTTTCTTTGAATCTTATGGTATAAAACCGTGTTTGTTTCGTTCTGTTTCGTTCCGCAAAATATAATAAACCGTAATTTGATAGGTTGAGAGTAAACATTCATCAGCGTCGTCAACAGACAGGGTCTAGAACCCACATTTTAACCTTGTCGTTCGACAACTTTAAACCACCATGTGTCGCTAGGAATTCCAAACTAGTTCAAGTCATTCCGATCCAATCCATGCAACTTGCGAATCACTGCACGGTATGGACTCGAACCGCAGACTTTAACTGTATTAAATACCATTAGCTGACCGAATCTGAACTCACATATACCGACGTCGCTTGCTAATGGGACTTGAACCCATAGACACTGCACGATTTAGGGACAAATAAATCCGGCGGGTGTTTTAAAAATCTGTAATTACATCCTTACATGTGTAGAATTTAAAACACCACAAACATTTTTTGCAATTCAGCTCAAAATTAAGAAGGCAATATGGACTTCAAATAAAGCCTGACATTATTTATTATTATTACATTGTTTTTTTAACAAGTTGAAACACTTACATTTTCATTACAAGCTTTTTTTTTATGTAATGATTTTTAATTTCAATTTCCTTTGTACATGACCTTTTTTTCACATGTAAGCATTTCAAACTCTTACATTTTCAGCTCAAGCGATGCATCGGTTGCTATCCGGTTCAGACGCCATTGTAGCTAGATCTGGCTGTTTGTTATACACCAATAGAGGGCTTCCAGGTGTAAGGATGTAAGGATTTGGTTTCCTTACACTTTCATGGGTCCCTAAATCGTGCAGTACCGTAAAACAGGGTGAATAGGGACATGGGCCCCCATGTCCCTATTCACCCCGTGTTACGGTACACAAACTTGCCGGGTGACATTTAAAAAACTTTTCCCATTTTTGTCCCTATTCACCCCCATGTCCCTATTCACTCCGTTTTACGGTAATTGTGAACCCAATTCTCCAAATAAACTCCTGACCATACCCATACTTGAATATTTAAACTTAACTACATTTAATACACATTACAGCTTAAACATGTTAAATAACAATAAATAGCTACTCCGCTTTATTAAGAGTAGCACCTATACACAATGAAATATTTCACACAGACACTAGAATAAAGTAAGAAAAGAAATTTGGTTGCAAGTGATCGATATTCAAGTTACTGAATCCAAAAACACAAATAATCAAGCTAGCAAGCCAAGGTAATAATTTTAAACATTCAGGTAACTGTGCTTGCCTGTATACAATTGTGTGATTTCTTGTAAACTCTGTAAAACACGAATTATCCAAAACGTGCCAATCTTCTGGATGACAACAATTATTTATGTACATGACTAAACCAACGTCTTTTAACGAGTGACAACTGAGTGTAGTATTTCAATGAAATCAGCACAAATTGACATCAATTTATGCATCCTTGAATATAACCTATCCACATATGACGACAAATAATCACTTTACACTCTCGTTTATAACCCCGAGGGTGCTTAGTGGACATGAGGTTTATACGGGGATGTGTACGGGGATGTATACGGGAATAGGGTCCCACTTTTCACCCTCTTGTAACTGGATGACCCCTTTTCGAAGCCATTTTTGGTAAATTTATGAGTCTAAAATCCTTAATTTTGCTGTTTTTCCCAAAATTTTAGCAAAATCTGTCATAGGAAAATTATGGGTTTCTTTATAGTCAACATATGGGTCCATTTTCTCCCGAAAATTGGTAAATATTTTGGGTCAATTTTCTTTTTGCTGGCGGCACATCCCTACCAAAAAAATATCCGAGTACCCCCCTACCCCAGGGTTTATACTTTCATTGGAATTTATTAAAGATTTTAATTAAGATAAAAGTATAGTAAAACTATTCACCATTTCAAACCTTGTATCTTTTACCTTTTTGTGTATATCGGAATAGGTGATCGTGTGTCATCTAAACTGCTCACAAAAAGTTAGGAAACATTTTTTAATCAAGTATATTTTTATCATTCATTACCCTCTTTGTATCTGTTATATATCAATGGAAAGCTGAAGTGTTCCTCTTTAAAATTATACCACATTTGCAATGATTACATGTTGCTGAACTTGACCACATGAATGAGAATGAGGCAAAGTCACAAATCAAATGTGCCAAAATTACCGTTATCTGTGCTAAACAGTCAATAGGTAATGATCAATAATCAAACCGGTCATGCTTGAGAACCATGAATGGTTTGCACCAGTGAGTACAACACACACAAGTTAACCCTCATCTCTTTCACCATTATTTGGGTGTTTGCAAGATTGGTTAACAATGACTCGTGGAAGGTCATGAAGGTGAGTGATGAAAGGTTTAGGCCTACAACTTGTACATTTTTCTGAGACACGGTAAACGTTTTGCAGTTTCAATGCCGTGTTTAACAGATTTGGAGAGAGCCTGTGCCATTACCTATTGACTGTTTAGCACAGATAACGGTAATTTTGGCACATATGATTTGAGACTTTGCCTCATTCTCATTCATGTGGCCAAGTCCAGCAACATGTCAACATGTCTACTATATGGACTCCCTGACAAACTCATTAACAAACTGCAAAGAGTTCAAAATTCGGCCGCAAGACTTGTCACTGGTGTTAACAAACGTACACATATGACCCAGATTCTCAAAGACCTTCACTGGCTAACTATTAAAAAACGCATCATTTTTAAAATTCTTCTAACTGTATATAAAGCTCTCAACAACTCTGCACCCAATTACATCAATGAGCTTCTCACCCCATATTGTCCGTCTGCAAATCTCCGTTCTGGCAGCCGTAAACTCCTCGTAGTTCCAAAAAGTACCACTGCAACATACGGAGATAGGGCTTTTTGTGTTACAGGACCAAAACTCTGGAACAATCTTCCTTTACATATCCGCAACTCTAGGACTGTTACAATTGTTAAATCGTCTGTAAAAACTCATCTTTTTAACCAGACAATATAGTTATGTCTATTATGTGCAGCATTATTGATTTACATACTATAACTATTGTATCTTGATTTGTGCATATTCGCTGTAACACTGTATAGTGTATTTTGTAGGCCATATTGTTTATTATTTGCGCCTTTGTATTTTGTATGCTCTCGCTTTATTTTGCTCTGTAAAGCGCTTTGTGATCTTTTTGATGTAAGGCACTATATAAATACCTATTATTATTATTATTATTGCACATTTGGTATCATTTGAAAGAAGAACACTTCAGCTTTATATTGGTATGCAACATAATACAAGAGGGTAATAAATAATAAAAATACACTTGATTAAAAAAAGTTTCCTAACTTTGTGCGAGCAGTTTATTAATTAACCAATCTGTAATCAACTGCAAGGCGAGTGCCCTCACTATATCAGAAGGTATCACCACCCCCGAGGCTCATGTTTTCTCAATTCCATCACAATATCAACAGACTGTTAGATTAAACTGTTTAAGTATAATTATTGTATAGTCCAGGTTTAAATATACCTTAAGCGGACGTTTTGAAAACAAGCTGATGTTGTTAGCACTAATTATCAACACTGATGATGAAGTGACAATCCTGTTGTGTTGATAGCATTAATTTCTGGTTTCTTCAAAACTGTGATTCTGGATGTTTTATCAACCAAGAGATTGCCATGAAAATGAAAGTGTTTCCTTTTCCAGGTTTTTGTGTGTATCTTAATTTAACGTTTGGCGCATAATTTCTGTGTAAATTGATCTTTTAATTCCTGCACAATTGGCAAAAATTCTCTGTTCGCAGTTGAGAGATCAGAGCTGTAAGCCGATGAAGAGTTGGATTGGGCTGTTGAGGGTGTGCTTGCAGATCGTGAAGTTGAACCATATTGGACAGTGGTGGCAGGTGTCCTCACGGAGCCTGAACATGAAAATGAGCTGGATTGGGGAGTCACAACAGCATTTGCAGAGCTGTTAGGCGATGAAGAGTTGGATTGGAAAAATGAGACAGCATTTCCACAGCTGTAAGGAGATGAAGAGTTGGATTGGGCTGTTGAGGGTGTGCTTGCAGGATGTGAAGTTGAACCATATTGGACAGTGGTGGCAGGTGTCCTCACGGAGCCTGAACATGAAAATAAGCTGGATTGGGGAGTCACAACAGCATTTGCAGAGCTGTTAGGCGATGAAGAGTTGGATTGGAAAAATGAGACAGCATTTCCACAGCTGTAAGGAGATGAAGAGTTGGATTGGGCTGTTGAGGGTGTGCTTGCAGGATGTGAAGTTGAACCATATTGGACAGTGGTGGCAGGTGTCCTCACGGAGCCTGAACATGAAAATGAGCTGGATTGGGGAGTCACAACAGCATTTGCAGAGCTGTTAGGCGATGAAGAGTTGGATTGGAAAAATGAGACAGCATTTCCACAGCTGTAAGGAGATGAAGAGTTGGATTGGGCTGTTGAGGGTGTGCTTGCAGGATGTGAAGTTGAACCATATTGGACAGTGGTGGCAGGTGTCCTCACGGAGCCTGAACATGAAAATGAGCTGGATTGGGGAGTCACGACAGCATTTGCAGAGCTGTTAGGCGATGAAGAGACGGACTGGAAAAATGAGAGAGCATTTGCAAAGCTGTAAGGTGATGAAGAGTTTGATTGGGCTGTTGAGGGCATGCTTGTAGAGCGTGAAGTTGACATTGAATCAGGTTGGACAGTAGAGCGTGTCCTCAAGGAGCCTGAACGTGAAAATGAGCTGGATTGGGGAGTCGCATCAGCATTTGCAGAGCTGTAAGGCAATGCAGAGTTGGACTGGGTGGTTGAGGGCATGCTTGCAGGCCGTGAAGTGGAACCAGGTTGGACAGTGGAGCGTGTCCTCACAGAGCCTGAACGTGAAAATGAGCTGGATTGGGGAGTCGCATCAGCATTTGCAGAGCTGTAAGGCAATGCAGAGTTGGACTGGGTGGTTGAGGGCATGCTTGCAGGCCGTGAAGTGGAATCAGGTTGGACAGTGGAGCGTGTCCTCACAGAGCCTGAACGTGAAAATGAGCTGGATTGGGGAGTCGCAACAGCATCTGCAGAGCTGTAAGGCAATGCAGAGTTGGACTGGGTGGTTGAGGGCATGCTTGCAGGCCGTGAAGTGGAACCAGGTTGGACAGTGGAGAGTGTCCTCACGGAGCCTGAACGTGAAAATGAGCTGGATTGGGGAGTCGCAACAGCATCTGCAGAGCTGTAAGGCAATGCAGAGTTGGACTGGGTGGTTGAGGGCATGCTTACAGGCCGTGAAGTGGAACCAGGTTGGACAGTGGAGCGTGTCCTCACGGAGCCTGAACGTGAAAATGAGCTGGATTGGGGAGTCGCAACAGCATCTACAGAGCTGTAAGGCAATGCAGAGTTGGACTGGGTGGTTGAGGGCATGCTTGCAGGCCGTGAAGTGGAACCAGGTTGGACAGTGGAGCGTGTCCTCACGGAGCCTGAACGTGAAAATGAGCTGGATTGGGGAGTCGCAACAGCATCTGCAGAGCTGTAAGGCAATGCAGAGTTGGACTGGGTGGTTGAGGGCATGCTTGCAGGCCGTGAAGTGGAACCAGGTTGGACAGTGGAGAGTGTCCTCACGGAGCCTGAACTTGAAAATAAGCTGGATTGGGGAGTCGCGACAGCATTTGCAGAGCTGTAAGGCAATGCAGAGTTGGACTGGGTGGTTGAGGGCATGCTTGCAGGCCGTGAAATGGAACCAGGTTGGACAGTGGAGTGTGTCCTCACGGAGCCTGAACGTGAAAATGAGCTGGATTGGGGAGTCGAAACAGCATCGGCAGAGCTGTAAGGCGATGAAGAGTTGGACTGGATAGTTGAGGGCATGCTTGCAGAGCGTGAAGTTGAAATTAAACCCGGTTGGACAGTGGAGCGTGTCCTCAAGGAGCCTGAACTTGAAAATAAGCTGGATTGGGGAGTCGCGACAGCATTTGCAGAGCTGTAAGGCAATGCAGAGTTGGACTGGGTGGTTGAGGGCATGCTTGCAGGCCGTGAAGTTGAACCAGGTTGGACAGTGGAGTGTGTCCTCACGGAGCCTGAACGTGAAAATGAGCTGGATTGGGGAGTCGCAACAGCATCTGCAGAGCTGTAAGGCAATGCAGAGTTGGACTGGGTGGTTGAGGGCATGCTTGCAGGCCGTGAAGTGGAACCAGGTTGGACAGTGGAGCGTGTCCTCACAGAGCCTGAACGTGAAAATGAGCTGGATTGGGGAGTCGCAACAGCATCTGCAGAGCTGTAAGGCAATGCAGAGCTGGACTGGGTGGTTGAGGGCATGCTTACAGGTCGTGAAGTGGAACCAGGTTGGACAGTGGAGCGTGTCCTCACAGAGCCTGAACGTGAAAATGAGCTGGATTGGGGAGTCGCAACAGCATCTGCAGAGCTGTAAGGCAATGCAGAGCTGGACTGGGTGGTTGAGGGCATGCTTACAGGTCGTGAAGTGGAACCAGGTTGGACAGTGGAGCGTGTCCTCACGGAGTCTGAAAGTGAAAATGAGCTGGATTGGGGAGTCGCAACAGCATCTGCAGAGCTGTTGTAAGGCAATGCAGAGTTGGACTGGGTGGTTGAGGGCATGCTTGCAGGCCGTGAAGTGGAACCAGGTTGGACAGTGGAGCGTGTCCTCACGGAGCCTGAACGTGAAAATGAGCTGGATTGGGGAGTCGCAACAGCATCTGCAGAGCTGTAAGGCAATGCAGAGTTGGACTGGGTGGTTGAGGGCATGCTTGCAGGCCGTGAAGTGGAACCAGGTTGGACAGTGGAGAGTGTCCTCACGGAGCCTGAACTTGAAAATAAGCTGGATTGGGGAGTCGCGACAGCATTTGCAGAGCTGTAAGGCAATGCAGAGTTGGACTGGGTGGTTGAGGGCATGCTTGCAGGCCGTGAAGTGGAACCAGGTTGGACAGTGGAGAGTGTCCTCACGGAGCCTGAACTTGAAAATAAGCTGGATTGGGGAGTCGCGACAGCATTTGCAGAGCTGTAAGGTAATGCAGAGTTGGACTGGGTGGTTGAGGGCATGCTTGCAGGCCGTGAAATGGAACCAGGTTGGACAGTGGAGTGTGTCCTCACGGAGCCTGAACGTGAAAATGAGCTGGATTGGGGAGTCGAAACAGCATCGGCAGAGCTGTAAGGCGATGAAGAGTTGGACTGGATAGTTGAGGGCATGCTTGCAGAGCGTGAAGTTGAAATTGAACCCGGTTGGACAGTGGAGCGTGTCCTCAAGGAGCCTGAACTTGAAAATAAGCTGGATTGGGGAGTCGCGACAGCATTTGCAGAGCTGTAAGGCAATGCAGAGTTGGACTGGGTGGTTGAGGGCATGCTTGCAGGCCGTGAAGTTGAACCAGGTTGGACAGTGGAGTGTGTCCTCACGGAGCCTGAACGTGAAAATGAGCTGGATTGGGGAGTCGCAACAGCATCTGCAGAGCTGTAAGGCAATGCAGAGTTGGACTGGGTGGTTGAGGGCATGCTTGCAGGCCGTGAGGTTGAACCAGGTTGGACAGTGGAGTGTGTCCTCACGGAGCCTGAACGTGAAAATGAGCTGGATTGGGGAGTCGCAACAGCATCTGCAGAGTTGGACTGGGTGGTTGAGGGCATGCTTGCAGGCCGTGAAGTGGAACCAGGTTGGACAGTGGAGCGTGTCCTCACAGAGCCTGAACGTGAAAATGAGCTGGATTGGGGAGTCGCAACAGCATCTGCAGAGCTGTAAGGCAATGCAGAGTTGGACTGGGTGGTTGAGGGCATGCTTGCAGGCTGTGAAGTGGAACCAGGTTGGACAGTGGAGCGTGTCCTCACAGAGCCTGAACGTGAAAATGAGCTGGATTGGGGAGTCGCAACAGCATCTGCAGAGCTGTAAGGCAATGAAGAGTTGGACTGGGTGGTTGAGGGCATGCTTGCAGGCCGTGAAGTGGAACCAGGTTGGACAGTGGAGAGTGTCCTCACGGAGCCTGAACTTGAAAATAAGCTGGATTGGGGAGTCGCGACAGCATTTGCAGAGCTGTAAGGCAATGCAGAGTTGGACTGGGTGGTTGAGGGCATGCTTGCAGGCTGTGAAGTGGAACCAGGTTGGACAGTGGAGCGTGTCCTCAAAGAGCCTGAACTTGAAATTAAGCTGGATTGGGGAGTCGCGACAGCATTTGCAGAGCTGTAAGGCAATGCAGAGTTGGACTGGGTGGTTGAGGGCATGCTTGCAGGCCGTGAAATGGAACCAGGTTGGACAGTGGAGCGTGTCCTCACGGAGCCTGAACTTGAAAATAAACTGGATTGGGGAGTCGCGACAGCATTTACAGAGCTGTAAGGCAATGCAGAGTTGGACTGGGTGGTTGAGGGCATGCTTGCAGGCAGTGAAATGGAACCAGGCTGGACAGTGGAGCGTGTCCTCACGGAGCCTGAACGTGAAAATGAGCTGGATTGGGGAGTCGCAACAGCATCGGCAGAGCTGTAAGGCGATGAAGAGTTGGATTGGGCAGTTGAGGGCATGCTTGCAGAGCGTGAAGTTGAAATTGAACCCTGTTGGACAGTGGAGCGTGTCCTCAAGGAGCCTGAACTTGAAAATAAGCTGGATTGAGGAGTCGCGACAGCATTTGCAGAGCTGTAAAGCAATGCAGAGTTGGACTGGGTGGTTGAGGGCATGCTTGCAGGCCGTGAAGTTGAACCAGGTTGGACAGTGGAGTGTGTCCTCACGGAGCCTGAACGTGAAAATGAGCTGGATTGGGGAGTCGCAACAGCATCTGCAGAGTTGGACTGGGTGGTTGAGGGCATGCTTGCAGGCCGTGAAGTGGAACCAGGTTGGACAGTGGAGCGTGTCCTCACAGAGCCTGAACGTGAAAATGAGCTGGATTGGGGAGTCGCAACAGCATCTGCAGAGCTGTAAGGCAATGCAGAGTTGGACTGGGTGGTTGAGGGCATGCTTGCAGGCTGTGAAGTGGAACCAGGTTGGACAGTGGAGCGTGTCCTCACAGAGCCTGAACGTGAAAATGAGCTGGATTGGGGAGTCGCAACAGCATCTGCAGAGCTGTAAGGCAATGAAGAGTTGGACTGGGTGGTTGAGGGCATGCTTGCAGGCCGTGAAGTGGAACCAGGTTGGACAGTGGAGAGTGCCCTCACGGAGCCTGAACTTGAAAATAAGCTGGATTGGGGAGTCGCGACAGCATTTGCAGAGCTGTAAGGCAATGCAGAGTTGGATTGGGGAGTCGCGACAGCATTTGCAGAGCTGTAAGGCAATGCAGAGTTGGACTGGGTGGTTGAGGGCATGCTTGCAGGCCGTGAAATGGAACCAGGTTGGACAGTGGAGCGTGTCCTCACGGAGCCTGAAAGTGAAAATGAGCTAGATTGGGGAGTCGCAACAGCATCGGCAGAGCTGTAAGGCGATGAAGAGTTGGACTGGATAGTTGAGAGAGCATTTTCAGAGCTGTAAGGCGATGAAGAGTTGGATTGGGCAGTTGAGGGCATGCTTGCAGAGCGTGAAGTTGAAATTGAACCCGGTTGGACAGTGGAGCGTGTCCTCAAGGAGCCTGAACTTGAAAATAAGCTGGATTGGGGAGTTGCGACAGCATTTGCAGAGCTGTAAGGCAATGCAGAGTTGGACTGGGTGGTTGAGGGCATGCTTGCAGGCCGTGAAGTTGAACCAGGTTGGACAGTGGAGCGTGTCCTCACGGAGCCTGAACGTGAAAATGAGCTGGATTGGGGAGTGGTGACAGCATTTGCAGATCGTGAATTGGATGAATAGGCAGTCGATACAGAGTGAGATGGGGTAGCTGTGTACATGGCTAAGGAGCGTGCAATGGCTTGGCCTGAAGACCCATTTTGAACTGAGGGAATAGCTGCTTGGGGTGCAATAAATGCTACGCCATCAAATAAATTGTTGTACTCGATAAGATACTCCGGGTATACCTGACTTGTCTTAAATATAACAAAGATCGATGGATCGCTGTCATCATCAACGCACGAGTCGTGAAGATCCTCGAGTGGTTTGTACGGATCTTTTGGTGGAGGACGCTTCATATCACGAGTACCTGTGATGTAGGAACCTACCAGGACTCGAACAAGGAACATCCTGCGGACGTTGTTTTCCAGCTCGGTGTATGAGTTGGAGTAACTAGCCTTGCAATGGAAATAGCTGCCTTGACCATAGAGAGTCCCTACGTTAGAGCCGCTGATACGAAAATCAAAGTTTTGCCGACATATCGCCTCTGAGCTGTCTCGCTTTGTGCCGTGCCATAGTTGCTTTTCTAGCACATGTTTACTCGTTCTTTTCATCTTTTCTCTTTTTCTGTGACAAAATTTAAAACAATAACAGAGCATTACAAGATATAGCGGTGGTCATAGACCACCGTCCTGTCGAGGCAATTTCCCCTCCCAAAAGCAGTATTGTCATTTATGGGCACATTATAGAAATTTTAAAGCCTTTGTCAAAATACAAGGCGGTTCTCGAATGGCGCGTCTCTCCTGCTTGTGCGATAGTGTCTGATAACAGGTAGGAATGAGTACATCAGTATTTTTATCAGCAGTACATACATATGATATAAAGTGCTCAACAAAAGAAAATCGTACACTTTATTTAGGTCAATTAAAGTAACTTTTGATTGTTTTTTTACCAAGCAGGCTAGATAGACATTTGGATGAATTTTTTAGGCACATTTTGATACCACACATAACATCTAGCAACAAAGATAAACCATGATTAGTGCCATTTAAAGAAAATTAGTCACTTCTCAAAAGTCACATTTTCAATTACTACACGGGAGGAAAATGGGTGTGTGCGAGGTTCACCCCGTGTGTGAAACTGTTATTAACCAGGATTGACCGGCGGGCAATCAATCACACTGTGCAGCCGTGTACACTACCCTGCGCTGGGCGTACACTTAGTGAGCGGGATCTTTGATTCCGAACATCAAGGGCATTATGTGCTTGTTAACAATTGTTGTTTTCTTCCGCGTAGTGTATTGAAAATGTGACTTATGAAAAGTGACTACATTTTCTATAAATGGTGCTAATTATAGTTTATCTTTGTTGTTTGATATCAACATGTGCCTAAAAGATTCATCCAAATGTCTACCTAGCCTGTTTGTTAAAAAGAATAAAATGAGACAATTTTGGAAAGCCAAGCACTTTCTCTTTTCACAAGTTTTTCAATTTCTGAAAACATTTAATACTGCGCGGAATTATGCAAACAAACTTGGTCTAATTTGCATACACAAAAAATCAGAGAGAGATTTTTTAAATTTACTGGTATAGGATCACCTGCCACTTTTTCTGAAAACATCATTTTGGGAAAATAATACTGTTTTGGGAAAAGTAAACATGATATCGAAAAAGGAAAACTTTCTATTGGTAGCCAAGCGTTTTCTCTTTTCATAATCGTGTCAATTTTTCAAACCTCTGATTGTGTATGAAGTTGTGTAAAAAAAGGTTGAGATACTGACCTATAATATTCGTCCCACAAATCCATATTCTGAACACGTTTTACAGCCAGTATGTTCACATCCGCCATGGTTTCTAGAAACATCTTCTCCACTGTTAGGTACTCCTCCTCCTTGCAGTTGAGACGGATCAACTTGGGCGCCAAGCTCATCTGCATGCCTTTCATAACCCAGGTTTTCGGAACAATTCCTTTATAAGACCTATCCTGGGACTTCTGCTGCCTGGTATAAAAAGAGGAATGTTGTAAAAAATGATATAAGGCAACAGAAAAAAAAACCTTGTTGTACCAGCTCGACCGACCCATTTTTATCCCCCTGGTTTGTAAAACCAGAAGGGGATTTTGTGATCATGTCAATGTATGTGGGGGTGTGTGTGTGTAGGGTGTGCCTTTTGGTTAGCCTTTTTGGTTAGCCTTTTTTCCGAATGCTGTATCTTATGAACGGATGGACGGATTGGCTTCAAACCTTCAGCGATAGGTAGGTCATGGTCAAAAGATGGGGTCTAATTTGCATAGGTCATCTGAGGTCAAAGGTCATCTAAAGGTCAAATCGTTGCCCGATTGACGTATCTTTTGAACGGATGGACGGATTGGCTTTAAACCTTCAGCGATAGGTAGGTCATGGTCAAAAGATGTTGGGTGCTTGTTTTGGGGTCTAATTTGCATAGGTCATCTGAGGTCAAAGGTCATGCAAAGGTCAAATTGTAAAAGTTGCCCGATTGACGTCAAACTTGGAGAAAAGAAACATGAACGCCAGGTAAACATTTTTGGGGTATAATTTGCATAGGTCATCTGAGGTCAAAGGTCATCCAGGGGTCAAATCGTAAAAATTGCCCGATTGACTTCAAACTTGGATAAAAGAAACATGAACACCGGGTGAACATGTCTAAAATAAATTAGAGGTCATCCGAGGTCATCTGAGGTCAAAGGTCATCCAGAGGTCAAATCGTAAAAGTTGCCCGATTGACGTCAAACTTGGAGACAAGAAACATGAACACCGGGGGAACATGTCTAAAATAAATTAGAGGTCATTAGAGGTCAACCAAGGTCAAAGGTCAACAAGGGGTTAAATTGTGCAATGAACACCGGGCGAACATGTCAAAAAATAATTAGAGGTCATCTGAGGTCAAAGGTCATCCAGAGGTCAAATTGTAAAAGTTGCCTGCTTGACGTCAAACTTGTGAGTAAAGAAACTGAACACCGGGTGAACATGTCTAAAATTAATTAGAGGTCATCCGAGGTCAACGGTCATTAGAGGTCATCCAAGGTCAAAGGTCACCAAGGGCATACATCGTGCAATGAACACCAAGGGAACATGTCAAAAAATAATTAGAGGTCATCCAAGGTCATCTGAGGTCAAAGATCATCCAGAGATCAAATCATTAAAGTTGCCCGATTGACCTCAAACTTGGAGAAAAGAAACATGAACACTGGGTGAACATGACCCATATGTGACCTTTGACCTCATTTAGTTGATCTCCCAGCCAGGGGGATTTGCAAGTCGTGACTTGCAGTATTTTTTTACAAACAAACTAGGTACAAATGAATACAATTTTGTAGGATTTTTTACTGTCATAAAGAAAGAATTAAAATCCCAACCGACCGACCCAACCTGAGAGGTCCGTTTGCCTGTAGATCAGGGTTGATATTTTTGTATTGCCTATATGAGACGAGTGTTGATTCTGTATTCAGGGCCTAGCCTTGACTTCTTATATGTAATGTAATCATGGCGAAGATGAATAAATAACACCTCCTAAACTAGGGGCGTGTTCTCACTGTGCGAATGTGGACTCATACCTACGATCATGTTCAAAACTGTTGAGACACTTCCTGCATGTCCTGTGAAACGGTGGTCCCTCCCCCTAAACTCAATGTTGGCCCATATAATAAAATCGTCCAGCAACGGGTTGTGTTATATATATCAGCCCCAACATTGGGGGCAGGGGGGGGGGGGGGGGGGGGGGGGGGGCAGCTTTACATAAACTAGTTTTGACTATCATACTCAACTGTCAGCTTTATAATCATTTTGGAAGATAATTCATGCTCACGTGTATATTGGCCCAACAGGTTTTGAACAAGATTGTAGGTGCAAGTCTATACATGCATAACATTGATGTTGCGTTCTCATTGTGCGATAAAATACATCAAAATACCGATGTGGTATCGAGTCCACTTACCCGGACGTTACTTGTTTACAAGTTTAAGAAGTGCTTCGTGCGTACTTACTGCGTAAATACCACGCCTGCATGACATTTGGCTGCGTGAAAAATTGCATTTTGAAGCGCGCCACTGAAGGCGGCACAGTCTGACACAGCGCAACATGCTTGTTATTGTGGGACAAGTGGTACGAGTCCACATACGATAAGTAAAACGCGTTCTCACTAGCGATTTCAATACCACGTCCTATGTGCGAGACTACCTGTTCGAGTAGGATTCGACACTACATTGTGGATGTAGGGTCGAAACCCCTTATTGCGCGTTCCCACTAGGCTTGGAAGTAGACTCGATGTAGCATCGAGTCCACGTCCTGGTATCAAACAGCCACAGTGGGAATGCGCCCTAAGCCTGACAATGAATTTAAACACATTATAGTCAAATATTGATAAAATATGGAAATGGTTAAAACCTACGATGACCAGTCACATAATCGGACCAAACTGCCGCACGACCAGCTCCCAGTTCTGATGCTTGTATTTAACAAGTAAACAAACCTGGCGATTAAGAGAAATACTGCTAGGGCCATTCCCATTTGTCCTTATGCAATTTCCAATATTTCTATTTCAATTTATATACCTTTCTCAGTTTTATACACCTCTCTCATTTTTAGAGACCTTTTTCGGTTTTATAGACATGCACCTTTTTCAATTTTACTCATCTTTCTCGGTTTTAGAAACTTCTCGTCTTCAGAGACCTTTACGGTTTTAGGAACATTTTCGATTTTACACACCTTCCTCGGTTTTAGACCTTTTTCAATTTTACACACCTTCCTTCCCGTTTTAGATACTACCTTTCTCGGTTTTACATACAGGGTGTCCCAAAGGTTACGGTGCCTTTTTAAAGCTTTATAGCTCAGGTAAAATAATTTGCAGTAAAAAACTAAAAATATATTTGGACTTGTATATAAAATTATTTTGGCACCAAACTTACAATAACAGCTATCTGTGATCAATTGTGATTGGACGTTATCAGGACGACGTATTATACATACAGGGTGTATCAAAAAAAAGGGACACTTTTTCATGACGGTGTAATACTTGTTATAATCGTTGGACCATGACCAATTTAGTCTCAATGTAAAGCCCAATTAATTATTATGATATCCTGAAAATATGAGATCAATCCGATGAAAAATAAGAAACCTAGCATAATTTGTGTAAACCATGTCATTTGCTGGTTTGTACAATGGGATTTACATGTATAGACCAGTGAATAACATGGTTTACGTTTCAGTACGTTACAATAATTATAAACATAGCAAATAATCTATCAGTCAATAGCAAAGATTAGTTTGGTAATCCATTTAATTCTGGCACAAATCAATACTGGTTAAATAATCCACAAATCAGATGCATGCATATTCTGTGCAAATTAAAAAAGTTCTCGAACCCAGTGTAGATAGTTCATTAGCATGATAAGAAGTAGAATTGGCATAAATAGTGTGCGCTGTCATGTTACTGTACTTACTGTTACTGTGTGAATGACCATTGTACATATAGACCATAGGCTAAGTAAGTAAATGTGGCCTATTTTTTGAGAACTGTGGTCCCCACCTAGGAATGACTTGAAATTTTGAGGTAAAATAGATTTGAGGGTGCTGAATCTAAATTTGAATGTTGCTAAGCTCTCAGCATGCACGTTTTTATTATAACGGTCACTTGATGTTAAAGTGGCAGAAAAAATCCTAAAAATCACTAAAAATCATTTCCTGTGTAGTATTAAATATTTCAAGAAGTTTTGATACTATTCAAAACGATTCACATCACATTTGTTGGTATAGTTGATGTTTTAGGGGTGTACATCAACCAATGAAGTGAAAACACCGTGCACTTGATGCACACTGTTAAATAATGTAAGGGTGATTAAAATAGCGCATTCTAGATTTATTTTTTTATTTTTAAAACTTGTTTTTCTATTTGTGGGAGTGTGTGGAGAGGGTGTGGCAAGTGACTGAGTATGTAGAGTGTTAGTTGGGGGGTTGTGTGGGTGGGGGTTGTGTGGGTGGGGGTACTTAAGATTAGTACGAATCGCAAAATACACACATATGTATCACAATAACCATTTGAAGATATTCATGGAAATTTCAATAAAGTATTTTAATAGAGTATACAAAATGGTTTTAAAAATAAGTACATAGTCTAAAGTGCATTAGGCCCCTTGCAATTAAATGTGAGTTTACTGTTGCGTTTTTGAAAAGCAGGACGAGGTGACTATTTAATATTAATATTGTAATATTTTGGGATAAAGTCACCTGATTTAATATTGTCGGCGTTGTTAACTATTATCCAAGATACGAATACAATTCAAATGCTGTTATAATTATGTCCTACCACCACCTACTGCCTTGGCTTTGCATTTTGCTTCTTTTATAAAGGAGTCAACTCATATTTGCATCCCTATTTTGAATATTAATGAGATATCAGTGGCGTAGCTAAATAGCTAGGTTATTCATATTGGGGGGGGGGGGGGGGGGGATTTCGACTGTACACCTATTTTTGGTACGATTGAGCTTCATTTTGGCTCTAAACAAGCTTGTACCACCAAACAATATTGCATTTTGGGAAGAAATATTATGCGCGCATATTTTTCATCTGTGTACTTTTGAGCATCATAATGGTGATCATAATTCCATGATTCCTTTGGTCAAATGAACCGACAGTGCCAATCTCAACCGACACGTCAATATGGGGGGGGGGGGGGGGGGGGGGGGCACTGTGAGATATTCAATGTTTGTAATTTTTTTCTCGTTACGCTAACTCGGAAGAATTTTAAAGATGGCGATCGTAAACAAACATGAAATATTACCCAGAATGCACTAAAAAAACTAAAAATAACTTGGCAATGTTTTGATGTGACGTCATGCGCAGAAGCGATTCAAGCGATTGCGCAGTAATTAATTGCAGTGCCTACGAATATGCTTCAAATGCACACATATCAATACAAAGCTACAGTTCCATGCAGAGTTTTTTACTTCCCAGAAATGTTTTCTCAACCTGGAAGTATTAAAATGCGGCTCATCGGCTAATTTCATCGCCAGAAAAGTGTTAAAAAGCTTATGAAAAAGCTTTAAACAATGAAATAATTAAATATTTTTAAAATATTACATATATCACGCGGGTGACTTTTGGACGCGCGCGGGCAACAGTAAACTCACATTTAATTGCAAGGGGCCTTACAGTTTCTTCATACTTCACTCATTAGATCTATGTGAATCACATGGGCAGGTGATTCAAATATTTCAAGGCAAGTAAACTTTGCAATTTTAATTGAAGTATGAAAACACTACGAAACACTTCATTAAATAAAGATTCCTTTGTACTTATATTTTGTTAAAAATCTGTAAACAGTCAATATAATAAATGCCTATAGATAAATTGTGTGCAAGCACCAACAAAATCTGACTTAAATAAAAATGCACGAATCCGCTTTTTCTTGACAGTGTAAAATGTATGTTAAAGTAGGAGTGGGCTATAGAGGGTCATTTTTAGGTCATAGTTTCAGATCACGCTTGCTACATGATTTTTTGATGACTTTATGCGTACTGACAACATTTTCAACAAAAAAATAGAAAAATACTGTTTTTCCAAAATGGCCGACTTTTTGTGGTTTTTTGGCTGGGACACCCTGGAATTTGCATATTTTTTCAATTTTTTTTTGAAAAATGCTGTCAGTACGTATAAAGTCATCAAAAAATCATGTTGCAAGCATGATCTGAAACTATGACCCTCTATAGCCCACTCCTAGTTAAAGTTGATTCTCTTTCCAATTAAAGTGTACATAGTACAATGTAGAGATGAAAGTGGACATCTAATTTTATTTCTTGAAAATGCAAAAATTTACTAGGAAATTGCCTATTTTATATGACAATAATGAAAACTCATTTCCTGAAAATATCCCAGATACGGATTCCTTTTCCTGATTTCTTACATCTCTGTATGTAATTATAGTTTACTCCCACTAAATTATTCAAAATCAGTCGTTTGTCAGTTCTGTGAATAAAAGGGCGTAAGAGTAGTCATTTTAGAATTGCACTCTCAAATATTACCACATTTAGTTTAGGTTGATTCATGTTATGTTCTTATCCTACTTTAACATCACCATTGTATTGTACTTATATTTTCGCCTTGGCATGTATAACAAAAAAAAGATCAATTATGATTGACAATTAAAATGTTATAATTCTTATCCATTTTCCACTCCACAATTCCGTTATTCTTATGTTGTTGATATGTTAGCTGAGTCTATATTCAGGTCTTCTGCAGTCGGTGGCCATGGTATCACTCTTGTAGTTGCTGCTTGCCAACTTGTGGCGCTCGGCTGCTTCCTTTGAATGTTTCTGCATCCTTGGTCTCACATTGCACCAACTTTTCTCTGTTTCTTGCACCAGTTGACTTGTTTGCTACATATTGTGGTGATTGGAAAATAAAACATTCTTTAGCCAGAACATGCCTTCTATCTGCATCTGGGTTACTTAACGAACCTAATGAAGAACGCAACATCCTCAAACTTGATTTCTTCTTCGCTGGTGATGGACCGTTTGCTTCATCAGCAGATTCAATGTCAGCATCTGTAAAGGAAAACCAACAAACATAGTCCACTTTAATGCATGTGAGAGCAAAATAAAGATGTCTCTGAAACTTGTTTATATTAATTAGTTCCTTCTTCAAAAGGACTCAAAAATATCTATAAACCAAATTGTATTGTATATTTGTTGTATTTCACAATTTGAATTGATTTTTACAATGTAAAACAATTACTGTACATTAAGGTCCCTAATTTTCCGCGTTGCGGACCGCGAAAATCGCGGAATTGAGTTTAAACGCGGAAAACGTCATTTTGATGAAAAGAATGCACAAAAAACGTCCAAAACACAAAATTTATAAATAGTCTTGAATAAAACAATATAAATATTAAAAAAATGATACGTCATAAAACAAAACAAACAATATTTAAATATAAAACTCCGCTACAGGAATAATAAGGTAAGCCTAAAAATCTAAAATGATGTGTTTTTCTGTCAAGTGTGTTTATTTTGGTTTTATAGATCGTAAATTTTAAGCTTTCTTGGGGAAAATCACATCACAGAAAAATGCAAAATTTACAAAGCGGAAAAACATGGAATTCGACAGTTACAAAGCAGAAAATTAGTGAGCTTACTGTACATTAATGTTAGTGCATGATATGAAATAAATTGAAATTCTAAAATTAAAAACATTCAAAAACATTGGAATCAATATATTACATAAATAATATTATTATTAAATTATTTGATCATTGTATTCCTATCTATAATACAATTTCAGAAAGTGATTTAGTTATGGGGTTTTAAAACAATACACATACAATGTAACCACATTCAGTGATTTTCCGTAAGCGTAAGCCACACACATTAGGCCTCTTGAAATACATACTGTATATAAATTAATATATTTTGTCCAACATTATTATATTAATATAAAGTCGACAGTTCGTCCAATATTATCAAACAAATTTCAACAGCATGACCAGAATTAAAAAATGTTAGCTAAATGTTTTGCCTTTCGACCAAACCGCTTGCATGTTACCTGAGGCGTAAAACAATTGTTTGCTGAATGTGACTGCAAATTTCTAAACAAATTTTGAAAATAGCCCGGTCGAGTCAATTCTTAACTGTCACTGGTCAAACCAACACATGATTTTATTCTAATAGATATTTCAGCTGTTGTTGTTTATATTGTATTCATGTTTGCCTGAAACTGTAAGACTGTATATTCAGTAATAACAAGTGCAAAATAAATTTTAAAACAAAACAATTTATTCTATGCATGTCACATAAATAGAGCTATGGAATGAACCCATTCATTGGGATGTCATCTAAATTTTTGATCAATATTTTGTTCACCTTTTCTGAATTTTTTGGTTTGTGTTTACTTCCAAATAATATTAACTATTAAAAGGATTCCTTGGATAAATGGTTCAATCTATTTCAATTTCATAGAAAACTGACTTGTTGAGTTTGGATCGCCCACTCTCTAAGGTAAATTTTAGGTCATGTATGTCATGATGATCGGCTGACAATGATAGACTCCATCCAATCCATTATAGCAACCACTTCAGAGCCTAAATTTGCCAAAATTGTTATTGAATGATTGAATGATAATCTTAGTTTAAAATACTATCCCAGTCAATGCATCATGCTCATAAATAATGTACAGCTCAGCTGGTCAGTGCGAGTGTGTGATATTATGACAAACTTTAACTAGAATAGATCGCTAGTTATTTAAAAGTTAGTAAGTAGTTGAAATAAGTTTAAAATAAGCTTATTGCAATTAGTTACATACATGTACATGTATATGCTTTACAGAACACGTTGGTTTTATTTTATTAAACATACCTTCTACTTCATCAGTCTTTCGTTTTATGTTTTCGGCTGCTTATAATTTGCTAACGTTGCATGTGTTGATAGCACTCGCGGTGATAGCCGGCCAGCACCCTTTTCTATACTATAGTCAATAGCAATCTCAATCGGCACATTTCTGAGTCTCAGTAAAATCAACACCTAGTAACTCCGCTGTTTCTCGGACTGTTTCACCTCCCAAACCATCAAGTTTGCACCATCTAAATCCACATTCAATACATTTCTTCCAACATTTATCTTTGAATGCAATAAGATCATCTTTCACACAGAAATTTACTAAAACATGCATACTAACAGCACCACTTTGGTGTACACACCAGAACATCAACAGTGTAATGCTATTATAAAGGTCAGCATGAAGGTCACCTCAAGGCATAAACCGAGTGGTCTGATTGGTTTATGGCCTGGAGTATTGCCCATGGGTTGATCTACCGTGTTATTTGATTGGTCTAGAAATTATCAAATAATTATCACATTTTATCATTTTTTGAGAAAACGTGCATGATATGTGCGAAGCAACATTTACCATGTGTATGGGAATAATATTTGGCAAATTTAAATCTAAATATTGAGTAGTACCAAGTGAGGGGTTACGGAATTGAAGGATAATTGGCATCATCCTATGGTCTAATAGTACAAAATAGATTGCCTTGCCTAATAGGTCACAATTTCCTTAATTAAGGATGGATTTTTCTCATCTTTTCAGGATTTAATCTTTATCGGTTGTACTTTACAGTGAAATAAAAATTGGTCATGCTTCAGTGATGTAACAAGGATTTAAACCGTCATCAAAAAGTGTCCTAATTTTTTTGATACACCCTGTATATAAGTCACATTGATTTGAGAGATATATACTTAGTACTAGAATGATCAATTTATTAACCTTTCCAAGAGCAGGCCAGTGCACATAAACACTGAAGAAACAACAACAACAAAACAAAAAAGAAAACATGTGCTTCAAGCCGGATTCGAACCAGCAACATTCGCATCAGATCTGTAACGCTCTAACCAATTGAGCTGTACAGATGCAAACAGCAGAGAAGCGCAAGATTGTGATTTATATAGGTATTAACCCTAACCCCCCTGAGTGCTAAAAAATGCTAATCCTATGTCCCTTTCCAAACGCATGCGCCGTCGGTTTTCGATGACATAGTCAACCAAGCCTTTATAGTGAGCGCAGTATACTGCGCGAAACGGTGTAGCTGAGGGCCGTGGCTTAGTAAGTGGGACGTGGGGCTTGAGAACGGAGGGTCCCCAGATTAAAACCCGACAAGTTCCCGGAGATTTAGTCAGCGTTTTTTCCTCGAAAATATTGATCCCGGTCAAAAACACTAAACCGGGGTTAGGGTTAAGTTTGAAGTTGTTCTTTAATTTTCTAGCGGAAGTCATCAAGATGATGCATTATATTACATAAATACTAAGTCACATTGATTTCAGAAATTTATACTTCGTTCTATTTTAATATTAGAAATATCTTGATGATGAGCCAGGGTGCTCAGTGGTCATTATAAGAGGGGTATCAGGCGCGTCCAAGGACTTTAAAAAAGCACCCTAAATGTTAAAGTAATTGCATTAATGTGAAAAGTACCCCTAAACAAGTATAGGCAGTATTTTACCATAAATACTGGAATTATGATTTAACATACCCTAAGCAAGTAATATGAGTATATTCAATACCCTAAACAAGTAGTCAAAATATTCTGATACCCTAAACAGTAGTTAACATATTTTGATGTCCTAAAGCAAGTGATTGTATAATTTAAACCTCTCCCAAAGTATACATTTTAAACCCTTTTCCCTTCCCTAGTAAATATTACAAAACAAATAATTATGCTGAGCTGATCTAGTCAGATCACTTATAATCACTCATGCGATATGATAGCCATAAGGGCCATTCCACAAAAATGGGACCACTTCAGCTTTGGAAAATTATGAAAATAAATTGTTTCAAATCTGCTTACTTTGATTGTTTTTGATGACCCAATATGCTAAAGTTACTAGAACAATAATGTTTGCGAACACCACTGCTCACATTTTTACGCACGAAACCATGTAATTCAGGTGTTTTATATGGTTTTTTTTCACTCAGTGAACGGCGTTATCTAGTGTCATATTGCATTGTCAGTCATTGCATCCCTAACTAAGTCCGAATATGATATTCAAATTATTGTTTTTTTGTCGTTGAGAGGTCTCCCCATAACAATATTTGACAAGCTATGCGACAGAAGAATGAATTTCATTTTTTAGCCTCAACAAATCTCTTGCTATGAATCAACGCTTTTGACAACTATGTGCTTTCAATTTTGTACCTTTTTCCAAAACTTGTTTTGTCAATTTTACTCTAGTAGAAGTATATTCCCTTCTGTAATGTATCAATTGTCAAATTTTCTTTAAGCCCAACATTGAAATTGTATGTCATTATATAAAGATAACTTTATATGCTATTTTTAATGGTATTATTCTTGGATAACGCCGTTCACGTGTATGCCAGTTATGGGATTGAAACAAAGATAAAACAATTGAAACTGACATAAATCATGTAGCTGTTGGAGAAACTTTATTTGTTATATCAATTTTAATACAAAAAAATGATTTAAACCATACATTTGGGATGAATTTCCCAATATTGACCGTCAAACAGTGGTCAAATATTTAATTTTCACTTTAAATGTTTTATATAGCTTGCATTTTCGTTTAAAAGGGGTATGTACCATTACATTAACTATTGTATTCAATTACATGCACACTGCATCACATATTGTGAAGTTGTTCTCTTTTTTTGATTGATATGGACATTTTAGGGTAAATTCCGTTATCCCTGTGAACAGGCGAAATAAGCCTGACGAAAACACATGCTCAATACTTGCTAAATAGAGCGATTTCGCTATGTGTAGCGCGGTAGTAAACACTCATATGTGTGGACTATGAGCCATATATTTACACTTACAGCATTTTCTAGAAGAAACCGTTTGGTTCACAAAGTGAAATGTGTTATATAGAACTCAAAA
Organism: Ophiura sarsii; assembly: GCA_035610835.1. Taxonomy (NCBI): domain Eukaryota; kingdom Metazoa; phylum Echinodermata; class Ophiuroidea; order Amphilepidida; family Ophiuridae; genus Ophiura; species Ophiura sarsii. The sequence continues at coordinate 57,340,199 of CM069454.1, forward strand.
GAAGAAGCAAACTCACTGTTTTCAATGTTTCGCTGCTGTATCTAGACTTCTCAAAGATTTTCCAAAGAAGAAAGATTGTGCTCTTGCAATATTTTCTTCAAATGAGGGTGATAACACTTTACAGGATAACGCCGTTCACGATAACGCCGATCATGTTTGTATTCGTTTTCGTCCCTTTCTGACCTTTTGCAAGCCGTGTAGTTGAATTTCTATTTTTTTTCGATACATTTAGTATAAGAACCAATAGACCTATAACATAATACCTTTCAAAGTTAACAGGATACCTACTTCCCAGAGAAACATCGATAACGGAAATTACAAGCTTAAAAGTCGTTTTAAATAATGAACTTCAACATTTTTTATAAGCCAAATGATGTGCCAGAGACTTTCGAGGTGCTATAATTTCAATAGCGTGGTCGGTTTGCTACGCGATTGCTCATAAACTATTGCATATTTAGAACATTCAGTTTATAATGATATATCAGGTGTACGGATATCGGAAACTACACACATTTCGTGGAAAGTTCATTTTAATTTAAAAGTGCACATTAAATTTACTGTATGCAGAAATTAATGCCTTTATATATTTTGTTGGTGCCTTTGCTTGATTTATTCGTGACAAGACCTTAGAAAAACTTGAATTGAGAGTCAAATCCAACAGTTTAAAATTGCGACATCTGGTCGAGGAAACCGTGTTTTTGTGGTTTTGGGGGCCTTTCAGTGTAAATTTGAACCTGATAATGTCATTTAAAGCATGACAAACCATGGTGTTCCGAGTAGAACTCATCAAGTTCTAGCATAATATTTTTAAAAAAGTGTGATATATACTTATAGTAAGATTTCCCGGATCAAAGAATGATAAAAAGCCAAGTGGTCCCATTTTTGTGGAATTGGCCATATATATCTCGCCCGTATATCGTGGCTATAATAAAGGACCCTAAATACATAAGACCATATGAAAAGTATACCCATTTTCTTAATTTTGCTTGTTTTGATACCCTTTTCACATTACATTACTTGAGAACTTTTGGTCTAATTACATGTTTGGACACGCCTGATACCCTTTGTTATGACCAGGGGATGATGATACATACCTCACAAGATGCCATCGATCAGACATAGTCTGAAACTTTGGTCTTCTGCGCACACTCCTCTGTGTCTTGTAATGGACATTTTGTTGCTGCATGGTTTCAAAGTTGAGTTGATAGTTGTTCTCATGGGTGGAGAATGGGAATATCTTATCACCATGTCCTGTCAGATAATCCTTGTAGGCCCTCTCTAAGGTGTCCTCGTCTACATCACTTGTGGTGTCTTTGGCAGACTGAAAAGTTGACAGATGTAGAATATCAGAACATGCTTATAGTGCTTAAAATGATTCTTACTAATGCAGACTTAGTATTAAGCTTTATAACCCCAAGACTCCCGGGGTGAAATTAAGAATAAAACTATTATAGGGTGGAAATGGGCAAAACCGGCCCCCTGAATGCGGGATTTAAACCCTAGGCCAGGACCACCAGCATATAGGTGCCCTTGCCTTAGTCCACTTTGCCATGTCCGAATTCAACAATTCCATCCTCATTTATCACACACTAAGATCGCAAAGCATCTTTCGTAATCTTCCAGGTGTGATGGGGGAAATCGATGTAATCGATACACTGTCTAACTGTTATTGTTTCTATATTTGTATAATTTATCAAACGCAGTCGGTAAAATCATTCTTGGACACTGACACTCTGCATAAATTACCTTCTGATGAGCATACTGTATCCATGTTCCATTCTCATCTTGCCAATACCACAGCCATTCAATACAGAAGGGTTCTAACCAGGCGGATCGACATTGTACTATTGACATAGTACTGAGGCGTTGGTAGATGTCATTTCCGATGCAAAATCTGGAAACTGTTAAACCCTGTTCTTGGCAGTAATCTCCATATTTGTCGCTGCAGGGTAAACAATTGATATACACATTTAACCTTTTCACACAGGCCCTACGATCGATGATCTTTACACGATATATCGTCCTTTTGTAGACGCAATAACAGTCGCTATGACGATCGATCGTCAAATAAGGGCCACGTCTCTGTGTGAATCCAATGACCGATGATCGATCAAATTTATTGCACGTTTTGAAACGGCTGAATTAGTCTCCATTTTAGCGACGATCCATCGTCCAAAGATCGATCGTCAGGCCAGTGTGACAAGGTTAAATAACTCTCTGACCTAAACTAGCGGCCTCTTTGCAGTATTCCACGAAGACTAAGCATGCGCATTTGGTCCAATTGAAACTGCAGAGCCGGATAGGTTTGCTTGTTTGTTTGTTT